>CM033471.1:109741093-110341093 GCA_019447015.1 Hymenochirus boettgeri | reverse complement strand
CATGCATTTGTAACAAGCTCTATAGGTATCTGACTCCTCACTTTGCTCAATGAGCTTTTTACAATCTTGAGCATGTGCAGATGAAGCGGTAGGTAAAACAGCAGTCAATAATTGGCTGTGATGTCAGCAGTCACAACCTTAATTGACTACATAGTGGGAGGGACTAGCTTACCGAATTGATGCAACAATTATACTTAAATATTTAGTTAGTAATGCAGGTAATAGAGAAAAATATATAATGTGGAGTTGGAGGCAGGTAACTGACAATTGACCAGTTTGTTTTAAGAGTGGACATGCACTTTAAATATTATTGCTATCATCTTAACATAAGCTTCAGAAAAAACTATAGCTATTAATGATGCTCTATCATGTGGTTAGATCTTAGGAAAGTTTGTTAAAATAAGTGATGCATACACCACGATGGTATAACTATATTAACTTTTTCTTAATTCCCCGCCCCCAGTCTTCAGACACGGATCAAAGACGATCAGAAAAGTGTGCAGAGAGTGCAGGAGGAATTTATCAGTATGATAACTATGATGAAGTTGCCATGGATACTGACAGTGAAACAAATTCTCCAGGTAAAATAATCCTTCTAAAACATTTCAAACAGTTTGGCCCATGGTATATTGGGGAGCATTTTGTCTTGGAAGGTTAAAAATTCCTACCTGACTCCAAATGGCAATGGGAAAGTATCCCTGGATAAACCAGAACTACAGTATATTTATTAATACCAGTAATTCTCAATATTATATAATAAGTTTTAGTAACTTATCTAGGCCACTTATAAAGCTAGTCAATAAACTTGTCATAACCACATCTCCTGGAAGACCGTTTCACCGTTTTCGCAGTAAAGAAGATTTTCCTAACCTGAAGATGAAACTTCTTTTCTTCAATTATAATGAAAGTACACCAGAGAGTTTATTGTATGGCCCATTTATATATTTGTATAAAGTGATCATATCCCCACTCAAACGTCTCTTTTCTTTAATTTTTCCAGTCGAGATTCACAGTGTTATTTATGGTGTAGGTGGCACCAGGATTGTTTTACCCTAAATGCATCACCTTACATTTATCCAACATTGAATCTCATCTGCCATTCTGCTGCCCATTTTGATAATCTATCTAGGTCTGCTTGCAGCAATTGCACATCATTTAAAGTTACCAAAGCTCTTCTTTTTCAAGTTTACACCTCTGCTCTGTACCTTTACCTAGGAACAAATCCCACCAGTCTAAGCAGGAGTGTTTCCTTTAACAACATAAAATTAGCTTTCCTAAAGTTAAGTTTTTGTTAAACCAGTGCACTTTTATTTTTTGCAACCTATATTAAATGACACTATATCGTATATATAAATATGATCTCTATTCCCTAAGCTTCCCATTACCTTCATCTCCAAAATGAGCTTGGGGTTATTCGAGATCACCAGATCCAACAAATCATCTGGTCTAGTAGGAATTTCTACCATCTGTGAAAGGAAATGCTTATAAAGAATATTTAAGAACTTGATACCTTTTTGAGGTGCTGGCAGTACACAGCTCCACCTATATTGTTTCAGCCTTATTGTCTAAACCCCCATCTATCCCGTCTCTTAAATTTTGGCTTCAATTCTTGTTTAACATACATACATACATACATATTCCCCCCCCCCCTCCTTTCTTATTAGCTCTCATGTCTAAATACAGAGTATCCTTCAATATTTACTGTCCAGTCATGTAAATCATTTAGCCATGTTTCTGCTATACTGATCACATCATACCTTTAAAGGACAACTTCACCCTCATAATAACATCTTTTAGAATGAATGGCCTCTTTAAAATATGTTGATATATTCTACTTTGTCTTCATTACTGTATGTGCTATGCTTCTGTATTCCTCGTGGAAACTGAGCAATTTAGTTACCTGTACTGAGCCTAAGCATGCTCAGAAGACGCAGCTAGGGGATTTGCATGCAGTCATTGGCTGTCAAATCCATAACTGACAGTTGCTAAATGGAAGGACCTCGAAGCAGAAACCAGGGTAACGGGATATTGTGCAGGATTTCTGGTTAGAATTGTATATTTCAGATTTGGAACTATTACAGTTTAGGCTTTGGGGGGGGGGGTGCTTTACCTGTATATATGTTTTCATTTGAGGGCTGGACTTGCCCTTTAATTAAAGTTCTCCACTTTTGCCAGACAGACATCTTGCATTTGTAAACATACATTTTAGATAATCATTCCATTTACATGCAAATACATGCCTCTTTATCCCCTATCCTCCCCCATTTTTACCCTCCATTATCTTATTAGCCCCCTGATCGCTAATCCCTTTGTCTACCCCTGTGTAGTCCAATGTAAACCCCCCCCCCCCCCATACCAAGAGAGAGATTCTACCATCTCTGAAAATGCTCATATAGAAGATTTGTGCAGCACAGTCACAGTCGCGACTGACTGCCTTAACCAGGAAGCAGAAGGTAGCCATGGCTTGTGGATCTTGTAAGTCAGATTCCTCAGCCTGTGAAAATATTTAGACAGTGTGAGAACCATGCATATGGGAATTGGGGGTCCTTCACATCAAATTAAATTTTTACAGAAGTGGTGGACATGCCCTATAAGAAAAACAAAAATACAGCATTGTTATACAGTTCTGCGGAAGCTTAAAATGCAAATACGCATTGATGTTGAGACTGACTGTACACTGACTGACGACAATGCGTGTTACAGTATGTTTGCACTGTGATCCGCGCAATTGTGTGCAATCGGAGTACATGCGATTCGCCAAGTATGGCTATTCATGCACTCCGAAAACAGAACACAGATCATGTAATGTGGCCAACCACATAGATATGCACAGTGCTGCGATCGTTGGTGCATGAGAAATCACGTGGCCTAGCTGGAAACTCTGAATATCTTTCTCTTAAAACGGGGCTTTACAGATTCTGGCTGCCATACAGTTTAAGTGTACCTTTGTATTACATTTTTGTATTTATGCACTGTGCATAAATTCTACTTTGCCTAGTCTTTATTGGTAATGTTCTTTTATGTACATTTTGTTTTGTTGCTGTATTCTTTCTGTGCAGTTTCTCATATTCAACAGACTCTTTCAATATATAGGTGCATCACCTGTACAACATCCTTATGCCAGTGATAATATGCCTGGATATGTTCCTTCTCTGTTGTGTGTGACAGAACAGTATCCTTCTGAATTATGGGTATGTTTTTGTTTTAAGTTGTTTTTTTATTTTTTTTATTTTTTATGCCAACATTTTATTTTTAAAGGGTAACTATTGCCTCAATGCTTTTTTTTTTAATTTCTTTAAAAAGAGTAAAGGTATGCAGCCCTCCCTATACATTAACAAGAACTAAACTTCAAGTCCAGTTGATCTAATTGAATACAACAGATACTACTAATGACCATTTTTTTTTTTTTTTATTACCCACCTCTTTCCTCCCCCTTTTATTTAAAAGTATTAAAAGAAACATACCAGCTGAGTCTGGCAGCTAACTGGTTATAAAAATAAAAAAAGTCAGAACAGATTGAGAAAAAACGCTTTTGGCGAGAGATCACTGTGTACATACCAAAGAGTCACCCTTTAAGCATGCGCACTGCCCGCTCTTAAAAATACAGTTCTCTCTGTCCTGATAAGTGACTGATCCTCTTCAACTTTTTTTTTTTTTTCTTTAACAAGGGCTTGTAATAACATTGAATAGTGTGAAATATAAATCTTATGTGTGCTTTTGTTTTGAGGATTTATTTTTTTTGAATTTTTAAAAATCTGTTAAGTTTTGCTTTTTTTTAAACAGACTTTTTCTTCAAAGAGCACTTCTCAAGAATGTCCTTTGTTTAGTGGGTCTGAAACACCTGTACCACCTCCTCCACTCCCCCCAGAAGAACCAGAGCAGCCACCAAAACCTCCCTTTGCAGATGAAGAAGAAGAAGAAGAAATGCTGCTGCGAGAGGAACTTCTGAAGTCCTTAGCCAGTAAAAGGACTTACAAACCAGAGGTGTGGTGTTTTTTTTTTTTTTATACATGTGTTAATGTAACTTGTTTTTGGGGTGCATTTTTAATTAATGTAATATTTTGTTGTGATCTAATGGATTAAAAGGTTTTATTATGTTGCATTGAACATATGAATCCTGTAGTGCTGAGATTGGGGTCCAATGTCCTATAAAGGCTTTTACTTTATTTTGGGGCTGGACTTGCCCTTTAAAAACTTACATACAGTTAAATCACCCCCCAAAACCCTAAACTGTAATAGTTTGAAATGTGAAATATATGTCTAACCTGAAATCCTGCACAATGTTCTGTTTCCCTGTAACTGGAAGAACCAGGAAGCAGAAACAACTGTCCGTTATGGATTTGACAGTTGACATCACAGCCAATGACTAAATGCAAATCCCCTCTGCCTCTTCTGAGCATGCCCAGGCTCAGTATGGGTTTCTAAATGGCTCTGTTTCCGTGAGACATCCAGAAGAATAGCAGGCATATAGTAATGAATTCATAGGATAAACTATGATATATCGATATATTTTAAAGAGGCCATTCTTTCTAAAAGATGTTCTTATGAGGGTGGAGTTGTCCTTTAATGCTGACCATACAGTACATTAGTTCTGGGACAATCATATTTGATTACAAAATAAATAGGCCAAAATAGGGAAAGTTGCTGGAACAGGTTAAACCACTGCATTCATGTTGGATCAACATGCCAATCAAATGTTGATTGTCTGTGGCCAATATTTTTCCCTGGCCAACCAGTCAATAGTGAGGGCCATCAGGTCAAATATCTGCCCTTGTGTACTTTCTGCAAAGTACTGCTCCTCTGTCTGTTCTGTTTAGACCTCCTAACTAGGCAGACAGTGCCAGCCCATAAGAAGATGTTCTTTGTAAGGAGCAGGGCAGCAGTGGACCAGTGAACAGAACGTTGGTAAGTGTTCTGCCCTATCTAATCTGCTCCCAGGGATGAGTACCTAGCCAAGGTATTCTCTGCTTATGGATGGGCATTGTCCTTGCAGAACATGCTTCCCATAAGTAGCTGTTGAACACTATTGTCTTATAATAATTTTTTATGCGATTTGATATTACAAATTTTATTTATATTGCACATTTAATAATTTTTTTTTACAATTGCTCTAATTCTAGGCGCCTAGCAACAACCAGCCACCTTTACCACCCATTCTTTCTAATATTATGCCTGTGCCAAGAATCACACTAACTTCAGCCAGTATTAATAGTGCCTCACTGCACCGAAAAACAACCACTCAAATAGTCCGAGTTTTAAGGCCTATCAGACGTGCAATAAAGGTATTAATGTATTGGAAATATTCTTGTGCTTTTTTTATTCTGATTTAATCATATTAAAAGTGAAAACTTGCACAGGCTATTTATTTGCAAAAGTAAACCAAATATACCAGAAATCTTAATGTTACGGGCTAAAGTAGAATTAATTTAAGTGACCGGTTTAAAAGGCTTTTAATTTTCTGTTTGACCACTGCACATGGGCCAGTGGCTTATATACCCCTGATAATCCCCTAAATTAGTAGCATTGTTGCAAAGAAGAGCTTAATCATTCACCTATCTATGGGTGATTAAACAGTGTAAACCATAGTGGGGAGGAAAAACACAGGATTTTATCACGTTATATTTAATAAAACTTTTAAAACGCCAACATGCAAACTATGATGCTATTAGTATTTGCATTTGGTCCAATATCAATAGTATTTGGGTTATAGTGAATGTATACTGAAAAAATGAGTCATCTTAATCTATAAATAAATGTGTAAGTGCCACTTACTCTGAGGTGTGTGTGCTGCTGCATGCTTTCAATACAATACTAGTTTTGCTCAGGCTCTGACCACTGCCTGACTATTTTCCCTCATACCAACTGTCAATACTGCATTCAGTATACAGCATATCAACTGTCAAAGCATTCCAGCTACAGTAAACTTCTTATAGAAATGCTGAAATGTGAGATGTTTCAGATTGGATATCTAAATAGGGGGCAGATCAACAAAAAAATGATAGTGATAGTTGGGATGAATTATAGTTTCCACTAATGGGCAATTTAAAAAAACAAATTTGCCAGTGTAAATACATTTTCAGTTGGAGGGTATGCCCAAAGAGTGTTTGTAACTAAATGTTTTCCAACTCTGGCAACACAGTATCCCCTAAATCTGTCAAAGCAGATATCATTCCAAAAAAGCAAGGGGAGATTTCCAACACCAGGCACATTTTTGTTTTAGGGCTAGGCCACACTGCTGCGTTTTTCTTTGCGTTTGCGATTGCGCTTGCGATTTTACAAAATCATTGAAAACGCGGCAACGCAAAAAAACGCGTTTTTCGGTGCGATTGCGTTTTGCGTTCTGCATTTTTAATCGCAATCGCATGCGTTTTCCTATACTTATTGAAGAAATTGCAAACGCAACGAAAATCGCACATGAAATCGCATGCTATTGCATTTGTGTTGCAATGTGGCCTTGCCCTAAGACAGGGTTACACAAGGGCGTTCCAAATGCTGATGACTAATCAAAGCAATCAGATGCCTCAACAGTGTTTTAGGTTTATCCAGCAGTGTGTTAAGGCAAGTACGCACAAGAAGATTCTTCATCCTGGCTAACCGTTTCCCACTAGCGAAGTGGTCAGCCTGGACGAATCCATTTTCTGATGCATGATCGCCAGTGATTTACCGGCATCATCGGTCGTGCCCGCCCCGCAAAAACACCATGGATTTGGCCTGACAAATACACCGAATTATCAGTCAGTTGGCCTGAAAAATCTGCTTGTGTGTACTCGGCCTAAAGTTTTTACAGGCAATATATACTTTTTAATGAATGAAGGAACAAGCATATGCAAAGTTCTGTCAATATTAGTGACACAGTGAACAATTTTCTTGAATTAACACTAAACAGGAATGATAGCGGCTCTAAAATTTTAAATTAAACAAAAATGGGTTAAATATATGGTTTGTTGTGAATTTAAACAAAAAAGTGTTTTATAACTATAAATATATTCTTGTAAATTGTGTTTTTTAGATTAAAAATGCTTTGTTGTGATGCTGCCTGATAGAGTACATTTTATAAATTAGAATATTTATTTTGCAACATAATCTGATTCCTGGTTTAACATCATTCATTTCCCCCCCCCCCCACGTTGTAGCTTCCAAAACACAAGTCAGTAGTTGTGACACTAAATGCCTCAGATGATAGTGAATCAGATGGTGAACCTGTTAACACAAATCCAGGTGTTTTTGGAGGACTAGAGTCCATGATAAAAGAAGCAAGAAGAACAGCTGAGGTAAACAAAATGGCGTTTTCCAGAGGGGGTGTTGTATGCATTTTGAAGAAACTGTGTCCTTTCTGAAATATTTTTTTTTTAATGTGCTTTTCCAAATCGCATGTGACATACAGTAAGTCTTCAGATTCTTTAGACGGAAAGATATTAAAGATAGTACCAGGCTGTTTCACAGGCTTTTAATGTTGCTGTTCTTGCACATAGAGAGCGAACGCATGTGGCAGCATGCCCACCCCAGCATACTCCCTTTGAGTCCTTACAAGCTATTTATTGATAGTTGCACTGCTAGAATAAATCTGTGCAGATACCTTTTGACTGACTTGATTTTAAAGGGACACTAAACTGATAGTCTTGCCTTTATCCTTTTCTATATTTTTAGTGCTGCCAGGAACTTTATCCCTTTTTGCTCTTAGTGCTCCCTGATCTCCTCATGTCCTGTTCAGCTCACTCTTAGTTAGTATGCATGTCTCCTGTCTATGTATCCACCCCCTCCCAAAACTGAGGCACAAATGGAGTGTGGAACATTTGCAGTGGAGGTGGAGCATTTGCAGTGGAGGTGATCTATGCCTCACTTCAGCTGAGAGAATTCACCCAGTGATTTTGTGTTCTAGTGAAAGTAAAACTACTTTGCTATGGGAAGGTAAGCTGCACTGGGACCATGCTTATTACCTTTCCGGATCTTAATGCTGAATCAATTAGTCATGCAGTGATCGAGAAATAAGCTTTACTTTTATAGAGTAGAATGGATAGTTTCTACATGTAGTGGGGGGGGGGGGGGGTAAGGCTGGGTGATTGATAAGCGGTGCCCCGTCCTCTTTAAAAAGTGAAACTCCCTGAGCTAAAAAACAAGGGATAGGAAGGTCAGAGAAGAAAAATAAAAAGCAGATTTAAGATTGTTGGTAATTTAATCCTAATTAAAATAACGAATAGCAAGGGTGGCACTCCAAATAGTAACTTTATTAATACAGACCACATGACATCTCAACGTTTCGGGGGGTAATAAATGTGCCCCCTTCCTCAGGTGATGTTACTCCAACAGTGTTACACATCTAAATAGGCGAACCAATACTAAGGATGGCCCTCTGAGGGTGATCCTACCTTTTGATTGGTTCAACCGAAAGTGATATAATGCATACAATATGTGTTCATAAATACATAAAATAATCCAAAATCAATATTATATAAATATAGACTGTGTAACAAGTACATATTTAAATCACAAGAACCTTCCATATAAAGAAAAAATTAAGCTGGCCTGTGAAGAAGAGTTCTTTATAAAAAAAAAAAAGTCCACAAGATGGCGTCACCACGTGCAGATATTTGTGAAGGAAATATATGAAAGCTGTTGAATAAGGCAAAGAAAGTGAATAGTTACAATTTGATATGGTGTAAAGCATTGTAGCAAAGACAGTGTAACATAGTATCATAAAAGGCTCTGTAGCCATAAGATATAATTAATAAAGTGCTAAAACAATAATACAGTACATATGATCTCAGTATAACTATAAACCAGATAATTAAACCATTACAGAAAGCATGACCAATTAAAATCCTCGTTCATACCATTAGGGGCAAGTGTTTCCAGTTTATCAATCCAAAATAATTCTCTAATATTTTAGTATTCAGATTCCCTCCTCTTAATTCCTTTTCCACAATTTCAAGGACTAACCATCGTAGCTGGGATGTCTTATGCTTTTTTCCCAGAAATGCTTGCTAACCAGGGTTTCATATTTTGTTAACACCTTCATAGTTCGTAATGTCACGCTTGTGTTCTCCGATACGTAGTCTGATTTCTCTAGAGCATTTCCCAACATAAGCCCAGCCACATGTGCACTTTAACATATAGATAACATTGGAGGTTCTACAGGTAGCAAAATATTTTAACTTGATGGCGTTACCTTTCCTTGGATGATTGATAGAATCACCATGAATTATTGCTTTACAGGACTGACAATTTCTACATGGGAACGTCCCAATTTGGGGTTCTCCTAGAAACATTTGCTTTTTAGTCGTTATGGGTGCTACATCTGCTCGTTCAAGTTCACTTCCTATATTTTTGGATTTCTTATAGGGAAAAAAGTGGTGCTTCTTTAAAGATTCCACCATATTTTCGGTCAGCCTGTAGTATCCCCCAACTTTTCTTAACATTCTGTTGGATACGATAGGAGAGGGTATTAAAAGTTGATACAAATGGTATTGTATTACCTGCTTTCTGTTCCCTATCTATCTCCAACAATGCGTTACGGTCTTGTCTAAATGCTCTTTCAGCTTTTTTTAAATTATGAATGGGGTAACCCCTAGATACAAATTTGTTGACCATCTCTTGTAACCTGGTATGACATAACATGTCATCCTGTACAATTCTCCGAACTCTTAAGAATTGGCTGAAAGGTAGACCTTCTTTCACACTTATCGGATGGAAGCTATCATACTGCAACAAATTATTCCTAGCAGTTTCTTTTACAAACAGGTCTGTTACAATAGTATTCTCTTGGTTAATCACCATCACATCCAAATAGTTCACTTTCTGTAAGTCATAACATAATGTAAACCTTAATGTTGGGTGCATTTTGTTCAAATCTTCCACAAATTTGGTTAACTTACTTATATCACCATCCCAAATGAAAAAAATATCGTCCACGTACCGAACATAGCGTTGTACATGGGCATTAAACATGTCATTAGTACATAAGCACTTTTTTTCAAAATGAGTCATGAACAAATTTGCGCCCATACTAGTACCCTGAGCTTGTAAGTACCAGTCTCTTTTAAATTGAAAGATAATAGATCTCTTACAGTCAAATTATTCCTTTTATTGCTTTTATGGACATAATATTTGAGACACTTATTTTAAATGTTGAAACAGTCTATATTTATATAATATTGATTTTAGATTATTTTATGTATTTATGAACACATATTGTATGCACTATATCACTTTCGGTTGAACCAATCAGAAGGTAGGATCACCCTCAGAGGGCCGTCCTTGGTATTGGTTCGCCTATTTAGATGTGTAACACTGTTGGAGTAACATCACCTGAGGAGGGGGGCACATTTATTACCCCCTGAAACGTTGTGAGATGTTGTGTGGTCTGTATTAATAAAGTTACTATTTGGAGTGCCACCCTTGCTATTCGTTATTTCAGTATATAATATCCATTATGGGTTGGATTCTTAGAGGAGTGAGCACCCATATTTGGTGCGAGTGCAGAGGATTCTTGTATTCTGTAATTAATCCTAATTACTGTGTGATTAGTTAAAAAAAAGGATTTGCCTCAGTTTACATGTTAATAATTACACAGTATTTGTATAAACATGCAGTGCAATCTGGTAGTATATACTAGGATATCTGTACTTTTTAATTATTTTTTTTTTTTTAGTACCGGCAGCCAATGAGGATACAGGTTTTAATTTAACTCTTAATGTGCTACCTAAATTCCCTTTACAATTCTCAATACTCAAATAGTGCTTTTATTTCAAACATTCTGGACTGCACTGAATAAAAAATTAAAAAAAAAAAACCTTAAATGTTTTTGATCATCATTTGATTAAAGATAAAATTTTTCCCAATTGCACACCCATCTTTATCTTTCTAAATTTATTGGTTTATACACATATTAAAAGGTCTCTGACTTTTTGCTCTCTAGGCATCCAAGCCAAAGCCACCATCAAAATCTGAAAAAGAAAATGATCCTATGAGGACCCCAGAAGCACTTCCAGATGAAAAAAAAATGGAATACCGTCTTTTAAAAGAAGAGATTGCCAGGTTTTGGGTTTTTTTGTACTTAGGGCTAGGCCCCATAACAGCCTTTCTCATGCACTTATGATCAGGTGTGTGATCTGTTGGCACATAAACCTGTGGCAGTGTATCGCAATGTGGGTGGCCACATTTGACAGCGATGTGTTCTGTTTTTGGAGTGGCTGCGGTCACTATTTTTTTTGAGAATTGCATGCATTTAAATTCTGGAAATTTAGCCCAGTCAACGGATATTTTTTTTTAAAAATTTTTTTTGGTAAAATTAGAAAAGTAATTTCTTAGGCCATGCAGTTGGTTGTGCCAAAGTATTAGCTGCATAATTTAAATTTAGATTTGACAGGTTACCTTACTGTAAGTGGATACTAGATTTTTGTTTTTTCTTCTGTCACCACTTTTTTTTTTTTTTTAAAAAGGATATCCAGCCTAAACTCTGCTGACGCATCTTCTTTACATTGACTGACAGCTGCTACCTAAAAGCAGTGATGTCACGACCAGTGACTTAAAAGGGCATCTTCACACCCTAAACTAAAATTTTAACTTAAGCTAATCACCCCCCAAAAACTAGACCTCGCCAGGTTTAAAATGCGGTAAAACGCTCCTAAACATACTTACCTGCACCCAATCCCTTGCTGGATCCCACTTCTTGCAGCAGACATCAGTGAGAGCCACGACGCTGATGTCACTGCCGTTAATAATCCTGCCTCCTCTTCTGCTGCTAATGCATGTAACAGAAGAGTATTGAGAGGTCGAGTGTGGATAACTATACTTAAGAGTCAAATTTTAGTTTGGGAGGTGGGCATGCCAATTAAGACTGCCCCCTGGTCAGTAGTCGTAAACCTTCGGAAGACAGTCTGGAAGAGTTTGTGCTGGATATCTCCTTGCCGAAATGTTAGTAGCTATGGAACGTATTTCAGTGTTTGGGTTTAGGGATGACATGCTCAGCAAGATGTGCATCATACCATTGGCCAGATCGTGTATAGCTGTTGAGCGATGTGAAAATAGACATCAGTGGTGAGGCAAAATTTTAGTTATATTTGGGTATAGAATTGGAGGGAAACGAGAAGTTATGTAGAACTGTCCTTTAATAGCTGTATGCTAACATATATGCGCATATTAGGATAGTTTTATTTTCATTTTTGATTCTTGTGTAGCTTTTTGTAGTCTGTTCAACCCATTTTATTGTATGGTGTTTGCAATATACTATTTGTTTGTTTAGTAGGGAAAAACAGAAACTTATGAAAATTGACCAATCCAAAGGAACTTCATCTCCTACCAACTCTGATGTTGAAATAGAAAGAAGCATTAAGCAAGCAGTTAATCCTAAAATCATGGAAGCTGAAGCTAAGCATAAGAGACACACGTAAGGGTTTTCTTCTCTCTCATGCTCAGATTACCATTTTCAGTTTGATGTTTTTAAACGTTATACAAGTTTACTTCATAATGTTTTGTTCTAACTTTTTGTCCATTAATTTTTACAATACATGGATTTCAGGGCATCATTGATTATGTGTAAGGCTTCTAGAAAAGCAGTGTTGATGTGAGGATATAAAAGGCGAGGTTTCTAAATGGAGAATTATTTTTCCAGGTTTAGAACAGGCTTTGTGTGTGGACATAACCCTAAAAAGAATACTTTTTTTTCCCCCCTTTCCAGTTTAAAGGGCATGTCCACCCCTAAAACCTATAGATCGTTCTCGCACAGATGCTGGCATCCTTATGGATTGCAGCAGCCAGTTACTGCCTATAACTGACTCTGCATACCATAGTGCCCCCTCTGTCGTCCTCAACGTCTCTGTAAAATCTCTTTTTTTGGAGGGGGGTGTGGGGAAGGTAAATTTAGATTGGTGCACTGGTGTGGGCATGCCTTTTAACATTACCATTTACTTATTTGTAGATTTTTGCCACCTACCTATTTTTTTTTTTATTTATTTTTTTTACATACTTTGTGAAGGAAAATCGCACAACAACATTCTTATCTAGAGAACATGTGGTCATTTAACCACTGCATGCAAAATCTATTCTAAAAAAAAAAAAAGGTTTATGTAATGCTCAGTTGGATATTTGATAGCAGGTGTTTTTTCTCCCTGAAACAGGATGCTCCTAAAAAAGGACACGTCTGTCCTTAAACATCTCCTTCAGCAAGAAGCTAAGAAAAAAGACTCTATTAAAACCGCAGAACTGAAGATTGCCAAACTTACTGAGCAAATGCAAGTAACTGAAAGGATCCTCAATGCAAACAAAACATTTCTAAAAAATCTACAAGAACAGGTATGGATCAATACAATCTATTTTTTAAAAGGCTGTTTGATGGCATTATCCTCCTTAAACGTATACTAGATTTGGATTTTGTTTAATAGATTTGACTTTTTATTATAGATTGCTAAAGTTCAAATCCGGGTTCAGGAAAAAAAGAACCTTTCATTGAAATACGGTGAAGAACTTGCTCGTGTCAAGGCAGTGGTTAGTCAGGAAATGGGCAAGAGAAAACTGGAGCAGATCACTGGTGTAAGTTGCTTTTGGAAACATTTCATATCATATACAGAGAAAAAGACACAGTATAAATGAAATACATTGCTAAATAAATACAGCTATTTCTCTTGGAAGAAAATGATGTGCCAATAGCAGTGTATTGGTTTAACCAAAAATAATAAACTTTAAGCTATTTTAACCTCTATACATCTTGCTAATAGACTTTGGAAAGCAACATTTAACTTTTTACATGGTTAGTGTAAGAAAAACACATTAGATATTAAGTGCAGGGGGGGCCACCAACAAACATTAGCTTAAGGAGCCATTTACAAAAATACTTTATCCACCATTCTCCACTCCTTTTCATTACAACCCTTCCTTTCCTCTTCATCACTTGAACCAATTTTGATTGCTCTCTTTTTTTTTTTTTTTTTTTTTTTTCTCCCCACGAGTGACTGAAAGACCCACTGTTGCCTGGGCCTATCTGTATACTCCCTGGTATCCTGCTGGTCCAGTCTGACCCTGTTTCCACCTTTGGCATGCTGGATTTTGCATTTGTCACTGCAAGGAAATCTTCAAAATACTGCTTTTTCCTTTACAGCATAGTGGTTTTTGCCCTCTGTGTATGAACAGAATAATGTTAATTCCTGGAGAATCCGTAATATGGAAATACTACAGTGCTTTTTAGTCGGCATTTTAAAAACACAAACCGGTTTGCAAACGGGAACAGTAATTGCTTCCAATTTCCTAGGAAATATGTTTGAATCTCAAGGGGAAGAAAACAAACAGAACAATAACATTTATTTTCCCTATACACTCAAATTTGATTTAGTGTCTCTAATAGTGTTTTTTCCTAATAGGTAAACAAAATCTTAAAAAATGACAATGGAATGGCCAGCCCTAAAAGGCAATCCGCAGAGGCAATTGCAAAGGAAAAGAAGCGATTGCAGGAACTAGAGCAGGAATATGCCCTTAAGATTCAAAAACTGAAAGAAATGCAGGCCCAGAAGGTTAAAGAGCAGGCTGTAATTCGCCCTTGTGTTGTAGAAGAGCCGCCTGAATTTGTGCTTCCACAGCCTTCTCTGCATGACCTTTCACAGGACAAAATAATTCTAGACACAGAGGAAAATGATGCAGAAGATGAAGAGATGTCTGTGTGTGTTAAAGAAAGGAGGAGATCATTCCGAGACAACAGCTCCTCTACAAAACCCAATCTGAAGCACACTGAACCTACACCCTGTAAAGAGACGATCAACAAGCCTTCCAAAATTACTCTAGAAAGTCCAGAGCTTTTCTTAGGACTAAATATTGATGAGCTGAGAAGTTGTTACTCCTTTTCCCATGACTTAAAACTCTTGGTTTCAGATACTGTTGAATGTATGTTACCTCAGGACAAATGTATCTCAGGAAAGGTACTATATTTGCCATCAATTTATTATATACGTTCTGGTTCTTAAAATCCTTTACAATTGATTATTTTTATGATTTTTTCACCTTTTACAGGTAGTACCAGTTGATGTAGATTTATGTGTTACAAAACAGATCGACACAAAACCTTCGCCATTTGGGCCATATAGAAGTCCTCTTCTTGTATTTAAATCTTACAGGTACAGTTATAAAACCATTTATAAAAGGGTTGGAAAGGGTTTTTTTTAATTCTTTTTCAACTTTGTTGTTAGATGTTTTTGGGGTTGCAATAATTTATTTACTTTTTCTTTCCCACTTTTTCTTTCCCACTTATCTTTAGGAATATTTATAATGACTGTACACATACCTACATAAATAGGTCCCCACCCTCACACACAAGTCCAAATGCTATGTCCGCATGCCGGGGGGAACCCCCCCCCCCCCCCCCCCGCCCGCGTCTATTCAGACTGGTTTTCTTCATTTACACATAAATGGCCTCCTTGACACCTCTCTTGAACCAGTCATGTTCCTTTGACAAAATGTTGACGATAAAATCTTCAAAGTTTTGTCCTTTTCTTTTACAGCCTACAGGGGGACCCAGGAGACCTTGGGGGTATATCCATTCTCCAGGAGAGCGGACACTTAAAACAAGAAAAGCGGCTCAGGTGCTCCTCCCCCTTCTTGGGGTATATACAGTCCAGCAACGGAAGCCTCCTCCAGTTTCAGTGTCCGCTTTCAGGAGAATGGATACCATCTAGGGCAGTATCAATAGGAGCCGGTGGAATCGGGCACCACCAGCTCCCGACATGGGAGAGCATGGAGACAGCCCAGGCTACTCTCATGCCGCAGATGGAGCTGCACATAATGCCCCTCGGGGATAAAATGTGCAGAACACCCTCCTCTGCCTAGCAGGTAACCAATGGTAGCTTCCACTGCTTCCCGCATCTGCACTAACCTCCAGGTAGCTGGAGGGAGAAACCGGACTGCTTCCCTCTCCATAGGTCCATCCTAGGTGACCGGAGATACATGTGGCTTGGCTTGGGCAGTACTTCCCCTCACCTTTCTTCACTTTTTTTTTTTTTAGCGTGCCAGATACTTGACAGGGCGGGACTTCCTCCTTCTTCCTGGTCTTCACTCTGAGAGAGCGGGCCTTGCTCCTTCACCGCAAGTATCGGGTGTGGGGGTGGGACTTCCTCTCTTCTCCTCCTGCTGTACCTCCCAGCTGAGACCTCGTGGCTGCTTCAACACTCCTGGCTCCTACCTCCACGTAGCACTCCTCCAGGCTGCTTCAGCTAAGTGTCTTTTTTTTTTTTTTTTTTTTCCTCTCCTTCCTTCCTCTATCCACTGGGAGAACATCCATATCTCCATTTAGCCCCTCTTTCCTCTTATTCCAGCCCTCCCCCCCATTATTTGGGGACTTGCAAAAAAAAAAACCCAAAGAATTTTTCTCCATTTCTCTCGTCTCCAATGAGAAATCCTTGTCCCGCCCAAAGGCAGCTAAATCTGCCCACGCCATTTCCTATGTATGTGCCAAGGGAAGTTGCCTGTCGGTGTATCTGGATCACTTTGTGCTCCATGCAGCTCAACCTAAGACCCCCAGCCTGTTTATACTGCAATTGACAGTCAGGAACCCCAGTGGGCCAGAACCCTACGGGAATCAATTGATTCTATAAAAAATTGGCCTTCGGGGTCACCGTTACCTGCGGATCTTCGGGGCAGTGACCCACAGGATTCCGAACCAGCCTGGGCTAAATCCTTAACAACATCATTGTCCATGTTATCGGCCTCCATTTCACAGGTACTCCAATCAGTACTTCCATCTGGAACGGATACTAGGGTGCAAAGATCAATCAGACCTCTTGACACCTTATCCACTTTACCTGCGGAGGAAGGTTATCTTGAAGAAGGAGAGCTCAGAAGGAGGAGAACTGGAATCCGTTGCTTCCGAACAGGAAATACAAACCACGTTCACTCCCGAGGCAATCAACGACCTTATTAAGTCAGTCCAACAGACCCCTAACATTCAGGACCCAGGGGAACCGGAAGACCAGGCTAAATCCCTATTCACACATACCAGGAAGCAGTCTGCGACCTTTCCATCCTAAGAACAGTTGGACTGGATTGCCCTGTAAGAGTGGGCTTCCCCAGAAAAGCTTTCCCAATCACGACACTTCCAGGCCATTTCCACAGTCAGATGTGGATAGGTGGTCCACGCCTCGAATGCCAGCCTTCAGGGATGGGGGGAGCAGTGTGCGACCAGTTGAAAGTATAAGGCCTGCTGGTCCCCAGAAGAAGCTTGCCTGCCAATCAACATTCTGGAACTACGGGCGATCTTCCTAGCCCTCTCTCACTGGACCAACGTTCTCAAAGGCAGGAATGTTCGGATCCATTCCGACAACGCCACGGCTGTAGCGTGCATAAATTGTTAAGGGGGCACTCAAAGCGCCATGGCCATGACAGAAGCTTCTCGGATTCTAACATGGGTGGAACAATTTCTACCTGCCATGTCAGCCATATACCGTCCCGGAGTTCTTAATGAGAAAGCAGAATTTTAGTCGACACACCTTTGATCCAGGGGAATGGGCTCTTAACCCGAGCATCTTCCAGGAATTGTCACAGAGGTGGACATGATGGTCTCATGGTTCAATTGCAAAGTCCCAACATTTTGCGCCAAGACACGAGATCAGCTAGCGACCCTGATAGATGCACTGGTAGTATCTTGGCAGTTTTGTCTAGTATACGCTTTTCCTCCACTTCCCATGATACCAAGAATCCTTAAGAAAATCAAGATGGAACGAGTTCCGGTGATATTAATCGCTCCTCGGAGGGCCTGGTTCAGACTTCTAGCCATGTCAGTTGGAGAACCCTGAACCTTACCCCTTCGTCCAGATCTGCTAACTCAAGGTCCATTCCTATATCCAAATCTTCAACGGCTTCATTTAATGGCATTGTGGTTAAATCTGCTATCCTAAGAAAACGAGGTATACCAAACTCATTAATTCCTACAATGTTGGCAACTTGCAAACCTTCTTCCTCAAGAATATATCATCAGGTATGGTACAAGTATGTAATGTGGTGTTTGTCGCGAGACTTTTCATCTTCCAAATTTGTTCTCTCTAGAATTCTGGGATTTCTTCAAAGCAGGTACAACAACAGTCTGTCCGCAAGTGCGCTTAAAGGACAAGTATCCGCTCTGTTTTCTTTCACAGGAAACTTGCGGCCAGGAAAAATGTCCACACTTTCTTATAAGGCGTAGCCCATCTTTGGCCTCCCTCTCGTCCTCTGGTTCAGCTGTGGGATCTTTCCTTAGTGTTGAAGGTTCTTCAAGGCCATCCTTTCGAACCCTTGCATTCAATACCCCCTGTCCCTTCTTGCTTGGAAGACTGTCTTCCTGTTAGCCATGTCATCTTTTTAAGAAGAGCTTTCGAACTGGCAGCCTTGTCAGTAGAACCTTCTTGCCTATATTTTTCCGCTCAGACAAGGCTATTCCTTGACCTCACTCTGACTTTCTTCCAAAAGTGATCTCTTCTTTTCATATTAACCAGCAGATAGTGGTTCCTTCTTTCTTTCCGAATCCTTTTTTCTGGATGTGGTGCGGGCTCTCAAGATCTACATTGATCCTACCCGGGATGTCTGTTCCTCTCAAGCTTTATTCGTCCTCCTGGCTGGACCCCGTCAGGGATCCAGGGCTTTGCCGCAAACCCTTGCTAGGTGGATCAAATCTACGATTGTTCGCTGCTATTCTGTAGCCGGAGCTGTCCCTCCCTTGCGGGTTACAGCCCATTCTACTCGGACAGTGGACCAGATATGTCGGGCGGCAACTTGGTCCTCTATTCACACTTTTAAAGTTTTACCGCCTCCATGTGTTTGCGGATCAGGATGCGACTTTAGGTCGCTCAGTTCTAAGGGCTGCGGAATTATAGATATCGTGGCCCACCCTGAAAATTTTGGGATGTCCCCAAGGTCTCCTGGGTCCCCCTGTAGGCTGTAAGTGAAAAGGGGATTTTTGAACTCACCAGTAAAATCTTTTTCTCTGAAGCCATAAGGGGGACCCAGGGACTTCCCTGCCTGGTTGACATTTTACTTCTACTGTTTGGCTTGTTGCCTTTTGTTTTTCCGTTAATTGTTACTTCTATACTCCCCTCTATGCCCCCTCTTTGGGACTAACTGGAGGAGGCTTCTGGTGCTGGACTGTATATACACCAGGAAGGGGGAGGAGCACTTTAGCCTCTCCTTGTTTTAAGTGTCTGCTCTCCTGGAGAATGGATATAACCCCTAGGTCTCCTGGATCCCCCTTACTGCTTCAGAGAAAAGGATTTTACTGGTGAGTACAAAAATCCACTTTTTCCTTAAAATCAACGTACATGGCTGAGTCCTGACCCAAGGAATTGGCTCTACAGTGCCTGTCCATACATTGGTGCAGTTGCTGTCCGGTCTCCCCCACATACAAATCAGATCAATCTTCACTGCACTGTGTATATGATGTTGCTTTTCTTGTGTTTTGGTACTGGGTCTTTTCGGATGTACCAATTGTTGCCTCAGTGTGTTTTAAAGCAGACCTGGATATGGTGTTTTATGAAAAGTCTTCTTAATTTCTCAGAGACCCCTGCTACGAATGGGATGACCAAGTTCTCTCTCCTGTATTACTTTCCCTCTTTAATGTTGGTATTCTTGTTCTTTTCTTTCCATCTACTGCTTGTTCTACTTCTTTTGACAAATGCCCAGTCCGGATATCCACAAGTTTTAAGGGCTCCTCTGAGAGGTTTCATTTTTTTAAGCCTTCACCTCTGTTCTAGTGGGGTTGTTCTCTGCTTTGTGTTGCAGTGTTCTGATGACACCCAGCTTGTGATCTAGAGGGTGGTGGGAGTCAAACATCAAATACTGGTCTGTATGGGTTGGTTTTCTGTAAACCTCTACTTCCAGTTTACCATTCTCCCTGACTTCTACTAAGCAGTCCAAGAAGGCTAGTGTGTTGTTTTATACCTCTTCCCTTGTAAATTTGATGTTCTGGTCTACGGCATTGATGTGTTCTGTGAATGCTTGCACTTCATTCAGGTGGATTTTAACCCAGGTGTCATCCACATATCAGAACCAGTGGCTGAGAGCTATGCCCTTAAATGTATTCAAGGACAACAATACCCCCAAAAAATCTCCCCCATTACATGTCCACACTTCCAGCAGCTGAAATCACTTACTCTCATTTACAACCGTGCTGCACTCCCTTAGATATCGCACAGCAAAGATGAATGCTAACAGCCCGCCTCCTAGATGGTCCAGGGCCATCGTTAACATATCACTTGTTATCACACGTTATCCTTTAAGTGCCTGTGTTTCCACTTCCTCCCATGTAAAGGTTTGCGACAATGGGTGAAACTAGAGATCCCATAGCATCAAATTTACAAGGGGAAAGGTACCAAACAACATACTGGCCATCTTGAACTCCACACCAATGCAAAATAGTCTATTTTTTTTGTTTATTGGCAAATTTTTCCTGGCAGGTTTTAGAATTTCTGCTGCATATTTACTATATAGCATTTTATTGCGCCTGCAACCACTGCCATTGGATTGCTTGGTTACTGCCAGCTTCTGTGAATGCTGATAGTACAGCAGGCTACGAGAAAACACAACCTTGTAGCCTGCTCTAACATAAGCCTTACTGCAATCATCTAATTTTTATATTCCTGATATTTGGTACCGTAAGTTACTTTTTATAATTTTTATTTGTTTAAATGGTCATAGATATAAATTGTTGTTACTGTTATTACTTGTTTAACAGGTTCAGTCCGTATTTTCGAACAAAAGAAAAGCTGCTTCTGAGTTCTGTTTCTTACAGCAATATGATTGAGCCAAAAACCTTTTTCTGTCGTTTTGATCTTACTGGCACATGTAATGATGACGATTGTCAATGGTAAGCAATTTTTTTTTTTGTCCTCGTATGCATTCAGAACCATCTTTTCCGATCTGTCTTAAAAAGAAAAAAAATTGTCTTTTAGGCAGCATATGCGGGATTGCACACTCAGCAGGAAGCAACTATTTCAAGATATTTTGTCATACAACTTAGACCTTATTGGATGCTCTGAGAAAAGCACAGATGAAGCAGTTGACCTTGCAACTGGTATTGTTTTGACTTATAAATTTACTGACTACATCTCCGGATCAGTGTTGGGGCTGGTTTGCATATGTCACACTGATTGACCACCCTGTACAACATTTTAGTTGATCAGGCTGAACAATCTAAAAACTTTAATTTTTCAAAAAAAAAGGAAATTGATGTTTAGTGCACCTTATGGCATTCTAAAAATGATTTTGAGTCTGACTATTTCTTTTTAAATAGAATGTATTCAGGTAGTCACAACATTTTGGTCGCCGTGGTTTTCACCGTTGAACGCTAAATTTACATTCTATATACCTTTATTTGAATGCAAATAGGAAAAATTCATTTTATGATTCCATTATTGCTAGTAAAACTATTGGTCATGGTTTAAAACACAGGCATTGTTTTTATAGTAAACATGTAATTCTTTATATTGGTACAGTACATTAATACAATTCTAAAATCCAATTTTAGAAAAATATATTGATAAAGTGTTTGGTGTTAATCGAGATCGCATGTCAATGGATCAGATGTCCGTTCTGCTTGTGAGCTATGTCAATGAAAGCAAAAAGCAAAGTAAGTTACTGGTGTTTGCTTCTTTTTAAGTGTTTAAAATGTTTAATGAAAAATATGTGTAATCCAGACATTCCTTACATATTATTTTTTTAAATATAGTTAGCCAATTAAATGTATCACAGCCCTACTTTGCTTCTCTTACATATGGGGAACTTTCTTCACACTGCAATTACATAAACAACCTGACCTTTTCAATTTTATAGTTAATAAAACAGGTTTATTTAAACCTGCCAATGCTCTCATTTTGCAGAAACCAATTTGATAATTTAAAAAATATACAATTTTACTGTTCAACTATAGTTAGATAATGTTTGATATCATCTGATTGCTTGTTGCAGATAAACTGCACAGGCATTGTGAAATCCCAATGGCTTCATTGCTTGAGCTAGCACTAAAACAGAGCTCTGCTTTAGCAGCTTTGACTGTGTAACAACAATTTGCTTCATGGCTTGAGCTTGCACGAATTACACCTATGCTAACTATTAGATAATTACTGATTTAGATTTTTTTTTTTATGTGGGACATATGATTCTATGGGGTGTTTGTATTTTATTTAATGTTTTTTATAGATTAGAAAGATATATTTTTTTTTTTATTTTTTTAGATTCAGGTGTGGCTGGGTGTATATTTAATGTTATATGTTTGTAGTGAATGGTTTTAAGTGTGTGTATATGGTGTGCTTTAAAACTAATTGCAAAGATTAACCGAAAAATCTCCTGGTACATAGCAGCTTACTTGAGAGTTCATCTTGCTCACTGCATCCTGAATATTGCTGTACCAATATTGGAAAGTAATAGTTGCTTACTTATGATATATGGTTCCATGTATTATTATTCTTATTATTTTTTTTTTTTTTTTTTTCATATTTTTACTGGGGTTTTCAAACTTGTTTTTGCAGCACCACCTCACACTACTTGTAAAGAGAGAAGAAAATGGAGGCCAATGTACTGGAGAAAGCCTTTTTCAGATAGCAGCAGTGATGAGGAAGAGGGATCAAAAGCAAATAGTTGTAATCAAACCATTTTATTATTTTTTCTTTAATTCATTCTGTGTGTTTGTTTTTTTGTTTGTTTTATGGCTTTTCTCCCTTAAAAAATCTTTACTTTCTTTGAGGATAGGATAACTTTCATCTGTATGAGTGTCCGAGTACAGAATTTAAACCCTGCCAGTCCATATAAAGGGGAATCATGGTGTCCAAAAAAAGTGCCCTCAATCCTAGGTCCATAGAAAGGAACATTTTGTCCATGCCTTTCAAACAAGCCTAGGATCGTGTATCTAGCTGTTGTGAACATTAGTGGGCATGCTCAAACCAGCAGTAAGGATGCAGAGCATTGGTGCTTGTGATGTCACAGCTCACAATGTAAGCAGGAGCACCGTTGAAATCTATAATAAATAAAATAATATATAATAGGGAGTTTCTAAACAAGTCAATATTTACCGGAGAGCTTTTGTGAGACCAGCAACCGTTACTATGTTGGTCTTTTTTTCTGATTCTTTTATTCTTTGTTTTTCCTTTTGATTACTACTCAAGATTGTTTGAGTCTGTTTTCTTTAGCCTGTTTAATGCGATAAAATCATTATTTCTAGCACATCCAACAACTTTAAAAACAAGTGTGCCCATTCAAGATGTCACTGTAACACAAGATGATGTCAGGTATTTCACAAATGAGACAGATAACATTTCCAACTTGGAAGCAAGTGTGATTGAAAATTCCCAAGATATACAACTTTGGATTAAGTTAGCATACAAGTGCTTGCATCATAGTGATGGGTAAGTGTTATTTTTCTCTTATTTTTAGTGAACACAAATTTCTTGCTTTTAATCCTCTATGAAAAACAGGTTTATTTTACATATTAATTAATGTAGACTCCTTCTTGCCGTCAAAGTTTTTCTTCTCTTGTCCTGTAAAATCCAGTAGAGAAGCTAGAAAAATGTATCTATTTTGTTATTTGAATTTAATTGAAAATAAATTAAATAGAAGCATTTAATGCCAAACTTTTCATGATTTTAAATTGTGTATCTTGTTTTTGGATTGTTTCTTGTTATGTTTTCAAAGGAATTTTCAGGATTTTGCTCTCAATCGGATTAGACTAATCTTACAGTAGGAAACCCCCCATTAAATCAGACATATTATACATTTTTTCAGCACTTAGTGTACTTAAAGGACATCTCCACCCTCATAAGAACATCTTTTAGAAAGAATGACCTCTTCAAAATATGTTGATATCATACTTTAGCTTATGAATTCATTACTGTATGCCTGCTATGCTTCTGGAGGCCTCATGGAAACTGAGCAATTTAGAAACCTGTACTGAGCCTGGGCATGCTCAGAAGAGGCAGACAGGGGATTAACATTTAGTCATTGGCTGTGATGTCAACTGTCAAATCCATAACTGACAGTTGCTAACTGGAAGAACCAGGAGAAACAGGACATTGTGCAGGATTTCAGGATAGACTTGTATATTTCAGATTTCAAACAATTACTATTTTGGGGGGTGATTTACCTGTATGTAAGTTTTCATTTTGGGGCTGGACTTGCCCTTTAAACAAGATAACCAAATTGAAATGTATAACCCCTTCTGACGGTTAACAGAATATCTACCAAATTAACTAAAATATCGCCACAAGTAATATATTTTTAGAAACTACATACCCGCAGGATTTTATGAATGAGGTAAGTTTTGATCACAATGCAGATACCCAGGCGCAGCTCTTCATCCAATTGTTACTTTCTCATATTTTCCTTTTTTCCCTCAACTGTAAAATCAGAAACAAAATCAAATGTGAATTTCAGCTAAAAACTGAAAGTTTTAAAAAAGGAAAGTTCAAAAGCATCTCAAATATGAAAGCCTAACACCTCCTGAATAAAACGGTATGCCACATTCATGGGTGTACTCAGGGACATGGCTACCAACTAACTCAAAGGGGGGGTCAATGACAAATGGCAGTAACAGTAAAAATTTTTTTTAGCCATCTCTGTAGTTGAACAGTCTTCCCTTTTTACTACAACTCACAAATACCCCCCACAAACCTAACCCTTAAAGGGCATGTCCACCCCCCAAACTATAATCCCCCCAACTACCTGGCCCCACCATGTAGTGTAGTTTAATCCTTACCTCACATCCAACTCCATCTGGTTCTCCTGTAGTCCCCCCCAAAGTTCCAAAAACTGCCCACCAGGAGGCTAGCAGGTCCATATAGGACACTGCCTGCTACCTGGCCTCCCGGAGATTCCTGCCATGCGTGCTGCAGCCCTTCTCCCCCCTCCCTCTCCCTCCCGTTCTACTATCCCTCCCCCTAGCATTAAACCCCCTTAATATTATGCTCCCCCATGTCCCCCAGCCCCAACCGCATGTTTGTTTTTTTTAAAAAGCTCCCAAACTCTTACTTACACCTCTCCGCTTTCCTCCGCTGCACTGAATGACCGGCAGCCGCGTCCGTGATTGGCTGCCGCTCACCAATCACAGACGCGACTGCCGGTCCCCCCCCTCTGTTTGCATTCTCGACGCAGAGGGCCGCAGTGCGGCGGAGGATCGAGGGAGGTAAGTAAGAGTTTGGGGGGCTTTTTGAAAAAACAAATCATGCGGTTGGGGCTGGGGGACATGGGGGAGCATAATATTAAAATTCTATTTTAGGGGTGGACATAGCCTTTAAGTTCGTTCATTCATACCCTCAATGGTGTGGGTGCAGGTAGAAATCATGCCAAAACCCCATGTAATGTAAAAAAGTTACCAAATATTGATCTCCTTAATGTCCTGAATCATACGGTATGCCATATGCATGGTTACACACGTGGATGTGGAAGCTACTAGCCACAAAGTGAGCCAATGCATAGTGTCCCAAGTCGTTCATTTTTACCATACCCCCCCCCCCCCATAACTCAGAGGCAGACGTGAGTCGCAAAGCTGCGCCTGAAGGTCAGTAGACCTTCCATGCAGCAATGGGTATGCTCCTTAAAAGTAGCCCCTTCTGACAATGGAATAGTAGCAGCCCTGGAAAGTCGAGCCGCTGGAGGGTCGACTATAGGGGGGTTTGACCACTAGTCTGTCTGGTTTGGGGAAGGGATAAACAATCCTGAACTGGCGAAACTGTTGTAAGCGCCTTTCAGTAAAGACCCATTCTTGAAGTACTATTTTGTCTAATTGTTCGTAGAAGGTCGTAGGGGGGGGGGTAGGTAGTGTTCCAGGGCGAGGGGCTGGGTTCTTTACTGACTAGCTTTTCCCCACCCACTTTAAAAAGTAGAACTCCCAGAGCTAAAAAACAAGGGATAGGAAGGTCAGAGAAGAAAAATAAAAAGCAGATTTAAGATTATTGGTAATTAATCCTAATCACTGTGTGATTAGTTATAAAATGATTTGACTCCTTTTACATGTCCTTTAAATATAAAGGCACATGGTGATCTTTCCGTTCATTATAAATTTTTTTTTTTTTTTTTTTTTAGCACACCTTCCGAGCGTTTAGATTCATCACTTAATGTTTTATCCCGGGCACTAGAGCACAATCGAGAAAATCCAGAAATTTGGTGTCATTATCTGAAATTGTTTTCTAAAAGGGGATCGTGTGAAGAACTGCAGGAAATGTGTGAAACTGCTGTTGAATATGCTTCTTCATATTGTGTTTGGTGGACTGTAAGTTTTCATTTTTTAAGTGCAAATAACCTTTAGTGTTTAATACTAAAGCAATAACAATGTTACATCTCATATTAATCTAAGAGTTGATCTGAATACAAATATTTAATCAGTTTTTTTTTTCTTTAAACTTAAATCTGGGTACACACATTAGCGATACAGGGCCTATCTAATATGGCACATCCTGATGACTGCCTCATTGAGGCAGAAATGCATAGATCATTATAATGATATTAATATTATGAAATTACTAATTTTTTGGGGGGGTACACTCTACTACCCCATTAAGGGATCTGTATATTTTTCCTATATAAAATTTGATGTTCTATAAATGTAATTTTATATTATCTGTTGTATTCAATTAGATCAACTGGACTTGAAGTTTAGTTCTTTCAAGAACTTGAAAGAAGCGTAATTTTATATTTGACCTTCAACATTTACATCCCATTAACCTATGTATTATTAATGTCCTACGGTTGGTCCAAATCATTGATTATTCTATCGTCTATTCACATATATTAATCAAGTTGTGCACATAGTATTAACCATGTTTGTAAATTTTTTTAAAATATATATTTAAATGTTAAACTTATCTGATGTATCAAGTCCTGAGAGTGTACTGGATCATTTACCAGTTCTTATATATAAAACATCCACTGTTCGCCTGCACTCCCACGCTTAACTTTAACACCCAGGTGCTGAACCTGTCCAACTCTGAATACACCTACTCCAAACCAGGGCACTCACAGGATCCATGACGTCCTAATAATGGCCGAAATGCATTGATCAAGGTTCATATGCATATTAGGCGTCTCTTAAAAAGTCCCGTGAGTGCCCTGGTTTGATATTTAATTTAGAAATATATAAATGTATATTTAATATAGTGATATTTAGAAATTAATCTTATTTATAATACTTAAGTCAATAAGTCAGTTAGCTTCTGATTTGCAACTTTATCTTTTCTTTCAGTTTTTAAATTTGGAAAATTCTTTTGAGGGAAAGGACTCTATATGCAGTAGAACACTGGATAACTTGATAGGGATGGCAGAAAGGGGACATGGATCAGACCTTCTTTCTTTCCAGCTATTGGAAACATTGCTGTATAGAATAAATTTGAGCCTGTTCACTGGAAGGCTGCAAAATGCTCTAGCTCTTTTTCAGGTATGTAGTTAACCACTACCAGGGTACGGCAGGTAGTATGTATGTATGTCTGTCTGTCTGTATGCATTAGTATAAAGTTATTTTATTTTATAACATTAAACTGGGCTCCCGCACACCATCTCATAATTTGCCAGGTGCAGGTGGTAAAAAGAAACCCTCCCTCTGTGTATATATCACATGTAATAAGTATCCACTGCACACCACATTTTCAACGCTTTATTACACAAACATTTCGGTGCAGCTAGTGCACCTTTATCAAGGATCAAACAAACAAGTGATTCACGCACCTATCTATATCCCTAAAGACCTACCCCCTCTAGTGTCATGGCCACTCCCCTCAATTAGGGCTAGCTTGTATACAAAGATAAAGGACAAACTCCCTCTTAAAGGCTATTTCCTAAGAAACATTATATATATACAATTTGATAATCCCAAATTTTGTATTTGCATATATTAGAATGTTAATTATTATTATTATTATTTCACACACTTTTTTATTATACCATATGTTAGAATATATTTCTTCGGTCCTACAGTAGCCTTCAGTCTGTCTCCCAGTTTTTATCTATTGTTGTGAGTTACATTAGATTTAGCACTGTGGTATTAAACTGAGGAGACTACTCCTTCCCACTTTCAAACCTAAAGCTAGTCCAGCACAATTTTAATTTTACATTTGATCAACTTGAATAATAAAAAAAATTGGCCATGGATTAAAAACGAATACATTTCAGACTCACATATGAAAATTGATGCAATACATGCTTGTTAGTCTTAAAAGGAATTGATCAGAAGTCTACACAAACCATCTGATATTTGTACGGTCAGGAGTTTTGGAACACAACTGAATGACAAGGTGACTTGTGCATGGTTACCTTTATAGTAGAACAAATTGTAATATTCCTTTATCTGTTCGACAGATAAAGACATGGTATTTATAGTTCATAGACCACATTAGTCCAGAAAAGTCTGTCTACTATTGCAGGTTTTTTTTTTGTTTTTTTTTGCTACACTGCCTTGAGCACGTAAATGTGTTTATATGCAAGTAGTGTGCTGTTTTCTCCTTTTATAACTGTTCATTCGGACGTATTTATGAATAGGTAGGTTTTTAAGTTGTATGGACAATGGTTGAACCTGACAAATGGCAAAAAAATATTTTTAATGAAAACCTTAAACTGACATCAAAATTATACCTATGGAGCTCACTGTCAACACAGTACAGTTTATTTCCTGTTTATAAATGAATTAATAATTCATTTACATGTACTCTTTCGAATGTGTCTTGCAGAATGCTTTAAAGTGTCCAAACAAGAAAAGTATTGCGGATCATCTTACCCCGCGGGATCGCTGCTTAGCATGGCTTTCTTACATTCACCTTATGGAGTTCAGTACCTTACCTGCTAAATTCTATGACCCAACAAATACAAACCCCTCCAGAATAGTTAACAAGGAGCCATTTCCAATTCCTTGGTCAAATTTGCAAAGTATAAGAACTGATCCTACCATGCTGCTTGCAGTATTTGATGGTATGTCAAACAAATGCTAATGTGCAATGTATTTATTTATGGGCTGGGCAGAATTCTCCTAGCTTTGTTTGATAAAACTGCCTGAAATATGTACCTGCTTTACAGTCTTAAAATACCTAATTGTACTATTATGCAGAACTGTTATTTGTGTTTTTATGTACATTTGACTTTAATTTCTTTTGCCACTAGCTGCTCTATTGTCTTGTTCTGATGAAAGCTTTAGTGTTACGGATGCAATAGAAGCCTGTCTACCTCTTTATAAAAATATGATTGCACTTTATCTTCTGCTTGACAGGTAAGAAGACAATACTAAACCTATTAGCTGAACTTATAGGGATATCACTGATTAGGCAAGAAGAAGAAGAAAAAATACTTGTAGATACTTCAAGTCACTCATAGGAAGGATTTTGTATTTTTCTTGTAATATGTATATTTGAGTCTTTCCTCATATAGTATCCTCAATTTTGGCATTTTGTATGGATTGTAAGTGTATTATTAAAAGAACGTAACCCTCCAATCTAAAATTTAACAGAGGGACGCAAAACTAATTCTACTGCCAAGCTCCACTTCTAAACTAACCTGCAAAGGTTCAGACCTGCAACTCACACATCTCCCAGTCATCCCAAGGCCCAGCAAAATTCCTCCCCTACAGCTCTTTACATACAGGAGTGACATGGGACCTAACACACACCTCTTCTAAATATCAGTCACAAATCTGGTATTTGCAGGTACCTGATTTGATGCAGTATGCTACTTTAGATTCCCTTTCTTATCTTTCAATAAATTGCCTTAGGGCTATTGAATATGGTAGTGTACCTAAATGTACTGTTAATAGAAATTCTATATACTAAAAAAAGAAATTGTGCTTTAGAAGATCAATAGAAATCTATTCGTAAAACTTCCACACTGTAAATGTTTTTGATTTTGTTCAATAATTAAAATAATAATTGTGTTTTTCCTTTTAAGACCTCAGTCAGTAATTGAGCTGTGTGTGCAACTGCTAGAATCTTGTAGTGATAACTGTGATATGTTAGAAGCCTTGTGTTCAGCGTATTTGAAGATGGCACAGCCCCAGAAAGCCTTGGATGTTTGGATTACTGCATTTAGAAATAATACACAAAATGCAAACATTTTCTATCAAACCTGCAAGTTTCTTGTTGCACATGTAAGTAGCAGGGCAGTGGAGGGTAAGGATTACAATACTGTTTTTATGTTCTCCTTGAGTATAATTCTGCCATTGGTGTTTCAGATGTTTCTTGCTGATTGCATGAAAACTAAATAGATTTTTTAAGATAACTAGGTGTACACTTGTGCCATTAATTTACTAAATTGTTTCTTTTACAGAATCATTTAGACCACATTTCCTCCTTCATTGAAGAATTTATCTTTTCGTTCTTTGATAGTGTTGATAAAGATCATAATTCTACAGACCTTTTCAGGTAGTTTATATTTATGGTTTAGTATTGACTGCTCCTATAAATACTAATGTAACATACCACAAGAAAAATGAATGTGGGAACAAGAGGTGAATAAGCTAGTCCCCATAAGGCCTAACAAACTAAATTAAATTGGTAGTTGGTAAAAAGCATGCAAAAGCAATAAAGTATTTAGCCTGTCCATAGGAGCTATACAATGTGAATACAGCCATTTTAATAGTGAAAACAACTTTATAGTAAAACATCCTTCTTTAATACTTGGAACAACTAATTGGAATATGATGCCCAACACCATTTTAATGCTTTATTAATTCATAAATAGTGCAGCCATGAGTACTCTGGAAAGTAAACCTAATTTGAGGTTTTTGTCGAATGATATCTAGTTGGCAGTTTATCATGGATACTGCTAAAATGCAGGAATTTTACATTTAGTTAAAGTTTTCATATTAAATCACATTGCATGCTATTCTGCAAAAGCACACCTATAAACTTCTTGTGTATTGCCAGAAAGATGCATGTAGAAGTTAAAGGGCAAGTCCAGCCCTTATATTGAAAACTGACATACAGGTAAATCACCCCCCAAAACCCTAAACTGTAATAGTTTGAAATCTGATATATATAAGTCTAACCTGAAATCCTGCTCAATGTCTTCCAGTTAGCAACTGTCAGTAATGGATTTGACATCACAGCCAATGACTGAATGTTAATCCCCTGTCTGCCTCTTCTGAGCATGCCCAGGCTCAGTACAGGTTTCTAAATTGCTCAGTTTCCATGAGACATCCCGAAGCATAGCAGGCATACAGTAATGAATTCATAGGACAAACTATGATATATCAACATATTTTAAAGATGCCATTCTTTTTAAAAGATGTTCTTATGAGTTTGGAGTTGTCCTTTTAAGTTTTCTGGCTCAGTTACGTTTTTCTGTTTATATCCGATATTGCAAAAATGTCTTTAACTTGGACTACTTTTTTTTAAAGGGCATGTCCACCCCCAAAACTATACTTTAACCCACTACTGGCCTCACTGTGTAGTCTTGAAAAATCCTTACCTTATATCCTTTCTCCAAATGGCTGCCCTGCAATGTCTCCAACAAAGTTATAAAAAGTGAAGAGCAGGAGCCTGGCTGTGTCCTAAAAGGTTTCTGCTTCTTACCTCTCCCCCGGGAGAATTTTGTCATGCACAGTTAGACTTTCCCTCATGTTTTGTTTTTATGTTTTTTTTCTCCCTTCCCCTAACTCAAAACCCCTTTTCTGTAATGTAGTGGACCCTATCCCACCCCCAACCACCATGTTTATTTGTAAAAAAAAAAAATGACCCGAACATTACTTACTTTCCTTCATTCCCCCGACGTTCTGTAATGCCTGCAGTCACTTCCGTGATTGGCTGCAGGTCCGTCCCCTTGCAGTTCCAACAAGCAGAGGGCAGAGATTTACAGCACCGGGGTAATGAAGGAAAGTAAGTAATGTTAGGATCGTTTTTTTTTTTGTTTTTTTTTACAAATGAACATAGCGTTTAGGGGTGGGATGGTGGGATAACGACTACTACAACATATTAAAAAAATGGATCTCAGGGTTGACATGCCCATTAATCTTTATCTTGTTTTCTCTTTCAGGTTCCTTCTGAATTTGTCATTACCATTAGATTTCAAAGTTCCAGTTGTAAAGACTTTAAATACCTTAGCTTTACAAATGCCATACCTCTGGCTTGTGTTTTGGTGAGTTTCCTCTCTTCAGTCATTTCTTATTGGACATCTATATTGTCAAGTTTTTTTTATCTAAGGAATAAAAAAAGACAATGAACAGCCAAATTAAATGCAATAAGTTAATCCGATTGTTGAATTTTAACTTTATGGCAGTATGAATGTTTTGATTTTTGAAAGCTTTGTATGCATTGCAACCCATGTGTGACTGATCACTGGGGGCTTTAATACCTTAATTCTATGTAAGGGAGAAAGTGGCGCTTGGACATTAATAAACGATACAGCATGGGTTTATCCAGGCACCACCTCTAAAGGTAATCTATATGTAAAATGTACCATGCATACTGTTGAAAATATGCAGTTAGCTGTGTAAAACTTTCGGGATTGCCAGTCATAAAATAATTAGTCCAGCTCCTTATAATAGCTGATTGCTTTTTGTTCAATGCTCCTAATGATTGGCTACTGGTTGAAGGTTGCACATTATTTGCAATTCAAAGGGGATATGGACTAAATAGAGCAGCTTAAGCTGACCTGTTGAGGCACCAGCACATAAACAGAGCTAGGCTATATGTTTAGGCAGTGTCCTGCAGCTTAGAGCTGTTGAACACTACCCTGTCTCTTAGCTTGAGACCAAGGGACTCTGGAGCAAAAGAGGAGGAAACAGATCAGAAAACCGCAGCAGCCACCCCAGAGAGTGGAGCCCCAGAAATCCTAGAAACTGCACCTCTTGGACAGTGCTGGCTTGGTAGGATAAGGTTTTGCTTGATACTGGTGCATTCTAATAAAGCTCATCTAACTGCAAAAGAGCTTGCATTTTTTCCCTATTTTCTACAACCTTCCACAGGGTGTCCATGTGAAACCATGTATTTTAAATATCACAAGGACAATTCCCCCCCCCCCCCTTTAAAATGTTTTCATTTTCCCACTTTATGTGCTGTGACACATATTGCTAAATGCATTTCTGTTTATAAACGCTTGTTTTCATGGTAAATATGCAAAAATCTAAACATGCAGCAAAACATAATGCAAGGTAAGCATTGTGTAGTACAAGTTTCTAAAAGGGTTTGCCTTCAGGGAGCCAGAGGTGTGCTTCATTCTATTAGGCTTGTGAAGGTTCTTATTAGGCTTCTCATTCACAAGCCTAATAGAATTAATATTTTCACCAGTGTATCTTATTTTTGTTATAGACCAACAATAAATGTTGTTATAAAATGTCAGTGTAGAGTAATTTTTCATTTCATGCAAGGCGATGCACCAACAGGCGTACCGCTCCTCTTTTGGAGTTTGTCACGCTAACCGATATAACATCGGTTAGCGCAACAAACTCCTTCCTTGCGGCGGCTGCGTGGCTAACGCGAAAGTTAACCTCGCAGCCACCACAATCGATGTTATATGCAGAAATCTGCATTTTATTGCGGCACTTTAAACGCCAGCTAATAGCTGGCATTAAAAGTGCCGGAATAGAAAAGCGCCAGGTAGCGATGTTCCGAGCGCTAAACATAAACATAGTCTGGCTGTTTGCACTGGGTTGCCGATAGTGTCGCTCAGTGCATCACCTTCATTGAGTATAATAATTTTTTATTAAACTTTCCAATGTAAAGCACATCAAATATAGATGACATTATATGCAACATTAATGAAAGTGTATTCTTGCTACATTAAGTGCAAAACTGGTGATATATTAATTATGTAAGTATGGATTGTCAAAAACAATGCTTTGTAGTTGTAATTTTCAGTTTTTATTTTTAGATACTAATGTACTATGAATGCAATTCTTACAGTTTATGGCAGTCCATTGATTCAAGTAGTGGAGAGACAGTAGATGCTTATGAAACTGCATTAAGCTCTGTAGTTCAACCGGATGTACTTCAGAAACTTTGGATGGAGTAAGTAATACTTTCATAAAGCTGTTCTTGTAGTGTATGTTTGTATACATGCCACAAATTTATCTGATATCTTTTGTTTTCAGTTATCTTGTTTTTACTAACAGCAAAATTGTGGGAGCCAAAAAAGTTCAAGAAATAAAACATTTTGCCGATTTAGTTAACCGATGTCTGCTGACTGTTCCTACAAGATATCTTACTCCCTTTAGCTCAGCTGATTACTGGACCAACTATGAGTTTCATAACTTGGTGAGAAATGTTTTTTGCATTATTATTTCTATATGAATGGAATATGGTATGTGTGAGGAAAGAAGGTGTGAGCTTGAAATGAAAGCAACATCTGCACTAAAAACACTTTGCACACACTAGATGGGCCCGTGCTAGATGGGCATTGTATTTGCAATTTTTAAACTCTGTGAATATGTATATAATAGCTTGTTTCTGACCATTAGATGTCGCCAAAACCACTTGAAGTGGGGCATTCATGATTTTATGTATGTGTTTATTGATAAAGCTCCACTTGGGTACGCAAAACTGTTAATGTATTAAAAAAACAAACAAAGGGATAAGTGATGTTATATGGACCAATAAATGTTGGCCCCCTGTCCCAAAAAGCTGACAAAGTGGTTTGTTTGTATATAGTGCAGTATGGCATTGTTGCCTTAGTGATACTGATATACTAATTGGTCTATTTAGTATATTTCCCTTAGCCTGTCCACATCTCTTTATCATTAAAGTGAGTAGCAAGCACTGAAATGATCATTCCCAAGGCCGTTGAACGTTTCCCTCGGTTGCGGTCGGACCCCCCTCTTCTAAAGTATAGAGAGTTGGCCACAGCTAAAGGAAATGTGGAAGACCTGAACGTTTACCCTATACTTTATATAAGGAAAATGCCAAGGACTGTGTGTGGCCGGATCTTTTAAAAAGTGACCGACAGAATTTTTACACTAAAACACGGCAAACACTGCTTTTGAACATAGGTGTTTGTTATGCATAGAAAGGATTTGGATACAGGAATCAATTGAAATCAACTTATTATACTCTCCATTATAATTCTTACATTTAACAGTTCATTTTCAGCATAGTTCCCTTTTGTTCTGCATTCCCAGGTTACTTACTTTTACTTGAGTTGTATTCCAAATGCTCAACATTCAAAAATTTTGGAGAAGCTTTCTGCAATGATGCCTACTAACCTTGGACTTGCTCTCAGGTCAGTTTCTGTTCATTCATATTAGAGAAAAAAAGAGAACAGGGAGATGAAGGGTAGGGTTAGGTACAAAACTCTCACTCACACATTCATACTTGTCTTGCCCCTACCCATTTCTTTCCCCTTCCTTGTATTACTCATTTATATAGGAAGCCCTGTTTAGTGTATAAATAGTTAATTTACATCAACAATAAACACGGATTCCTATATAAAGTACTAATATAAGGAGCGGGGGGGGACAGTGGAAGGGTAGGGGGAGAGTGTGCCTGTGTTTTTTTTGTCTAGTCTTATGTATTATACAAAAAATAATATGCTACCTACAGAGTAATATACGGATTTACTTCACCTTGGAGTTCCATGCCCTGTATAAAAGCACTCAGCCTGCGACCTCATGCTTCTTTATTGTCATGGAACTCCTCTGTGACAGTGTCCTTATAATACACTGTAAGTAGCGTATTATCCCTTATATTGCACACTATGGGATACATTCTAATTCTCATTACTGTATCTTTATAAAGAAATAACATATTGCATAAGCCAGCATGTCTTTCCAGTTGCTCAGTCAGTGCAGCTTTGGTAGATTTAGCAACTTGTTTAATTTTATTGAACTATTTTTGCTGATATTTTACAGCAAAGGTTGCCCCTCAGGTTTGTCGCACATCTTAATACATTTACAGGAAGATGTAATAATTATGGTATGGGGTGAAATGGAGTTAAACACCCTGAAGTAATATTGCATTAGCTTAGGTTTAGCTCCATTTTTCCATCACAAAACAAACACCTTTTAGAGACTGCGTATTACATTAGTTCTTATGTAGTTACTTACAAGTTTACTTCACACATTGCTCATATCTGTTATAAGTCCTATTGGGAAAAGTAGTAATTTCTAAAAGTGCTCATAAACATTAGATTATTGCAAAAGAAAGAATTATGAAAGAGTATAAAAACATTAAGTTCAGGAAGATGATCTTTCCAGTTACTAGCTATTAGTGAGTTTTGTTACTGTTCTTTTGGTTTATTGCTTATGTTTTAAACATTATAATTCACGTTTGCAGGGTACTTCAGCAAGAATTGGATGAGAACAATATACAGAATTTGAAAATGCAATGCAAGATGTTTACATATAACTTCTCAGTGTGCCTGCCCATCTGGAAGATGTAATGTACAAAATCTAGTATTATAAAGCATGCATTTGCAATAAAGAGTAGTCTGATTCCAGTATGTAAAAGTAGTGTCAGTTTAGCAAATTCCTTAATAAGGTGTAAAGCAAATTAGTGGCATTTTACAAATATTACTAAATGTCAACATACTAAACTTTATAAAACTGTTCTTTTATTATATGTGCAAATCCCTTTTATATGTGTATTTATTTATATATTTTTTTTTTATAGAGCCATTGCAGTGGAAATTTCCATGAAAGGACATAAAGAGGTAAGGGTGTTTATTCTTTATTCAAGAATGGTCTTCCTTTTGATTTTTGGGACCGGGGGGGGGGGGGGGGGGGGGATGTGTTGCACATCAGGCCCAGATATGTTTTTTATATTTTTTACTTAAAGGGCATGTTCACCCTGGAAATTAACTTTTTTTTTTTTATATAAGGTAGGTAGCAGCTGCCCACCCCCAACCATAATATAACTTTTAAAATATGCCCGGGTCTTTTCTTACAGCCCCTTCTCTCCTGCAGTGTCTCCTATCCAGCTCCCTGCTTGCAGAAGTTGCAAGCAGGGGCTGGTCCGCCATCTGCGTCTGTGATTGGCTAAGACACGGCCAATCACAGATGCGGCTGGCGTCATTGAAGACGCACGGGAGAGTAGGCTTTGTAAGTAACAATAATAGCATTTTTTTTTAAAGAAATATTATGGCAGTTGGGCAGCTGTTACTTACCTTATGTAAAGAGGATTTCACGCTAGGTACCATGGCTTCAGAGGATGGATCTGGGTGGTGGGAGGGAGGGGGTGGGGAAGGACTCCCCTGTGCATCCCTCAGACCTTGATGAGGTTGAGGCAGAAACAGGCACCGGATGAATTACTGACAGCTTCTACACTGCAGTTTGTTGGACTTTGAAAAGGCACAGCAGGAGAACCATTTCGAGCAGAGATATAAGGTAAGGATTTTTTTTAAACATAGTGTGGCCAGTATGGGGTTAAATTTCAGTTTTGGGGGTGGACATGCCCTTTAATTTGAAAAAAGTCTGTGCTAGAGATCAGCACAGATCAGTGAAATATGACAGACCGGATAAGATTCTGTCTGTCATCTTTCAATGATCTGCATACACACAGTCCTGAGCATTCTTCCTATACACATCATAGGGAGAATGCTCGGGACTGTGTGTTTCCCTCGGCCCGCGGCAGACTCCTCTATAGGGAGTCTAGTGCGCCCAAAGGAAATTTTCAGTCTTTCCGCGCTCGTTCGGAAAACGAAGGTACACACAGTAGCGATAAAGGCCAGATACCGTCGGATCAGATGGTATTGGGGCTTTGTTACTGTGTGTACCCAGCTTTAGCCTACTTTTACACAGATGGTTTGAGTGGTCCCCCAGCGGCTGCCAATAGTAAACCACTACATGTAGCGGCAAAACGCCTGGATCTGCTCAAAAAAATGGACCAAAAGCGTGTGTGTGAAAGTAGCCTTAAGGGTCCATATGCTTACCAATCGCAATATCGGCCAATTTTCCACCTCTGACGAGAGAATAATATGGTCTGGGACAAATCCCGATAGTATCATCGGGATTGGTAAGTATATAGGCCCCTTTCCTTATAACGGCCAGAAAAGTACTATAGAGAGTGTGGAATGAAGAAATACAGTAGTAGTTCCAGGAGGGGAAACAATGGGGCTAGGGTCCAAGAGAGCCTCTCAATGAGGGTCTTAGAAAGTAACCTATGCGCTTATATATAGTTAGAAAGTGGCCTAGTCACACTACATCCATATGCACATCCCATGGTGCCTAAACTTTAGTTTATTAGTTAGTTTATTATTTCATAGGGCAGTTCGGTATTCCGTGGTCAGGATTTTTTTATTTTTAAATTTATTTCTTTACTGTCTATACTGTATGAATGTTCTTCTTTTTTTCCTGATTCCATCTGGGTAATTGTGCTGTTAGCTCCTTTTTCTACTAATGATGAACTCCCATAGTTTTCCTGTGGGTAGTGACTTTGCAGCTGATGTTTGTTGCAGTATAGTCACAATTTGCAATTCAAAAGTAACCTAATTTTGGTTGCACTTTTTTTGCTTTTTGCATGAAGGTGATATTCCACAGCATTATGATGACTGTTTCTTTCCAGACCTGTCTTTCTAAACTATCTAAGGTCTGCTTTACTTCTCTGAAATTACCCTTGTTTTGCAGGTGCACCGTCTGTATCAAAGAGCCCTGCAGAAGATGCCCTTGTGTGCTGCCCTTTGGAAAGATGTAATGTCTTCAATTATTCGCTTTTTCTGATTATGGGGGTTTGGTGGTTGTTTACCATTTTCAACGATAAAGGCAATCTTTGGCTAAGCTCTAATAATGTGTACTTCCCCATCTTTTGCAGCAAATCTTGTTTGAAGCATCAGGAGGAGGTAAAACTGATAACCTGAGAAAACTAGTTTCCAAGTGCCAAGAGGTTGGAGTCAGCCTAGATGAGCTCTTAAATTTAAACACAGAAAGCAGGAATCTCTGAACACTGGGTGCAGTCAGGCCAAGGTCCTTGTTTATTTAAATGCCAAAATAAGGAATAGAGTGGTTCTTAATTTTAAGTCTTTGCAAGTCACGCATACCGGTGCTCAAGAGTATTTCCATAGCCCGGGAAATGTTTACTGCCATTTTCAAATTGAAGAAATGAAATCTGGCCTACTTCTGGGCCCAACAAGATTCTCTAAACATCATGTACGTAAGTATAGTTCATCAGTGACCGCTAATTTATTGTTTGTCTGTTTATTCTTCCTACCCTATCCATTTATTTTGCAGTCCCCTTTTGTTCTTCTTTAACTAACTTGTTTGACTCTCTCACTGATGCCTGTGAGACCCTGTGTCTGGGATTAGTTAGAGAATAATGTTTACATTACAATAGCAATCTGTCTCATACAAAATCTCACACAATTTGGTTAGTTCACGGTTTGACAAGAATGTGGGTGGGATATCAAAGATCAAATTGGAGCAGGTCTTTCACAAAGCAAATCTGCCAAGACCACAAGTCTTCTAAGTGCACTTGAGGGTTTTTTGTTTTTTAAGGGTTTTTAATTTTTTTTTTTAAATATATATAAGGTTTTTTTTGTTTCACATTTCTGCATTTTGGACTCAGCTGAGACTGTTAAACTTGAAGATTAAAGATACTATTGCAAATGCCAGTGCATCAGAACTGAAGAGTGGTCAAATATTATGTGCAATTATTTTTCTTTGTGAAGTTTAATTTATAATAAAGTTTAACAGTTTAAAGTTCAGTATATAATAAAAATGTTTTGTATTATATACTACCTTGTGTAGTATTAAAACTGTTTATACAAACCTATTTTAAATATAATTTCATTTTTTTAAATGGTGTTTGTGTTTTTATTTAACTGGGTGGCTGTTGGCTTGTGAAGTTTCAAAAAAAAAAAAAAAAAATGGCTGTTAAAAGGCTAGCAGCATATTTCCCTGAAGTAATATACACCTAATTTCAGTGGCATAACTACAGGAATAATAAACTAATCTGCAAGTGGGGAAGAAACTTTGTCAGGTATCATAGCATTGGTGGTTATATAAAGACAAATGTCAATCTAGTCCAACCTTTTTAGCATGCTCATTAGCCCTACCTAAAACACACAAAGCACTTACAATGGGAGGGTTATACCAGGTATCTGTAAAATCATACTTGCAGACCAAACTGGATCCCTCCCACATAGAACCAATGGTGTTGCTATTTAGTTGTCCAGTTTCAGCTGAATTAAATTCCTGCCATAAATAAAGCTTTTTGGCCATATAAAGTCATTCGTGTAGTCACACTTAATCTGAAATACTGTACTCTTTACCACTGCAAGAGTCTGTGTGCATTATGTGGTTCCACAGTTCTTCCATCAAAGGAGGACTCGACTCCTTCACTGTGCACTTCGACTGCAGTATTGTTTGACCACATTAAAGGATAATTATTAGTCATTACAGCCCTAAATGATCCAATACTTATCTTCAGAAGGGCTTAGGAATCTGAATTTAAAGGGTAACTGTTGTCCAAAAATGACTAGGTAAATTGACAGGAATCGCTTTCCTGAGTGCTTTTTCCGTGCTTTTGCACGGAAAAATGCCACCGTCCCTCTTCCACTGTTTTTTAAGGGGTGTGGGTCTAAGGTGCAAGTGGGGGAGGGGCCAGCGAGTGGGAGGCATAAATGTACACATCATACACACTCCCTATTGTGGTTGTGCTGTTCTCCCCCCTCCTTCTCCCTTTTGGTCCTCCTGCAGTCACTCACTTGATCTCTTCCTGGTTTCTTCTGATTTCTCTTGAACTGAGCTTGTGCCAACTGCCAATTAGAATGAAGAACTACTATTTGTGACAGCAGAATAAGAACCTCCCACCCCCTAATCTGATTGGCGATTTCTTCATATCTTGGGCTGTGCAGCAGGTAGAGAGGTGATAGCTCATTTTAAGGTAGGAACCTGGGCTTTCATTTAATATCAACTTTTTTGGAGACCACAGTTCCCCTTTTAAACTCTGTCTGAGATAATCGCTCATGGCAGGTATTGCATGTGGCTAACATTGGTTACATACGTCAACAAAATTATCCAGTGCCACTGACTCAACTACATTTTTAGCGTTTCTGCCTTGCAGAAAATTATTCTATATAATTCTTGTATCAAATTCATGAAATATACTGGTAAAAAAAAACAAAACTGCATTTAAGATTTTCTAACCACCTGGGCCCCCCACTCCAGTCTGTAAAACCAGCTTGGCCAAGTTGTTTTATGGCTTAAAGGAGAACTAAATTCCTGCAGTAACCGACTGTTTTTAAGCTTCATTAACGTAATGTCAGAAGTGGGAAAATTGTCAGTGACAATGACTAGGAGGATCCAGAAGGCAGTCGGTTCCTGCAAATAGTCGCTTTTTTCCCCCTCTCCATTCAAGTTAATTATTTTTGTGTATGGTGAACCATCATTAGGTTCTTGGGAGATTAATTAAAAAAGGTCTTAATAAAATGTGACAAACACTGTTTTGTCATTAAAAGGAGACTTCAAACATTCCACATAATTTAACTACAGAACAAGAAACATTTTATGCTACTAAAGTTAGAGAACATCTGATTGGTTGCTGCAGATTAAAAACATGGACACAAACTTGCACTGCTTAAAGGACAACTACACTATAAAAATTACTATTTTTAAAAATGAGAATTATCAGAGGCAGAGTTGATTATTCCCACCTCCAAATATTGTTTTGTGAAGGAGGTAAGTGCCCTGAGCCTTCCTGTATTAAAGATAGTGGTGAAGCACTTGGGAGACTGGCAAAAGCAGTTTTCTTCATGCTGCAGTTCCTCATAGAAATTATACTGGGAGTTAGAAAGTACCAAGTTACAACGCACTACATCGCAGTGGTGTAATTTGAATGGCGCAGTTCACTTCCATTGCACGTGTTTAAGTGTTACGACATCGCACCAAAAAGCATCATAGTGTGTACAAAGCCTTAACTCTTACTCTGGATACTTATTTCTTTTCAAAAATGTCTTGTTTTTGATAATGGCAGTTTACAGTAAAACCAAAACTTTAAAAAATATCTAAGTGTGCATAAATAATACAGGAACACAACATAGGTGAAATACTTCCTTGGGAAGGTTCACATTCATTCAAGTTATGGTATATCTGTTTTATTCAGTTAGATCAACTGGAATTGAAGTTCTTAAAGACGTTTCACTAGTCATCCGACTGGCTTTCTCAATTCAGAATGACTTGTACAGGAAACTTTTGGCAATAAATATCCTGGAATGTGTCCCAATCGGCATATAATTGCAAGGTGTCTGGGTCCACCTGAATAAAATATCTCATGAGTGTAATACTTGGAAAAAATAATAGACACTAACTGTTCTGTACTCACTAAACATGTACTGGAGCAGTGTATGTAGCTTGACAGGCAGTTAAAGGATATGTCCTCCAAAGATTCCCCGTCCCCCCAGCCCCAACCGCTATGTTAATATTAGAAAATGTCCGAAACTTAACTTACCTCCCCTCTTGCCTCCGCTGCGCTGCCAGGCCCTCTGCTTGTGAGTAAATGCAAGCAGAGGGGCGGGACTGGCAGTCGCGTCTGTGATTGGCTGAGCAGCAGCCAATCACGGATGCGGCTGCCGGGAGTTCAGTGCGGCGAAGGCAAGAGGGGAAGGTAAGTAATGTTTCGGGCATTTTCTAATAACATAGCAGTTTGGGCTGGGGGGACGGGGAATCTTTGGATAAAAGGGATTTACACTAGGGGGAGGGAATCCTAATCGGGAGGGAGGGGGAGAAGGGCTGCAGTATGCATGCCAAACTTCTCCCAGAGGCCAGGTAGGAGGCAGAGTCCTATATGGACTCTGCTATCCTCCTGGTGGGCAGTTTTTGGGACTTTGGGGGGGACTACAGGAGAACCTTATGGAGCTGGGATGTGAGGTAAGGAATAAACTACACTACATGATGGGGCCAGTAGTGGGGGGGATTATAGTTTTGAGGGTGGACATGCCCTTTAAACGCCTTCCCAAAAGTTAAAGAAATCAGCCAGGGATAAAACCAATAGATTTGTTAACTGGGAGGTAGAATAGTGTGGGAAGGGTGAAACTATGAAAAAGTAAACCGCATACAATCAGTATGGCATACATATCATATAAACGTACATTACATAATACATTATCACATATCCATTACATAATGAATAATAATTAACAAGATATCCACTGGCACATGGCAAGTACTGGCTGACTGCAAAAGTACTATCTGATTTCCTACAGCTATAGCTTTAACAGTAACTAGTAACTTAATTAACTAATGACAAAAGATTTCTCACTCTCAGTGCTGTGTCAGGGGTTTGAAGACCTCTTGATAAGACAACGTTTGGACTTCTTACAAAATGGAGCTTTCTTATCTAAGAGCTGGATTACCATAAGGGAATAAAAAGTAACAAACAGTCTATCCTTTGAAGTAAATGGTGCTTTAACATACCTGGCGCCCCCTAGTGAAATATATGTACATTATACTGCTGCTCTTCAACAGCTTTCCTGAAAGCAGAACCTTGCACCCGGATTTGGGGGCATGACACTAACAAAAGCCTCACGATAGGGACACAAATTAAACCAAGCTAATCTTAGGGCCTAGAGCCCTTGTTTAACCACCCCCCAACTGAATGACTAAAAACTATATAAGTCCATATAAACAACAATTAAGTAAAGTAACCTTCTATGGGGCATATTTATAAATAGGGAGCATTAAATAACCCTACCATTTGGTAAATACTGATCTTTTAATAATACCACGCCTTAAGGATATCCCTACTTAAATTATAATTACCACTCTATAAATAAGTATACAGCTACCTTAATAAAATACCTCCCCTTAAATAGTAGTACAAATACTTAAAGGTCAGTATTCTTATTTAAAGGACAATTATACTCAGCTTCCCTCCGCTCCTCTTCTTAGGTCAGTACCTTTTACCCAGGGTGAGGACCTGAACCGCTAGGTCCTCATCCCTTGGTTTGCGTAACTTGAAGCACAGTGTTACTGAAACGCTGCTCTGGTAGACTCCGCCCCTCCTCTCCTTGCACGAAGAGGCCAATAGGAAGGCACACTCGTTGCAGAGCGTGCCTTCCTATTTGCCTCGTCGCCGACGGGAGGAGGGGGCGGAGCCTACCAGAGCAGCGTTTCATTAACGCTGTGCTTCAAGTTACGCAAACCCAGGGGTGAGGACCTAGCGGTTCAGGTCCTCACCCTGGGTAAAAGGTACTGACCAAAGAAGAGGAGTGGAGGGAAGGTGAGTATAATTGTCCTTTATATAAGAATACTGATCCATACATAGCAATACAGATTGGTAATTTGCATCTAGTTAGATAAGGATACCCCTGCTTTCTAAAAGGCAGGGGTATCCTAAAATTATCTCTCATTGTGAAATAATGCAACTCGCTGCACTTGCCTATAACTAAGGGAGTACCGTGTCAGTGGCCTAACAGACCTCCAGGTCATATTATAGGGATACTGGGTGTAACCACAAATTATCGATACTGCGCATTTACCGTGGTTTTGTTGTCGCTACTACCTTTAGGTTTTTGTTAGTGAACATTTATAGTAAGCTTCCTTTATTTTCTTGAGGATTAATTCAATTATCCTGATAGTCACGGGCCATATTTATAAAAGAGCAGTATCGCAAAGTTGGTATACCGTGCTTTTATCTCAGACGTGGGGAGTATAAACCTGCAGTATCAGTAATGATAAACTGTGGGTTAAAAAATATAGGGCAATATTTAAACTTGCAGTATCAGAAAGGTCAAAAGCCAAAATCGTGGGTTAATTCTGGACAGTTTGGAAGTGGTCGTAAAGTAACAGCAATTTTTTCATTAAGGATCACAGAGGTATTGCATGGGTAATACCTCGCAATAGTTTACAATAGAAGGTCTCCATTGTAAACATGGACTGTAGGGCCATATTTAATAATGCACGGTATCGTATTAACAAACGTTCGATTGTAGAATACAATGTGTAAATTACCGGTAATGATCGTAAATCTACGATAACGCGTACGATTTACGATCTCCATAGAATTACATTGCAGTGGTTTACTACTGAATGGTATTCTATGGGCGAACGTTTGTTTATTAACAAGCATTCATTCTTAATGTACAACCGCGACCGTACTTTTATGGCCGCTGTTGTACATTACCGTAACATGCGGTATGGTATACAGGCCTATGGCCCATAGCCGTGCATCTCTCATTCAGCAGTATTGAGACGGAATAGGTAGAGCAATTCCTGGAACATAGAGGAACTTGCATAATTATTAATAATGTCTTCAAACTGCTGCTGTTAAGATGAAAGTTACTGCTGTTACCTCTACTAGCCATTAATTTTAGAATCAAACCGGTATCATTTCATTTTAGCTTTAGTTCTCCATTAAAATAGTTGCTAATGACTTGAACTCTCCTTTATCTTGCAGAATTAGTATTTTATAATAAATTTATAATTTGCAAAAAATGTCGTGAAAATGCTAAACTTTGGCCTTCTATATGTTTTTTGAGAACATTAACAGGCATTTAGGAACGGCAGTGTTTCTCTTTGCCTTTTTTCTTTTTTTGTTCAGTTTGTTCATATGCATCATATTATGCAGTAATCTCTTCAGGGGAGCTATATTCATTTGGTTTATACAAGTCTAAATATTGAACTTCATCTGCTTTTACCTGGTCCAAAATCCTGCTTACATTTTCAAAGAAATGCATTAGCCTAATTTGACACAGTTGATTTATTCATAAAGCCATGCTGTTTACATTTTAGACTATAATTCCCTATGTGAAATTCTTAGTCACCCTTCAAAGAGATTCCTGTGTAGCCACGGATTCCTTCCTATAGATCTCAGACGTCCCAAATGTGATACTTTTCAAATAATGGGACTACATCTGTTTTACGCCATTCGGACTGTTGTGAATTTGAAGATATCAAATCCATCAATAAAACAAACATGAGATTTTGCTTTTAGGAACAAAGCATTAATTTCATAAGGATCCAGAATATAATTTGACATTGAAAAGTCAGCACACAGTGCAACAAAAAATATTTTAGAAATGGGGACCTATTTTATTCTTGTTCCATTCATTGCAACATTTTGAGGAAGCCTTCTTCGTCTAGAAGTTGCGATAGCTGGTTTCTGTACACTATAGCCAATAGCGTTTGAGGAAGCGACGGATACTAATATTTATTATTCCTCTTAAATTATTCTGGGCAGTTGACTGGAATCTACAGCGCAGCAGTTCTGGACTTGTCATGGTACTTATTTCATATAGGTCAGTGTGACTTTAAAAAGACTCCCAGGCAGCCACTGCTAATTATTTAATATCAAGGTTGCATCCAATTTTTCATGACTTTTGATTGTTGAGTGATTACAGTTCTGGATAAATTGCCCATATTGGGGGACTTTCACCCAGAGCATGAATTGGTTAGTCAGGCTAGCTAGCTCTTTTTACCAGTGGTTGGTAAATCTTGTAAGGGAGATCTACCTAGAGTGGGTGTTTATAAATATGGCCCTATATTCTTTTGTAAAGTAAGAAAAGGTTCTTGGTGGATGAAGAGCTGCCAACATTTTAGGTAAATCAAATTCTAAACAGCCTTAAGAAACAAACAGCTTTAAGCATGGCCTTAAACCAAGCTCTATTTTCTGCTTATATTTGGTCCAGTCTTTAAATTAATTTGGGCCATCACCACAGACCAGTATAAGATTATTATTTGTTACATACTCTATGCCAACAAGAGATTGTATGATCAATGCACAGCAACAAAAGCTTATGGAATAGTATATTAAGGGGACAGTTCAGAGGAAATTATCAATATTTGTTAAATTGTTAGTTTGTGTAATAACTTCTTAGTTATTCTACATATTCTCTCCCATTTTGAAAAATCTGTTGATTTCATACCCTTTACTGTTCCCTGCTGTTGACATTAGTGAGCTGCTATTTCAGGTTCTAACGGTCCTTCTTCCCAGGATGCACCACATCCTTGGAATGTTCCTATCAGTAATTACTGTCTGTTGGATGGGTCAAAGATGCTCAGATCTCCACTGAGCAACTGAATATACCCAGGCGCTGGGCCAAGGGCAAGACCATATGCATTTATTTATACGCAGACAAAATGTTGAATTGGCAGATTAAGGTCATTGGGATGAAAAAAAAATGCTCTTTTTTCTGAAAAGCATATGTATTTGCACTGAACTTTCTTTTTAAGATGTAATGTATTTAGTCTTATTTCTCCTTTAAAGGACAAACAGGGCTATGAACCGAGACCCGCTATCGCAAAATTAGGTCTTAAAGTTCCGTTAATGCCTTAACGGGGATTTATAAACACTTAACGTGACTTTTAGATGTAACTTCCGATACGTATGTGATTCATGTTAACTTTGCGCATCTAGACAATGTACCAAATTTTAACACTATCAATGCGTGAATATAACGTGATATTTTAGAGCGTTTGTAACACCACCACAATGATGATCTTAATCAGACGTTAAAAGAAATGTGATCTCACCTTCAAGACTGGGCCATTTTGTAATGTGTCATTGGTTGACATGGACCAATAAGAAGTCAATCATGCATGTGTGTTGCAAGCAAGCATTTATGGATGTTACGTTATATATGCAACACAAAACATTTATGCTTCATATATATTTATTAATGTATGATCATTATGAACTATCATGTGTGAAGATAATACAATTATAGTTAAATTATAGTTAAATACTTTTGTAGCCGCTACTTACAAGCTTAAACAATCCAATTATAAATAACACCAGCATAATTATATATATGTATATTTTGTATTTTTTTTTTAATATTTTTTTATATATTTAATTTTTTTTTTATATATATATATATATAAACATGACATACATATGTGTATATATTTAGGAGAAATGACACATTACATACATGTACATGTACGTTGGTATCTATAAAAGGTGGCGCTCCTTACTCTGCTGAAGTGTTTTAATCACGTTTACAATATATAAGGCTAAATAAATTCTATCCAGATTGAATGGCTTTTAATTCTGCAAGAAATGGTGTGAGAAGTGTTGGTGATTCATTATAACGCAATGTATCAAGACTCACGCAACTCTAGTACGAAAACACGTTAAGCTGATAACGTGACTTTCTAGCGCAAACACTTATGTACTATTAATCGCAAACGGTTTATTGAATACAAGTAAGCTTGTTAACTTTAGACCATCTTTGTGATAGCGGTTCTCGTTACATAGCCCCTAAAATGTTCCAAGGAGCATCTGTGGGTACTCTTTAAGAGTCTCATAAATTACATAGACAGAATAAGACTACCTAAAAGTGATTAAGATGAAGACACCTGGAATTTGCAGAAAGTGACACTGGCTAAACTACTTAGGCCATGGACATAAATCCACTGATTTTTACTAAATAAAGCCATTCTGGTGCAAAATTCCTAAATATGTCACGGAACATTAGCTCTGCTCTTACCGTTTACACAGGACTTTTCCATAGCATTAAAACTCTCTTGAACTCATTTTAAAAGCCAAGTTACCACTTAAATATGATGGACCCCTTTGGCAAGATCTAAGTAGCAGCAGCAGAAGCAAGTCAATAGGAAAGTATTCTAGCAAAGGAACGGAATGTTTGAACAAAACCTTTTACATTTCAAGTAATTTAAGAATCTGAGTGAAAATGGATGAAACAAATGTATTCCAAAGGCTGAATTTTAAAAGTATAAATGATTGTTTTATAAGACATAGCCCCATCTGAGCAATGGCATAAAAGATCATGCATCAGTAAAAAATATTTATTTTCTTATTATGGCCCTTAATATAATCTATTAACTATAATAAGGGCAGCATCCCTCGCAAACTTATGATGTGTTCCAATTTAGAAAACAGTTCCTTCTGTGATTGTTATGTAAAGGAGAATGAAACCAAAAAATAAAAGTTTGAGTAAGGCTGAGGCCAAACGGTCCCAGTGCATCTACAGGGAGATTCAAGAAAAGTTCTAATTGTTAAAAATGGTTCTAATTTTGCCCCAATCAGATCATATTTAACATTTGAAAGCTAACATCTGATTGGTTGGGGCAAAATTAGCACAATTTTTAAAGATAACTTTTATTGAATAACGTGTTTTCTCTTCACACAAGTAATTATCTGGTATAGTGTGGCCTCTGCCCAAGTTGCTTGGGATTTTACATATGAATGCTGTTTCCTGGCTGCATAGACAATCATATGCTATTTAACTTGCTAGGCATGATGGGTACAAAGTATCAGTCAGGTGCTGGGTTTATGCATGGTCCCTGGCCTATACAATCAAAAGATTGGTGAACAATAAGGCAGAATTTATCTCAGTTACAACTGAGAAAAGTTACCATTGTCACTTGCAAAGCTCTAAATCTTGATCAATGCCAATTTGGCTTCTTTAATTGTTGCGATTTAAATAGTTTGGGCTGGCAACCGCTGGAAATTTCCACAAGCAAATCAAGTTCAAGCAGAGTTATTGATGTCTTCATCTTCATAACACTATAACCAATCTAATTAACAAATGATATTCTGTTTCCATGTTTGCACTTTACAGATAGTTTTACATGTGGACCATGTGCTTAAAACGCTGCTTAACGTTGCTTAACACTGAACAGGGACATTCCAAATGTTAGGTAGGTCACAGCTGAAGAGAGTAATGAGTGGAATTATGATACATCTGTATTGGATCAGGAGGATTTACTTCAGAAATCTCACAGAACATCATTTAAACGCATCTTATGGAGATTTAGTCTTTGCTTTGGTCTTCATTATGTTGACCCAAATTTGTAGCCATTTGTAAATGTGGCGTATGGAACAAATTTATTTGCAGATCAGGGAAACTCTGGGCCATATTCATAAAGGCGCACTATCACTTTTAAGCGATACCGTGCCTTTCTGTGCATTTTTTTTATTAACTTCGGTTTGATTATTCCATCATAGCAATATACATATAAAACAATATTGTCTTTACAGTATTTTCATACAACATATGTTGACAGATATGCTTAGACTATTATGAAATGAGTTGGATATCGTTGTTATCTTATATAATACTTTAAAACATTAAATGTTTGCATTTCCCTTTAAAACAAAATTAACCTGAATTTATATAATAAAATTTTTCTCTGTTGCATTCCTAATTATCATATTACCATTGTATTTCTTTACTGTATTAGACATTGGGCTGTGTTACTTCTGATTCATACCATTCTTTCCAAATTTTATTATATTTTGTAGGACATCTTATATGGGTATATAGATTTTCTTTCGTATAGTAGTATCTGTTTAATCAATATTAACCAGTTCTGGATTGTTGGCCTTTGTAGGGACATCCAGTTCATTGTGATAGCTTTGCAGGTGGAAAAAAAAACAATTCCCTTAGTAATATAGCGTGGAACTTCCCCCATTGTTCCTCTTCCACTATACCCAATATACACATCATAGCTGTGGGGGCTATCTTATGTTGCAGAATAGTGGATATCAATTCAAGTACATCCTTCCAGTATTCTTGTATTGGTTGACACATCCATATTAAATGCCAGAAATCTACATTTAGTTGGGAGCACTTGGGACAAGCCACATCCTTTTTTAAAATATGTTTCATTATCTTAGGTGTAATATAAGATTGATGTATCAATCTATTGTTGGCTGCAGGTGATGCAAGTATGTGGGTGTCTGCCAAGTCCTCCCAATGCTCAGGTTGTAGCTCTGGTATATATTACATTTACTCATTACTGATTCGTATTGCGTTGTGTTTTTAGTTTGTATTAGTCTGGTATATAACCTTGATGTAAGGCCTTGAAGCCCTTGGACTTTTAGTATCACAATTATTGGATGTTGGGGTAACTCTATGTCTGTATTTGGGAATTCTGTTCTCATAGCATGTCTTAGTTGAAAATATCTATAGTGGAAAGAATTTGGAATCTTGTATTTATTTTTTAATTCTTCAAATGATACCACTGATCTATCCTTTACCCCATCACTTACCGTCTGAACCCCTATTTCCTCCCATTTACTTGCTCCAGGTAGGTATTTAAGTTGTAGGAAATATATATTATTCTACAGGTGGGTTTCTGGTGGTGTGCCGCTGAAATTTCAGATAGTATTTGCTTCATGCCATATTTTGAGTGCCTGTTTATACAGGGGTGTCCCCTGTCCAATTAATTGCTTTCTGGGTGGAATGCACTGAAACTTCCCCTAAGGTAGCAGGTCCGCTACAGTGGGTTGTATATTAGTATTTAACCATATATCATTATATTTGAGCTGACTGGCTATATGATAATATCTGAAGTTTGTTAGTGCTAAGCCTGCTTGTGTTTTTGGGCTTTCTAAAGTTTGCAGTTTTACTCTGGGTCTGTTTGGTCCCCATAAAAATGAAATAATTAGGCTGTGTTGTCTAATCTATATAAACTGAATTTGTCCTGATTTATTTTGAGCCCAGAGTAGACTCCAAATTGGGTTAGAGTAGATAGCAGGGTATGTAGTGATTTCAATGTATCCTCTAAGAAAACCAATATATCGTCCACGTACAATGCCAGTAGCTCGGAGTATGTACCGAGTTTAAGTCCAAGAATGTCTGCTAGGGCCCCTATTGCTATCGCGAATAGATATGGCGATAGCGGGCACCCCTGCCTTGTTCCTCTAAATGGAGGAAAGGACCAGGAGGAAACCCGTTGACCGTTACATGAGCTATAGGTTCTAGGTAGAGAATTTGTAGCCATTTAATAAAAACTTCCCCAAATCCAAATCTGTGTAGGCATGCCCATAGGAAGTCCCACTCGATTGAATCAAAAGCCTTCTGTGTGTCCAATGACAGAATAGCTCTGTCACCTTTGTTGTCATGGTCTGTTTGTAATTGTATGAGTGCTTTCCTAATGTTAATTGATGTTGATTTATTGGGCATAAAGCCAGTTTGATCAGGGTGTAATTTATCCGTTATAACTGTCTTAAGTATTTTTGCTAATATTTTTGTATTTTATAGTCAGAGTTTAGGAGGGATATGGGTCTATATGAATTGCACTCATTTGGGGGGTTCAACAAGACTATAATATTGACTTCATAGAAGGAGAGTGGCAGCCTCCCACACGCAATAGCCTCTGTGTATAGATTGAGGAGATGGGGAGATAGTATTTCACTATATTTTTTATAGAGTTCGATAGGTAGCCCATCTGTACTTGGTGCTTTGCCACTCTGGTCCTCCCCAATTGCCTCTATTATTTCTTCCAAGATAATATTTGCATTTAACTTTTGTTGTTGTATTTCTGTTAATTGTGGAAAGTCCACTTCTGCTAGGTAATCATATATATCTTGAGTTGAGTATACTGCTTTTGATGTATATAGTGATCTGTAGAAACTTGAGAATGTGTTAAGGATGTCCTGGTTATTTGTTACTAGTCCTTTGGTTGGGTCGTTGATTTCTAGGACTGTGTTTTGTGAGTTGTTATTTTTAATCAGAGCTACCAGTAGTTTTGCTGACTGATTGCCACTCCCGAATGTTAGTTGTTTTTGGAAAAATATTTTCCTAGATGCTTTCTCACTCAGCATAACATTATATTGTTGTTGTATTTTTTGCCACTTTTGATGGTTTTCATTTGTGGGGTCTTGAGTATACTGTAGTTCACTTTCCTATAATTTCCCAGCCATTGAATCTTCATCTTGGCATGCTAGTTTTTTTAATATAGGTTATTGTGGAGTGGAGTGTACCCCTGAAAAAAGCCTTACAACAGTCCCACTGTGTAGGTGTGGGGGTATCTACGGATTGGATCTCCAAATACATATATATTTGTTCTAGTATACCATCCAGATTTGGGAATTGGCTTAACCAATAGGGGTGGAATTTCTATTGCCTTTTTTGCATGGTAGTAATTTCTAAGTGCATCAGGTCTAGTAAGATAGGGGAGTGGTCGGATATTCCCCTAGGAAGGTGTTTAATTTCTTTTACTCTGGGGCCTAGAGATCTGTTCACCAGTATATAATCGATACGAGGGTGGGTTCGGTGGGTGGAGGAGTAACATGTGAATTCCTTTTGGTTTGGATTTCTTCTCCTCCACACATCGATCCAGCCTACCTCCATCATTAGCAGGGTTAGAGGAGTTTGTGTGGATCCCTGTGACCCTGTTCTATTAAATAGCCTATCCATTGAGGGATCAATTACTTGATTAAAGTCACCTGCGCAGGTTAGTCTGGCATAGGGATATTTGACTATCAAATCTAGTATATTGTTCATGACTTGTAGGTCTCCTCTAGGGGGGGTTGTATATTCCTATAATCACATATTGTATAAGATCTCAACAGCTATGACCACATATCTTCCCTGTTTGTCTGTTTTAACTAATTCGGTACCGGAATGGTTTACAAAACAGTATTGATACTCCTCTGGAGTGGCAGCTGTGGTCGCCCACTTTACCCATTTTCTATGTATAAGTTTTGTTCCTTTAATTATTAAGTGGGTTTCTTGTAATATGGCTATATCTGGTTTATATTTTCTTAGAAAGTTAAACACCAAAGTGCGTTTTAGTGGGTCATTCAGTCCTCTGACATTCCATGTCAGAATTTTAATACTGTAGGTTGGTGCTGACATTAATCACCTTATTACATATTTACCCAGGCTATTATTAATTATAGTAACACAGTTTACAGTATTATCATTTAAAATTGTATGGAATGCAAATACATTTGGTATTTCCTACTCTACCCTCCCTCCCACCCTCGAGCCCTTAAAGGGTCTCATAAACCCAACTTAGTAAACAACACTTCTATATTACGATAAAAGTAAAACAACTTAAACTTTGAGGAAGCACTATTGTGCTTTAAACTTCATCCAAGAAGTGATTATAGCTTAGTGTACCATTTATCAATTGTTTACTCTAATACACCCCTCCTGTGGCTTAACTGAGTGCCCCTGTTCCCTAGTCACACATATATACAGCTTAAACATTCCACATCAGAAAGTCGTATTTTATATTGTGGTCTCTAAGTAGTCTTTTAACTTCAGTGAAAGTTTGTCTATGTTTTTGTAAGTCAATTGAAAAAAACGGGCATATAATAATTGTTTGGTTCTCATAATGAAGTTCTCCCTTGTTACGTGCCAGTCGTAGTATAAAGTCTCTGTCTTTACAATAAAGTAAGCAGGCAATGAGTGGTCGGGGCCTAGCCCCTGGTATAGGCCTGGTTGTTGGTACCCTATGTGCCCTTTCTATTGTAAATGTGTTTGAGAGTTCTGAGGTTTCAAATTGCATTTTAATCCAGTTCTCTACGAAGGTTTCAGGGTTGCGGCCCTCTATTCCTTCAGGGAACCCTAGTAGCCCTATATTTTGCCGCCTGTAGCGGTTTTCCAGATCGTCCTATTTTAGCATTAGGGACCAGACTTGGTCTTGCATTTGGGTGACATCTGAGGATAGGGGTGTTAGCGTGTCGTCTATATTGGAGACACAATCTTTTATTTCCCCCACCCGGTGTCTTAGCCACGTCTAACCAATCCTATATCCATTTTAACTTGCTCCATAATGTTAGTCAAGGTAGACTTATTTCAGTTATTGCTGACAGTGGTAGTTCATGGCTGTGCTGCCATGTGAGGTCTGTCCCTTGTTGTGAGGATGCAGGGTCCCCTGCTGTTTTTCCTGTTTGTGTAGCGGTGAGCTGCTCCTCCTGCTGTGCTCTTGGCTCCATTTGCTGCATGTCGCGCCATATTTGGATTCGCACACAAATCTTTGGAGCCTATCTGCTGCGGTCGAGTTCCGGAGCTCCTTGTCTCTCTCCCGGTCTTTTTCATTATTTTTGTCCATCTCGGGATCTCTGGGGTCTGAGGGGTATCAGCACTGCTAGCTGGAGGGGATCTGCAAAGTGGCGTTTAGGAGATTCAGTGGTGGAGCTCTGTTGCTTCCCTACTGCTCAAGTTGCCAAGGTGGTACTGCTTGCTACCTTTAAAGGGTATGTACACTGGCAAATTAGTTTTTTTAAATTGCCCATTAGTGGAAACTATAATTCATCCCAACTATCACTGTGTCATTTTTTTGTTGATCTGCCCCCTATTTAAGTAGATATCCAATCTGAAACATCTTACATTACAGCATTTCTGTAAGAAGTTTTGCTGTAGCTGGAATGCTTTGACAGTTGGTATGCTGTATACTGAATGCAGTATTGACAGTTGGTATGAGGGAAAATAGTCAGGTCAGTGGTCAGTGATCACCTGAGGAAGGGGGCACATTTATTACCCCTGAAACGTTGTGAGATGTCATGTGGTCTGTATTAATAAAGTTATTATTTGGAGTGCCACCCTTGCTATTCGTTATTCCTGTATATAATATCCATTAAGGGTTGGATTACTTTGAGGAGTGAGCACCCATACTTGGTGCGAGTGCAGAGGACTTTGTATTATTTAGTGGTCAGAGCCTGAGCAAAACAAGTATTGTATTGAAGGCATGCAGCAACACACACACACACCTCAGAGTAAGTGTTACTTACACATATTTATTTATAGATTAAGATGACGTAAAGTAATTTTTTCAGTATACATACACTTTGTTTGTTATCCACCAAATCCCCAAGATCAGGGATTGACTTAACACAGAGCCATTTAAAGTATACGGTAAGTAGCACAAAGATTTTTAAGTCCAAAATGCATCAACTTTTTTAACATTGAATCTCATCTGACTAACTAGATCCACCTGCAACAATTGCACATCCTCTGAAGTTTTTAATGGTCCAAAAAAGTTTTGTGTCAGCAAACACAGAAACCTTGCTGACAATTTCATTAATGAACAATAAAAAAAAATCATTAATATATTAATAAACAAATTAAATAGAAATGGCCCTAACACAGAAGCCTGTGGCACCACACTCAGAACTTTAGTCCATATTAATTAAGCCTCATTAACAACTACTCTCTGCATTCTATCCATCAACCAACTTTCTATCCATGTACTAATGTGCCACCCCAGCCCAACAGATCTTAGCTTATACATTAGTCACCTATGTGGGACTGTATCAAAAGCCTTTGCAAAATCCAAGTATACTACATCTACTGCTATGCCAGATTCTAAATTCCTACTTACTTCCTCGTAAAACCCAAGCAAGTTAGTGTGACTAGATCTATTCATCCTAAATCTATGTAGATCATTTCTTATAAGGTTAGTCCTTGAAACATACCCTATAATATGTTCCCATATCAAATTCCAGTATCTTCCCCACCACAGAAGTTAAACTTACAGGCCTGTAATTACCCGGCTGTGAACAACTACCCTTTTTGAATATTGGAATTACATCAGCTTTTTTTCCAATCCAGAGGCACACCACCGGACATGAGGGAATCTGCAAAAATAATTAAAAATGGCTTGGATAAAACTAAACTTAGTTCACTATGGACCCAAGAATGTATTGTATCCAGTCCAGGGATAAATGATGTGCTAAAATACTAAAGCAGTTGAAATACAGATACTGTGATCATTTTCAGCCATGGTAAAGAAAAGCCTTTATTAATATTGATGTGAAATACATACAATACAAATTCCCTTGATTATTTTGGACAGTATTTACCAATAGCAATGCTTTAAAAATACTGACCTTAGTAGAAAACAGTTTTTACATGTCATGATAAATGGAAGGAGGAGAGTGTGTAGCTCAAACGATAATTTCTAAACACAATATGTTTATAATCTTTTTGTTTGTTTTTGATTCATATTTATCCTCTCATGTATTAAGAGCCACTAGGAAGTCTTTATTAATGGGATTCGTAAACACCACTGGGTTAGCATTAATGCCCAGAAGTGGTATATATTTAAAATGACACTTTTTACCAGCTCTGGGTATGATTTGGGTTCTGCCCGGCACTGGTGTTATTTAGTGGGCATCACTATAATTTCAATGGGCCTGAACCATTTCTGACACAATTCAGACATGCAATACAAGACATATGGATGCCAGCTAACACAAACACAAATATACAAAGCAAAACATATATTTGTTCTCCTCAGTTTTAAAATTCACATTTTCCAAAATATTCTAACACTTCTGCAAACATACCAGGACTTTTTCAAATAAATGAAAGCATTTGGATAAAATTGCCATTTCATTTAGGAAACACTGTTTACAAGGCTCTGCCCCTTGACCTGTGAACTGACATTCTGCTTTTTCTTTCTTCCATTTGGGGAGCCACACTTCCTGTTTATTATCGGCTTTTTGAGTTGACAGAAAGGAGACTGACACTTTAATTACTCCTTAATGTGACTGAGTACTGATCATTTTATTACATTAAAGTTTCTCTCATTTTCCAAATCTCATGTGGATATGTAACACTAGACCCAAAGCTGTATACAGATACTGACAGACTTGTCTTGGATACCCAGTGCCATATGGCACTTTTTTATACCCCCCCCCCCCCCCCCCCCCGTGCACCAAATCATACTCATGGATACTGAATCTAGAAATGTTCCCTTTCCCAAACCCAGTCCCTATCTGTTTATTACAAGGTTTGACAGGCAATTAAGTCTCCTAACTATGCATTTCATGATAGGCAGCATATATTTCATAAAAACAATTTAACTGTTTTTTAAAAAAAATATTCTCTAAGGATTATTTCACTTTATTAAATGTATTTGATACTGTGATTTATTGTCGGAATCCTCTTGATAAAAAGCTAACAAGCTGGGGGATGAATGGTTTCTTAAACTAATCCAACACAATGGTCAGGGGTGCAACCAGCAGTTAGTTTCCAGCCCAGGGCAAAGGCCCAAAGTAACCAGTTTAGGACAATACATACAATTGTATGTGTTGTTATCTCCCCCCACCACTACCACTGACTCCGGACCAGTACCCCAAATGATCTTTTACCTGTGTTTAGAGCAGTGCTGTGCCACAAACATGGATCGGTTACAATTATGCACACCAGAGAAAAGGTGCTTGAGTGGGGATATGATTATTATTTATAAATAAATTAATGGGCCATACAATACACTATCTGGAACACTGTTCACAAATAGCACGTCAGAGGACACGCGGACATCCCTGAAGTCTGGAAGAAAAGTTTAGTCTTCAAGTCTGGAAAGGGTTTTTAACTGTGAGAACGCTAAAACTATGGACCTGTCTTCCATTGGATGTGGTGATGGCAGGTTCATTAGATGAATTTTTAAAAACAAGGAATGTTGCAAGTTACTGGTATTGATACATAAAGTAGAGTTGATCCAGGGAAATTTCCGATTGCCACTTGGAGTCAGGAAGGAATTTTTCCCCCTTCATACTGTTTTTTTTTGGATCAAGAGTTGGGCTGGAAATGTGGGTAGGTTGGACTGTATGGACATACAAATACTATACATAAACTTAATATACGCATAATAATCTGTTTAACCTGCGCACTCTGTTGAATATAGTCCGTAACAAGAGCTAGTCTGCCACCTTGACCGTTCTTAACTACAGCTGCATCATTGCGTCATTTGAATATACTTAAAGCCTCATACCCTAGCATTTCTGAATTTAATAATCCACCGCTATTATCTTATAGACGGGGAAACACTATAGGGACTATGCTCAATAATACCACTATGAAGGAAGTAGGGGTAGAGGAGGCTACAGATAAAATGTGGCTTAAAGGTCGTAAGAAGGGGATGATGCCCTGTCACAATTGTGTACAATGTCGGTCAGTCATAAGTGGCACCACTTTTACGCATCCAAAAACTGGAGCACAATTTTAATTGAGGGGATCTTTCACCTGTAATTCTCGATTTGCTATTTATGTCTTGTGGTGCCCATGTCATCTTCTATACATAGGAGAGACTACACAGAAAATAAAGGCTAGAATTTCTCAGCACAAATCTTCAATTAATCATAAACAAGTCTCCCTGCCAGTTCCCCGCCACTTTGTAGATTGGGGTCATTAGGCTGATGACCTAAAATTCATGGTATTGGAGGTAATACCAGTTATGGGACAAGGTGACAGGGAACTGAGACTTAAGAAAAAGGAGGTGTGGTGGGTGAATAAACTTCAGACATTTGCCCCTGGGGGTTTAAATAGGGATTAGGATTTATTTTTGTTTTTTGTAAAAAAAATGTTTTTGTTTCAATTAATTATGCTTCACATTGTAATATATTTGACCCTTTGATGCCACCGTTCAATTGATTGCCCCTCTGCTGCAATCATATGGCATGTCTCTCTTTGGTGTGATGTCATTTCCTGGGGGATGGGGTATAAAATGTTGATGAAGAATATGTTGGATCAGTACTGCCCATATCTTGAGAAAGAGAGCTGTGTCTCTCGAAACATCGCTGGTGTGTGGGCAGACGCTATATTTATATGATATAAAAGCCTTATCTCTGCATTACTGTTTGGTGTGCGACTCTGATTTCATCACTATCTACCTGCCGGAGTGCTCAAGAGATCCGCACCCAGTGTTATTCTGATGTTCGCGGTGCTGCTGCACTTTCTGCATCCTGTTTTACTAGACAAAGTCCTGATCAAATCCAAGCTTGAATACCGAACTGTATATCTTGATATGCAAATGTTTCTCAACAAACTGCTAATATACAACTGAATATGTTATATATTGGATTTTCAATAAAAAAAAGTTACTTATGGAAGTTACCATTGTTATACCCAAGTTCAGTAAACCATAGGATACCATTCTATACACTAAAATCATGTACCATAAATAATTTATACAGTGCATATTAAAAAAAAATTGTTCCAATAAGTTAATTTTGTATGTACCGTATATGAAATCTATTTATATACCGGTAATGGCTACCTGCTGCACTACATTTAAATCAAAACCTAATCTATAAGTGACCTAGCCAGAACACTTAAAATGGTCATTTAACCTGCTCCGTCTTTCCTGTGCACGGCAGCAGCAGAAGGGTCTGGACTGGGAGCAGCGTCATTGACATCACGTCTCAGTCAATCACTGTTGCACTTACAGACAACTTAGTGGAGAGCAAGCACCAGCAGTGACTAGGTCAGGGGTATATACATCCAGGCCAAATATACACAAGTGTGAGTATTGGGATCTCTGGTGTTACTAAGAATGAATCACTGGGCCCCCCAAAACTGCGATGGGGCCCCTAACTGTGCTCATCCATAGTGGTTTTCTGGCAAGAGGCAAGAACTGTAATAGGAAAATAAGAGAGGGGCTCCCAAGGCCCCATGTGGTACTTGCAGGATCTACTCCCCTTCTCGTTATGCCCGTTTAGGGTTTTGAGAAACTTATACTAGGTAGATAAAGAACATGATACAACATTTCTGCTACTTACATCAGTCTGTGTAAGGGCTAGGCCACACTGATGCGCTTTAAGTGACGATACGATCTTGATTGTGCTTTTAAACGTGCAGACTTAGTGGCCCAATTGATGTGGCCCCACTAGTGTACTACTGTGAATTGAAAACATGGCGATCACCATCTGCTGATCAGCTGTTTTTAAATGTAAATGAAACATATGCCGATCAGCTTCGTAAAAGAACCAGAACATGAACATGGATCAGCTGTTTAAAAAATAGCTGATCGTGGAGGGGGTGGGTTCAGGTGCCATGGCTCCAACCTTTGGGGGGGCCCGCCGTTCACCCCTAAGTATAGGCCTAGTCCTCTACCATTGAAGTAAAGGCACTGGCAATGTTCAAGCAGGGGAACCATCTCAAGTGGCTTTAAGACTGCCACATGTGTGAAATCTACATGCTGCAGGGCCATGCATTAAATACATGCTGTATAGCTACACTGATATCAGAGCAACTCATTTCTTTAATGGGAAATTACTGACAAGATTTTATGTCATTAAGGGAGGGGTGACAACCCTAAACATTAACACATTACAAGCAGCCCTACAAGTGTTGGGAATGCAGTATAAAATCGGTAGGGGAAACTAGGGTTACCGTTTACTGAATAATCAGAGGCAGGTTAACCAACACTCCGTAAATTAGTCGTGAGGATTCCCTTAGAAAACTGCGTACATTTTTTTTTTTTTCAGGCTGTCAGTTCTAGGTATTTCAATTAGCAAAGCAAGAGAGTTTAAAACTCCAACTAAACGGCTATGTACAACCAGAGCTGTAACTCCCCCGCCTCCTCCCTTCAGTAAAAGTTGGGAGCCGAGGTCATGCTTTATGACTCCCTCCTCCCCTTCTGCTTGCTGCAGAGCCAAGTGAATGAGGAGTGAATCACTGAGGTTCCCTCTCTGACTGCCCTTTGAGCCTGGGGGTGGCGGGGGTGCAGTAGCTGCCGGTTAATCGAGAAGAGGAAAGGACATGGTCTCTAAAGCAGGTACATCCTTTCTCATAGACAGTGGAAGAGCAGCTGGGGGACTCCCCTACCGGGGAGATGAGAAGGGCGAAGGGGCATGAATCTGTGCCAGGGTTGCCATCCGTCCGTAAATTTGCAGACAGTCCATGGAAATACACTTACAAAATAGGGCTGTCCGTTATAACTGCTCAGTGTGTATCTTAGCGAGCAAGGGAGTCTAAATGCAAACTTACCTTGATATGTACAAACCAAACCCAAATGCAGAGCTGTAACTCCCCCTCGCTCCTCCCCCTTCCCGTCAGTAAAGTTTGTGTGAGAGTTCAGCTCTCTGAACCCCCCTTACTCTCCAGTTTGCCGCAGAGCCAAGTGAAGGGAGAAAAACAGCAGTTGGAGAGAAGCAGCATTTGTATTTTCAAAAAATCCAGTCGCCCTGTGTTGACACCAGCATAGAGATCTGTATCCATATAACCCTGCAGCTGCATGGTTGAGACTGGGATTATCTACAGTGAGCAGGAAGAGGGGACCTTTAAAGGACTTTTATACTCACACATAACACCCCCCATCGCTCTTCTTTCCTAGCTGAACATTACCAGGATGAGGACCTAAAAGTTAGTATTACCCACTGAGTGCCAAAGATGCCCCTGGAACTTCCTTCCTGACATGGTCCCTCGCTGCTCCTACTCTGTGCTGGACAGCCACACACTTTATGGTTGTGGCTGTAAGTAAAGGTCATGCAACGTGACGTCCACGCCCAATCTCTGAAGCCACACCAGGAAGTAGAGCGCTGTAGCTGCAGAAGCCCCCTGCTTCTGTTTTTGCTCGAGGGTAAGATAAGGAAGTTAAGGATCATCTTTGGCATCAGTGAGTAAGCCAAACCTGGGGGGGGGTAATCTACATTTAAGCCAAAGTTTGTTTTGTGTGGACTTGCCCTTTTAAATATAAAGGTGTCTAATTTTCCCCTCCCCATAGCTACCGGTACTGCATTGAAAGTTTTTGGCTCCTCCTGCCTCCTGCTGATTTGTCTTCGCCCACCACGAGGATTGTGGATATCGCAGCAGCTTCCTGGGGACCCAAAAGTTGAAAACCACCACACCGACCCGACACCATCCCCATATGGGACCATAACAGTAAAGGGACCCGAAACCGATGACAGTTCCCTACCGACCATAACGCCAACCTATGGTAAGTAGTCAGCACTCCGGTCAGTCGGACGCCCCTACACCTGATGCTAATAGGTAAATCCCATTATTTCCATGACGGAATTTGCCATATCGTTTGTGTTGATGGCCACCTTAAAGGTAGGAATTTGGAAGAGGGTAATGAAAACATAAAAATTAGATACTTTTATATTTAAAGCCACCGCTAATCCACTAAGCTTAAGTTGTTTTTATAGTGACATATTCTTAAGCTTCCTCAGTGTTCTAGTTCTCTTCCACAATCTGTGGATTTAAGGGTATGTCCACCCATAAAATACAATTTAACCACTACTGGTCCCACTGTATAGTGTTCAAAAATCTCTATGCCTTCTGAGTCTCATGCAGTGCCTGTTCAAAGACTGTTCAGAGTAGGAAGCTGTCAGTGAGTTATCCGGTCCTGCTTTTTCGTGTCCTCTGGGAGGTTTCGACATGTACAGGGGAGCCCCTTTCCATCCTTTACTGCCTCCATTACCCTGCCATACCATGCTATAAAACCTTTTTCTGTAGTGTAGGGCACCCTAGTCACCCTCAACACCAAGTTTGTATGGTAAAAAAAGCTCAGGGGCACCCAGGAATCCAGCTCTGGGTGGGATAAAATAGGGTTAATTAATCTTGTGGATTTGGCTGCCACTAAAATACCAATCAAGCACAGTGTGTCAGCCATCTGATTCAGAACCAGTGTTGTCAACCTTCCGATCAGAAACAGTGTTGTCAAAACTCCAAGCAGAAACCAGTGTTGTCAGCCCTCGGTTTCAGAAATCAGGTTGTCAGCCCTCTGGTCAGAAATCAGGGTTGTCAGCCTCTGTTTCAGAATTTAGTGTGTCAGCCCTTGGTCCACGAAGGGATTACCAAATATGCTAGTCTGACCAACTTTACACTGGATTGTGAAAAATGGAGTGCTAACACTGGAGTGTGAACAATGAGTGCTAACACGAGTGTTGAACAACTGGAGTGCTAACACTGGAGTGTGCAAAACTGGAGTGTGAACAACTGGAGTGCGAAAAAACTGAGTGCTAACATGGAGTGTGAAAACTGAGTGCTAACACTGGAGTGTGAACAACTGGAGTTGCTAACACTGGGTGTGACAACTGGAGGGTGACCCCAACTGGAGTGCTCACACTCAGGGAGTGTGACACACTGGAGTGCTAACACTGGAGTGTGAACAACTGGAGTGAAACACCGGGTGTGAACAACTGGAGTGCTACCAATGGAGTGGAAACATGGAGTGCTAACACTGGGTGTGAACAACTGAGTGCTACCATGGAGTGTGAACAACGGAGTGCTAACCACTGGAGTGTGAACAACTGGAGTGCTAAACACGGGAGTGGAACAACTGGAGTGCTAACACTGGAGTGTGAAAAAAAAACTGGAGTTGGCTAACACTGGAGTGTGAACAACTGGGAGTGCAAAACACGGAGGGAACAACTGGAGTGCTAACATGGAGTGTGAAACAAAAACGGGTGCTACCAATGCGAGTGTGAACAAACTGGAGTGCAAACAATGGAGTGGAACAAACTGGAGTGAATAAACACTGGCGGTGAACAACTGGAGTGTAACACTGGAGTGTGAACAACTGGAGTGCTAACCTGAGTGTGAACAACGGATTGCTAAACTGGAGGTGACAACTGGAGTGCTAACACTGAAGTGTGAAACAACTGCGAGTGCTACACTGGAGTGTGAAACAACTGAGTGCTAACACTGGAGTGTGAAACAACTGGAGTCTAACTGGAGTGTGAACAACTGGAGTGCTAACATGGAGTGTGAACAAACTTTTTAGAGTGTGAACAATGGAGTGCTAACACTGGAGTGTGAACAATGGAGTGCTACACTGGAGTGTGAACAACTGGAGTGCTAACACTGGAGTGTGAACATGGAGTGCTAACACTGGAGTGTGACAAACTGGAGTGCTACACTGCGTGTGAACCAACGGGAGTGCTACACTGGAGTGTGAAACAAATGGAGTGCTAACACTGGGAGGTGAACAACTGGAGTGCTAAAATGAGTGAACAACTGGAGTGTGAACCAATGGAGTGCTAACACGAGTGTGAACAACTGGCGTGCTACACGAGTGTGAACATCTGGAGTGCTAACTACGGAGTGCGAAACAAATGGAGTGCTACACGGTGTGCAACTGGAGTGCTAACCGAGTGTGAAACATCTGGCGTGATACAAGAGTATGCGAAACAAACTGAGTGCTAACACCGAGTGCGAACCAACTGGAGTGCTAACACCCGAGTGCGAACAAATGGAGTGCTAACACGAGTGCGAAACAACTGGAGTGTAACACGAGTGCGAACAAGACTGGAGTGCTAACACGAGTGCGAAAACAATGGGAGTGCTAACATGGAGTGTGAACAACAGGAGTCTAACCAAGGGGTGTGAACAACAGGAGTGGAACACCTGGAGTGTGAACAAATGAGTGCTAACACGGGCGTGTGAACAACTGGAGTGCAAACTGGAGTGGAACAAACTGGAGTGCTAACCATGGCGTGGAAACAAACTGGAGTGCTAACACGGGAGTGTGGAACAACTGGAGTTGTAACAACTGGAGTGTGATGAAAAAACTGGAGTGCTAACACTGGAGTGTGGAACAACTGGAGTGCTAACACTGGAGTGTGAACAACTGGAGGGCTAACAACTGGAGTGTGAAACAACTGAGTGCTAACACGGAGTGTGAAACAAATGGAGTGCTAACACTGGAGTGTGAACCAATTGGAGTGCTAACACTGGAGTGTGAAACAAATGGAGTGCTAACACTGGAGGTGAACAAATGGAGTGCTAACCACTGGAGTGTGAACAACTGGAGTTTGCCTAACCACTGATGTGAACAAAATGGAGTGCTAACACTGGAGTGTGAACAACTGGAGTGCTAACACTGGCGTGCGAACAACTGGAGTGCGAACAAACTGGCGTGCAACACAGGAGTGCTAACACGGAGTGCTAACAAAGAGTGCGAACACGGAGTGTGAACCACTGGAGTGCTAACACTGGAGTGTGAACAAATGGAGTGCTAACACTGGAGTGTGAACAAATGGAGTGCGACACTGGAGTTGAACAACTGGAGTGCTAACACTGGAGTGTGAACAACTGGAGTGCTAACCTGGATGTGGAACAACTGGGTGCTAACACTGGAGTGTGAACAACTGGGAGTGCAAAACCTGGAGTGTGAACAACTGGGTGCTAACACTGAGTGTGAAACAACTGGGTGCTAACACTGGAGTGTGAACAACTGGAGTGCTAACACGAGTGCGGAACAACGGGTCTAACACGAGTGCGAACAAACTGGAGTGCTAACACTGGAGTGCGAAAACTGGAGTGCTAACAATGGAGTGCGACAACTGGAGTGCTAACACTGGAGTGCGAACAAACTGGAGATGCTAACACTGGAGTGTTGAAAACCAACGGAGTGCTAACACTGGAGTGTGAACAACTGGAGTGCTAACACTGGAGTGTGAACACTGGAGTGCTAACATGGAGTGGAACAACTGGAGTGCTAACACTGGAGTGTGAACAAAATGGAGTGCTAACACTGGAGTGTGAACAACTGGAGTGATAACCCACGGAGGGAAAAACTGGAGTGCTAAACACTGGAGTGTGAACAACTGGAGTGCTAACACTGGGTGCGAAACACGGCGTGCGAACACTGGAGTGGAAAAACTGGAGGCCTAACATGGCGTGCGAACAACGGAGTGCGAACAACTGGGAGGCAACACTGGAGTGCGAACAACTGGAGTGCGAACAATGGAGTGCGAAACAACTGGAGGCGAACAACTGGAGTGCACAATGAGAGTGGAACACTGGAGTGTGAAACAACGGAGTGCTAACACTGGAGTGTGAACACACTGGATTGCTAACCACTGGAGTGCTAACACGGAGAGTTGTGAAGAACTGGAGTGCTAACACTGGAGTGCGAACACTGGAGGTGAACAAACTGGAGTGCTAAACACTGGAGTGTGAACCAACTGGAGTGCTAACACTGGACGGTGAACAACTGGGTGCTAAACGAGTGCGAACAACGGGAGTGCTAACACTGGAGTGCGAACAACTGCGAGTGCTAAAAAGGCCGTGCGAACAACTGGAGTGCGAACAACTGAGTGCTAACCACAGGCGTCTAACACTGGAGTGTAACACTGGAGTGCGAACAACATGGAGTGCGAACAACTGGTAGTGCGAACACAAACTGGAGTGCGAAAACCTGGAGGTGCGAACAACTGGAGTGCGAACAACTGAGTGCGAACAACTGGGTGCGAACAAAACTGGAGTGCTAACACTGGAGTGCTAAAAACTGGGGGCGAACAACTGGAGTGCTAACACTGAGTGCGAAAAAAACTGGAGTGCGAAAAACTGGAGTGACGAAACAAACTGGAGTGCGAAACAACGGGAGTGGATAACACTGAGTGTAAAACACTGGAGTGCGAACACACTGGTAGTGCTAACACTGGAGTGAGACAACTGGAGTGCTAACACTGAGGCGAACAACTGCGAGTGATACACAACTGGAGTGAGAACAACTGGAGTGCTAACAAGGGAGTGCCGAAAAACTGGAGTGCGACAACTGGAGTGGAGACAACTGGAGGGCGAACCACTGGAGTGCGACCAACTGGAGGGCGAACAACTGGCGTGCGAACACTGGAGGCGGAACAACTGGAGTGCGAACACTGGAGTGCGAAACAACTGGAGTGCTCACAAGAGTGCGAACAAACTGGAGTTGCTAAACACTGGGTGCGAACAACTGGAGTGCTACACGGGCGTGCGAACAACTGGAGTGAGAACAAAACTGGAGGCGAACAACTGGCGTGCTAACACTGAGAGTTGCTAACACTGGAGTGCGAGCAATGGAGTGCGAACACTGGAGTGCGAAAACTGGAGTGCTAACACTGGAGTGCGAACAACGGGAGTGCTAGTGCGAAACAACTGGGTGCCTAACACGAGTGCCGAACAATGGCGTGCGGAAACAACTGGAGATGCGAACAACGGAGTGCTAACACTGGAGTGCGAACAACTGGAGTGCTAAACACTGGGTGCGAAACAACTGGAGTGATAAACCTGGAGTGCGAAACAAATGGAGTGCTAACACTGGAGTGCGAAACAACTGAGTGCTAACACTGGAGTGCTAACCACTGGAGTCTAACACTGGAGTGGCGAACAACTGGAGTGCGAACAACTGGAGGCAAACACTGGAGTGCGAACACGGAGTGCGAAACAATGGAGTAGCGGAACAATGAGTGCGAACAACTGGAGTGCAACAAACTGGAGTGCTACACAACTTGGAGTGCGCAACAACTGGGAGTGCGAATAAACTGGGTGCTAAACACTGGTTTGTGAACTTGAGGTTGCCAACCTGATTGCAGACATAAACCATTGATTACGTTACCCCATTTCCTACCATCCAATGAGCCTTGATCCCAGCCAATGATTAAACAAAAATTCTAGGCCCGTACACAGCTACTGGCCCCTGCTCTTTTATCTCAGCAGCACAGATTACATAAACCAAACACACCTTCCTCATCTTCGCTCCCCCACGATCCAGCTGCTTTCTCTGGAGCTAAAGTTTCTCTCCGCAACGTAAGTAAGGCTCTTTTCAGGACGGCACAAACTGAGCATGTAACACGTAACATTACCGTGTGGCAATCCTTAAGATATAAAAGCCATACCTTGTGGAGACAGAAAGCTGGGTTGGAGACCAAATATTACGAATGTTCACAGTTTGGGCTGATCAAAATTGCCAAAATTTCTACAGCTGTGATCAGGAGCTGGGTCGTGGGTGTAGGGAGATGTGGCAGTCGCGAATGATCTCCCTTATGCAGCTCCCTTTGTGTAGCCACATCTTTGAAGATGGCGCAGACATCTTAAGCTGGATACACAAAATTGCCAATCTTGAAAAGACAACAAGATAACACATTACAAGGGAGCATTCAATAAAAGTTCTTATCGTTTAAAATGGTGCAATTTTGCCCAACAATCAGAATTCTTAAAAATTTTTAAAAGCAACATCATTTTAAAAACAATTAAGAACTTTTATTGATCTCCCTTAAAACTAAAGATCTGTCTGTCATATTTCAAAGATGAGGCTAGCGCTCATTAACTTTCGTTGGCAACAGTTGTTTCACACAATGAAATCTGTTACACTTGCAGATTTTTTTTCAAATATGAAAAGTCTACAAGCAGACCCATTGAAGTCAATGGGAGTTAAAAAATCTGAATATTCAGCCTGAAAGTAAGGTATAAATAGCAATGACAACTTGCTGTAAATGGCACCTGGAAATGGTCTGGGGAACACGTATCAACGGCCAAAAAAACCCAACATCCAGTAATGCAAACTTAATGTACTTCCTGTTTTAGCATTCTGAGTAGTATTTGCGATTTCTAGAAATTGCGAAAATTTTTGATTTTGTAAATTAGAAATTTCTGGAGTTCAGGCGGATCAGGAAAATTAGTTCAGGTCCATCTCTATAAACAAATAATAAACAAATAAAAAGATTACACTTTCAAACTAAATAAGTTTTTGATGGTAAAAGTGTTCCCAGACCAGTAAAAAAAACAAAGTTTCAAACCTAGGTTTCGCATTATCTATGTTTCAAAGATTCCCGTTCTGGTCTCTGGCCGACTGGGCGCCAGCCCCTTCTACTTTTTTGAGCTCTTTTTGTATAAACAGAAGCAGGGGGCTTCTGCACTGACAGCCGCTCTACTTCCTGGTCGTGGCTGTCAGACGATTGGGCGTGACGTCACGTTGCAACATTACTGACAGCTGCAAACAGGAAGGGACGGGGTCAGTTAAGGAACTTGATGCACAAAGAATGCCAATCATTTACAATTGCAAACCATTTACCAATATCTGTATGCCAATTTGTCTTAGACATTGGTAAAATCAAAATGGTTGGCATTATCTGTGTATCAAATGCCATTTACCACCTTCAATTTGCAAGTATTTTACCAATGTCGGTGTGCCAATCATTTTGCTAATTCCAGTTTGAAAGCATTTTACCAGTGTCTGTCAACCATTTACCAGTTTCACTTTACAAACCATTTTATCAGTGTCTGTGTGCCAAGCATTTTACCAATCTGTGTGCCAACTATTTTACCAGTGGTCCGTGTACTAAGCATTTTTACCACTGTCGGTGTGCCAAGCATTTAACCAATGTCTGGCTGTGTGCAGTGACAGATATTTGCCAGTATCAGTTTTCCAACCAGTTTACCAGTGTCTATGTACCAAGCATTTTACCAGTGGTCTGTGTACTAGGCATTTTTACCATTCTCTGTGTGCCAAGCATTTTACCAGTGTCTGTGTGCTAAGCATTTTATCAGTATTGATGTGCCAAGCATTTACCTGTGTATTTGCTAAGCATTTTACAAGTGTGTGTGCCAAGCATTTACCAGTATCTGTGTGCCAAGTATTTTACCAGTTTTAATGTGCCAAGCATTTTACCATTGCCTGTCTGTCAAGCATTTTACCAGTTTCAGTATGCTAAGCATTTTTATCAGTGTCTATTTGCAAATCATTTTACCAGTCTGTGTGCCAACTGTTTCCCTGTGGTCCATGTACTAAGCATTTTTAACATTCTGTGTGCCAAACATTTTACCAGTGTTGATGTGCCAATCATTTTATCAGTGTCTATGTGCCAAGCATTTACCAGCTAATTTGTGTTTGCAGCAAGGTGGGGGGGGGGGGGCATCACCAATTTCTGCATCAGGGCCTATTAGTCTGTAGCTCCGCCCCTGATGGGGACACAGAAAATGAAACATGGTTTTAGAACAGATTTTATTATAAATTCCATATATTTGTTACGTCCAATAAAAAAGCAAGAAGGCTTATCGCATATGTACAGCCTCTGGAATTGTATGTACAACATATACAAAGAAAGACCTCAGCAAAATGACTGGCCAGAAAATGCATTTTGAAGGCGTCAGGTTCCAATTATGCCTGTTGGTGTTATTGTACGTTTATTGAAGTAATAAATACAGCTCTATATTTACATTTCATATAAAAATTATGTTTTTCATTTTCATGTTATAACATCTAATCACAATATTTCAAACATGCTTATAAAAATAAAACATTATAGTATCTATTTATATAATAGATCTTAAAGTGTAAACACTTTAAGTGATTTTTACATGGTCCAAAAACACGTTAATCCCATTTACAAGGAGTAAAATACAAAACGATTTCTTGGCATTGGACTGGAATTATAGTAAATGGCAAACAATGAACAGCATAACAATACCCTTCTTACTGATTACAAAAGTATCCTTACAGTATTCCACACATCCATTAGAACAATCATCATCGTTAACCCATTGTAGCATTATGTAGGAAGGCAACTTACTAAGATTTCAATAAAATGTGGAATATTAACCTATATCTCTAAATGTCATACTCATAGCTGGATTCGTAAAGGTATAGCATAGCAACATTGGGTGGCCATAGTACGGAAAAATCTGTCTAGGGGGCAATATTTATAGTAATTGTAATTAATAAGTCATGATGAGTAAAACACAATATGGCACACAAGGAATATTCTCTTGTCTACATTAAAACTGATCCAGATTGAAATTACTATAGTACGTGAACTGTAATATTCCTGGAGTTAATAACAGAGTAAACCAAAAGATATTTTTAGGTATGGAAATGAGGGGGGAGGGGGGGGAACAGATGATGTCAAATGTAAATGCTATCAAGAGTTACCACCTGGCTGGTATTTCAATCTCCAGGCTGGTTAATCCATGCTGGTTTAAACCAAAAGTAAAAATCTAGGCTTCTATTCATTTAATGGACCATTAAGCCACACCCATAATGTGCCTCTCAGGACAGTATCTTTAACTCTCTCACTGCCAGTCTTTTTACACTAAAGCTATATATTAAGTTTAATGCAGGTTTTCCTTGACCTTAAGGAAAATAGGGAATTTAATCATGATATTACTTTATAATTTAAATATTTATAAAGAGAATCTGATTATAATTTTTCATGTTCTGAAAGGATTATAATATTGAATTCCCACCAGTAGTGATACTTATAATCACGTTACTATATGTGTAAACACTTTTCATCTTGTCTAGACAAAGTAACCTAGGTAGTTACAGGGCTATGTACTGAGAGTCGCTATTGCTCTCTATTGCCCCTTTAGGCAATGCACTGAGCAGATAGTGGCTTTCAGTGCATAGGGACTGGAGTTTGCTTTTTGCGAATCTTTAACGCCAGCTCTATGCTGGTGTTAGAGTTTACCCCTTAAAGAGCTGTTAACGGCTCAGTACATTGGTTGCGGCAGTTGCATGGCAAAAATTTTGCATAACGTTGCAACTGCCATTACTTGTGTCTTAAAGCCACGTTAACGCTTGGTACATTATTTAATGTGACTTTAAGACACAAATAGCCAAAAACGGCTCTCGGAACATAGCCCTGTAAATCCCAATAATTATACTTTGATTCCTTTTTAACATATATATGGAAGTGGACCGGTATCTTGTCTATATGTTATAGGATTTAATGTTAGAATCATATCATAGTCGAATCCCAAGAACTTACACTGAATGCTGCTTATATGGGGTCATACATTAACCTGTAAAGTAGCCACTAAGGGACATGTATAAAGCAGTGCTATGTGATGGGGAAAACTACATGGTAATAACAATGCAAATGTTGTGTAAACCATGTTTCCATAGCAAACTATACAAGCACAACCAGAATATTACCAGGTCATGGCACATTTGCATACTGATGTTAAATAGGGTAACACATCAGGCTAAAGGTGCCCATACGAAACAGCAAGGAAACGAGGGTCGCACTCCAAAGTATAGAAACTTCAATTTATTATAAACCACACATATATCACAACGTTTCGGGGGGAAACATGCCCCCTTCCTCAGGTGTGAAACTGAGGAACGGGGGGCCGGCCCCCCCATGGTGCACCCCCCCCCGAGTTTCCCCCGAAACGTTGTGATATATGTGTGGTTTATAATAAATTGAAGTTTCTATACTTTGGGTGCGACCCTCGTTTCCTGTGCTGTCCTATTGATATATGTCCATCAAGGGTTGGACTATTCGGAGGAGTGTGCACCCACAGGTGGACGAGTGCAGAGGATCACCTTCATTTTAAAGGTGCCCATACATCTATGAGATATTACTTACCCGACCGAGCGCTCACGCGATGTTCATCGATACTGGCCGGAACCACTTCTCCCTATCGTATATTTGACCGACAAAATCCCATTCATTTTGCGATCACATGTCGGTCGAATGTAAGATCGGGAGAAGCGGTTCCGGCAGGATCGAACGAACATCGCGTGAGCCTTCGGTCGGGTAAGTAATATCTCATAGATGTATGCCCACCTTTACTTTTCTTATATTTGTTAAATAAGATAACACACCAGGAGACTAGGGATGGCCGGTTCGCGGATCCGAACCCGGATCCGCCGCGGATTTATCCCGTTCACGAACGGCAAATTTTTCCGGATTTTCCGCCTTCCGAACTTTTTTCGTATTTTCGAAAATTTTCGAAATTACGAGTTTTCACATATTTTCACGTATTTTTGAAAATTTTCGAAAACACAAGAAAAAACACATAATTTCGAAAATACAAGGATTTCTCTTATTTCCATAAATACGTATTTTCAAAAATTTTCGAAATTACAAGGATTACTCGTATTTTTCGAAATACATATTTTCAAAAATTTTCGAAAATACTAGTTTTCCCGTATTTTTGAAAATTTTCGAAAATAGGCAAAAACCCGTGATTTCGAAAATTTTCGAAAAATCTCATAATTTCAAGGGTATTTTTCATTTTAATGGGTCCGCTTGCGGATTTTCGAATTTTCGAATTTTTTTGAAAATTCGCGGATCCTCGAGCGGACCGGATTTTGCGAAGTTCGGACATCTCTACAGGAGACATTGTTCAGTTATATTAAAGAGGGTAATAAGACACCAATGATAATTTTCTGCAGTTATGTTAATAGGATAAAACACCAAGGTACCTGTCTTATAGTCGTGTTAAATAGGCTAATAAAACAGGCAAATTGCCCTATAGTTAATTTTAATAGGATAACCTACAGGGGTAGTTTTCTGAAGTTATGTTAGAGTACTTCAGAGTTCCTAAAAGGAGAGATTCACCGTTAAGTCTGCAGTCCCTCTTCTTTCAGCTGCTCTCCGAGGTGTTAGCTGTCAAGTTGTGGCCGCAACAGTGATGTCATGGCCAAAGACTTATGACGTCAAATAATCTACATCCTTTATGGCTGTGCGAGCCAATGAAGAGCTTGTAAAGCTGTAAAAGGAGGCAGACCCAAATAGAAAAGGGATTGGTGGAGTTAAAGGTCAATATTTCCTTCCAGCAATGCCAGAAAGCCAGGTAACTATTAGGGTGTCCTAGTTTTGGGAAAAATTTGGGGGTGAACATGTCCATTAAAACTTTGCATACGAAAAACTTAAATGGCAAGACAAGTGGATTACATGGAGAATCCTACATTTTCATGATAACCTTCACAAGTAACATAACAAGATATTAGACATAACATTAAACATGAAAATTAGAACATTACATTAGAAGCACATTACAAGCATAAACTTCTCTCTCTATCTTAATTTGGTATATTGCCTTAAATAAATAGTATGTTAAAAATGCAAGTTATACCTGAAAAGTGTTTAGAGAATTCTTTGTCCAAGCATAAACACAGTGATCTTAAAGGACTACTTGATATTTTTTGCCAAAAATGTCTTTGAGACTGAACAGTGCTTTCAATGACACGGAACAAATGCAACAGCTGAAAGTTTATAATTTTCAGTCACTTGATAGGATGGTGCTGGGCTGGTTGCTGGCAAATCAGATTCTATGCTGGAATTAGCAAAGGTAACCAGAGCTTGTGTAGAATCACAGGACTGCTTCTCCGCATCTTCAGAACTCACTGAAACCAAACTTGTGTGCCTAGATCTATTCCACAGCATGTCTGCACTTTTTAGCCCTCCAATGTCTTCTCTAAAATGTGGGTTAAAAAGGATGTACAGGAGGGGGTTTAAACATGCTGGGAGGGGGATAATCAACAGAAGTATTGATTTGTTTACTTCTGGGCTAATGAAAGTAAGATTCAATAGGGAAGAAAAAGACAGGAAAGCTACAGGACAGTAAAGGATGCAGTTTGTGAAGAGCAGCAAAGCTATGTGCTTTACCATTGAGCAGTCCCAGACATTTTCTAATTCACCTTTCTCTAAAGAACAATATAGTTTTGTATAAGCAACTGTCATCACAAGAAAGCACAAGGAGTTCAGAAGAACTAAAGCAACCATAAAGCCAATAGAGGATGGGTCACCAAAAAGCAGAGGGAAGCACAGTGGGGAGGTCCCATAAGCACTTCCATTTAGCAATGGTGAAACCGCAATAACAGTGGAAAGGAGAAAGCAAAAGACAATGGAAAGTTTTACACTGATAAATGAAGATTTTGTTTGAAATTTTGTACTACATTTTACCGAAAACCCCCGCTCAAGTGCTGCGATGGTAAGAAGAAATATTGATGTCTCAGCTGCAAAAACGGACAGAAAACCTGTTATTTGGCATCCTATGCCACTTTCCCACCAAGCGCCATACTCTGCAAATTTGCCATAGGTTAAGGAATCAACAGTTGCCAACACACCGCTAGACAGACCCATCAGTGTGTTCATAATTGCTATGAGGCCAATCAGAAGCTTTATGGCAGGGACGAATGACAGCGGTCGGAAAACAGTAGCAATCACTAAGGTATTACAAATAAAGGCTAGAAGGACTATAAGCCAAACTCCGATTCTAATCAGCCAGCTTCCAAACAGGTAGTCACAAGGCTTGAATGGACCTGTATAGACATTAACAAAAATCATTATTATTAACATTAATGAAGATGTTTTGACACATATTTAAAACAGCTATAATTTCTGTATAAAAGACAATTCCATGTATACCGAGTGTAATATTTAATTGCATTTCAACAGATTGCTGTACAAAATAATGCATTCTGCCCTGCAGAGAATACTGTGCATTATTTTTAACATTTTTAGACACTCCTCCTATCTCTGACAAAGGAAACCTTAAAGAAATGGAGGGCAGACTGCACCTTTAGGAGTTCAATGAAAACCTGTTAATTAGAGAAATAGTTCACCCCAATCTCATATTTCCCTGACTTAATCTGGGTACACACGGTATCAGTCTTTCAAAGACTCTGTAATCTTTAAAAGATGTGGCTATACACAGCCACAAGTGTTCTCTTTACAATGTTGGCATTATATAAATCCATAATAATAATAATACACCTAACGGTCGTAGATGACGCCCGCGACCAAGGCACATTTGTCTGTACGAAACAACAGTTTCCGACGCTGACACTAAACGTTTTTCGCCTTCGGAAACGGTTGTTACAGACGTACACACATTACTGAAAAAGGATCATCCAAGTTGTTATCAATGGGATTGGCCCTTTATCTGTGTGTGTACCCAGCTTAACTGGCCAGAAATTGATAACTGAAACAATTTATCTGTTGCTTTTAATGTATTCCCTAATCAAAGATACTGTTAATGAGACCTCTTAAGCTGGGTACACACAGTAACGATAAAGCCCCGATACCGTCGGATCCAACGGTATCGGGGCTTTATCGTTATGTGTGTACGCTCGTTTCCCAGACGAGCGCGCGGCCGCTGAACGCTCGTTCAGGAAAGGCCGAAAATTTCCATTGGCCGCGCTAGGGCAGTCTAGTGCGGCCGATGGAAACACACAGTCCCGAGCGTTCTCCCTATGATATTCATAGGGAGAACGCTCGGGACTGTGTGTATACAGATCTTTAAAAGATGGCAGACAGGATCTTGCAGATCCTGTCTGTCATCTTTCAGAAATCTGGACTGTGTGTACCTAGCTTAAACCAAGGAGACACCTGGAATTTCTGTGCTGTGACTTGCATTTTACCAAGTGTCATAAAGCCTGCAGGAATTTTTTGTGAGTGGCTGAAACCTACCAGGCTACAGAGTACTACCACAATAGCATTCATTTATTATTCCATTTGAACAACTTTTACTTGTTGACAACATTATGCATTACTTCACGGTAGTGACATTTTAAATGAAAAAAAAAGTTTTATTTTCTGAAGAATGATTTAAAGTTAGCCAAATAAGCCTGAAAATATGAATATCAATGTATACCTGCTGATGGTGTGCACTGTTTTGATTGAAGCACTTTGACATCTTCTTCAAAGTCAAGAAGAAAATCTTCAAAGTCACGGTCATCTAAGAGTAAATCGTTTTTCCATTAATTATCCGCTGAATTTTGTTTTGTTTTGTAAGTTTTTAATTACCCTCCATATTTGTAACATACAAGATATAATTTAAACAGCACTAGCTGAGCTTTTAAAAAAGGCTGCCATTTTGGTTTCCCAAAACCGCCCACATTATCATCTACACCTTGGAAGTACAGTGTACTTCCAAGGTGTTTTGGACATACATTTATAAAGCAATGGACTGTCTTTTGTATTCATTTTGTTTTTCAATATGGCATTACCAGTCTAAACTTAATGTTTAATAATTAAAAGATGTAAGACTTATTGTTATATATTTGAGATTTATATTTTATCAGGACTTTGTAATCCTCCACAGAAAAAAAATATAAAATGCATGCCAAGATAAATCCTTTTCAAGGAATAATATACCCAGAAACACGCACGTATTTATCCACCAATGTTACAACATGCTTGTTTCTGTTATAGTTATCAGTTTTTGATCTTAAGAGAGAGAGGCCTTTACTAAAGCTGTAGATGACAGACAGCCGAGTTCCATAAAATGATGCCATTTCCACTGCTCAGTATTCCTCACTATTCTCTGTATTTAGAAAATATTCTGCTGATCCAAGGAAAGCGGCTAGATTAACAAAATCTACAAAAAAATAAAAGAGGTCTAGTAAAATTATGTTTGAATTTTTAATCTATGTCAGTTCAGGTAACAACTCTAATAAGATGAAGGCTGTAGACAAAATTATTTATGCTGTAGACAAAATTATTTATACAGCAGTGAAAATTCTATTAGTACATTGCTGCTGTTAAATATAAACTGACAGGTAAGGCAGATACAGAGCAGCAATTTAGTGAAGACACACTTGCCCCTGCACACATCTTATTTACCTTTCCCAGACAATATAAAACACGTGTACTGCATTGTCCTGTCTCTCAGTCTCTGGCTGATGTGAGATGAAAATCAGATTATTTTAGTTCCAAATCTTTGGCTTTAAAGCCCTTGAGTGCTAAATTCCCCACCAGTGTGTCTTGACTTTAAGAAATTGATTTCTTACAGCTGTTAATTTTCTTTGGATCCATGTCATATAAATTAAACAAATTACACATCAGACATGCAGTATGTATGATATATCTTATTGGCACCCAGTTTTAAAGTGATGATCTGGCAACCTAACACACAACATGTGTGTAAATCTAATCGGGCTGATGCAAGATGAGGTGCAAACATTTGCTTTTTATTTCTATATTTCATACTTTTTAATTACTGTGCTTAATGCTGTGCGGTCCCATAACTAGGTTTAATCAGATGTATCACAGGGTCAGGACGACAAGAGTTGCAACTACAAGTGACATGGTTATAAACCATACACATCATTGATTTACATACTTTTTTACACTGAAAATAGACAGAAATCTTTGGACAGGTAAATTTGAAAGTTTGATTTCCATACCTGAAATTGAGGGTATCGTAGTATAAAATGTATGAAACCATTATAAAGAAGTTTTGGTTGACCATTAAAATAGCATTCTTTTCTAATGAGGTGACTTATTAACAAATGCAAAAAACCATGTGGTAAATCTATATTTACCAGGAAGCCCCCGATTCTTTTAAGAATCTCAAATCCACTTCCACGCAACTGCCCCCCACCCCCCCATCTCCCCCTGGTGCCACCCTCTCTTCCCACACCCCTCCTAGGCGTGCTGGTGTAATCCTTCACTTGATATTAGAATTTCTTCCTATTCTCTCCAGCACCACCTCACGGCCATTCAGGGTACTGCAGTGGGTCCAGTGTCCGTGGTTTTACAACTGTCTTTTAGTATATAAGGTGAGGATTTTAGCAAAAAAAAATTTGTGATGAAAAATCAATGTCAATAAAATAAAGCTGTTTCAATAGAATCACTGCCAGCTATCTGCATTTATTTTGCATTGACTACATATTAAGCATGCATTTGCCTTAGCATACAACTAATAAGTGACAACATGGAAATAATACACAAAGATTGTCAGGCTTTTTTGTAAGCTTTATATGAACACTTAACAAATGAATGTGCAATTCCTAAACATTGAATGGAAGTTGTGTTTTCAAGCTTACTGGAATCTACTGTTCAAATTGTGATATAGATATTGACTCACACAAATATTAATTGATTGGTTGGTGCAGATTAATAGCAAGGGCAAACATTTGCAACTTTTATTGCACCAGCCCCTCTTTATTTTCTCACTTTTCATTCCAAATTTGTATTTGTACTCATTTTACAAATTGCACAGTGCCCAAAGCTTATGTATTATATTTTCTGTATGCATTCCTGCAATTATCTCAGGAAACAGGTGTGTAGAATTGGAAATAGTACCTTGAAGGTGCAACAGTCCTATGTCTTTCCGATAGAAGTCGTCAGTACTGCTATTTTCATCTTTGTTCAATTGACCTGAATGCTTCAGCAAACTTTCACAAATTGCAAAGGCGCAACACTGATATGCATAAGGCATCTCCATAACCCTGGAAATAACATATATGGATCATGGTTCATGGAATGAAGTAATATCAAACTTTACATAAGATAAACTGCTAGCATAAGTGAGCCATTAATGTGGTTGGAATGATTTTTTTGAATTAATACTGATGTGGTTTCATGTATTTGTATCTCTTGGCAGTTTTTTCGGTGGAAAATCATGTTAAAGGACTCAATCATCAATCATCAATCCCAGCATTCATTCTCGATAAGGCAGATGTGAGAGGTTGCACAAAATGTGCTTCAGGTATATTAAAAGGAACAGAAAAAGAGACAAGCGAAACACTTCAGATCCTATTACATTTATGTATCATTTTCTATTAATTATCATTATTTATATGAATCTCTATTATTATTATTATTATTAACTGTAACCTCACTAAGCCTCCTGCAGCCCTCTAACCAAGTTCATAACCAAACAATTACCAATCAAACCCTGAGAAAGTTTGATGTTTTTGGTTATGAAACAGGTTTAGATGCAGTTGACTTGGCAGGCAGCCTGCAAAATCTTGGCAAAAGCCAAAAGTAAAGTGTGTCTGGATGATGGCCAAAATGTAAAAAAAAAAAATCCCATGCTACTGCTTAAGCTGCCTCAGTCATTTTTCAGTGTCTGAGCCTCATGCATCTGATCTTCTGTTTGTTTCCATTGGCATCAACCAGCAATGTAGAATAATTAAATAAGACAGGTAAATTAATTTTCTGTTATGGTAAGTACACTAAACTTATATATATATATATATAATTATATATATATATTATATATATATATATATTATATATATATATGACATCACTTTAAAATAGCCTTCATGTCCCACCCCTATTTATTCCTTAAAGGGGTGATCCCAATTAACAGTTCTTTCTACAGTAATACTTTTGTACAAATAAACATATATACACAATATAACAATGCTCATTAGGAAACGCAGGGGCCAATCATGCTATTAAAGCACATTCAGATAAATGTGGAGGTCATAATCCCGTTAAGACCAAGGTGGTACAACGATTTTAATCGGTTGTGTCCACCAACCTTCCCTTTTATGTAGTGCCAACTCTCTATTTCCACCCCGTCTCAACCGTGGAGCCTCCTCCAACACAATAAATCGAAAATCAGAATCTTTGTGTCCGATTTGGACAAAATGGGATGACACAGGTAACTTGACATTACCGAGTCGAATACTTGACTTGTGTTGGGAGATTCTCCATTTAATGGTCTGTACTGCCTATCCTATGTAGATTAGCCCACATGGGCAAGTTAACCCATATACAACATAACGAGTGTTGCATGTAAATAGCCCCTTAAGTGGAAATTCATCCCCTCTCTTTGGATGTACAAAGGATTTTGTTTTATAACATTAACACATTGATTACAAGATCTGCATGGAAACATTCCTGTGGTACCTGTTTCCCTACTTTGTTAACTGGAAAAATCTGAATGTACTAAGTGACTTGATATAGTCTTGTTCCTCTTATAAGAGGTGAGAGGAGGCACAGAAAATTCTTCTACCAGAAGGTAACCATCTTTTAAGATGTACCAATGTCGTTGTAAAATGCAATTGATTTCAGTGCTCTGTACACAATATTGTGTTACAAATGGTATCCTTTTTGGTTTCTCAAAAGGCTCATTGGTTTCCTTTGTATATGACTTTGGGGTATTGCTCAATATATATATATATATATATATATATATATATATATATATATATTTCTATAATTGCAGTCATTCAGTCTTTTTAAGAAATCCAGCTTGTAAAGTTCTGAAGAGGTTTAGTAAAGGATGTCACGCAGGCCCACTCTGGGAAGACCCATGGGTATCTGTTGATGTTCCAGGTCTTCCTGGCTGCTGATTAGGGGGTTATGAACTGCAGATGGTACTATTTACCTGATGTAATTTGACCCCATTAGAACTTTGTGATATGAATTTCTATAGCAGGGGTATTGCTTTATTTTCAGTGATGTATTTTTTTTGCAGTTGCCTTAAAGGGATTATATAACTAAATCCTAAATACATGAAAACACAAGGAACTAAGGTTTTTTTTTTTGGTTGCAATTATGGGAAAAATCTACCTTTATAAAATAATATTTACACTTGAATCAGATTTCTCCTCATCTGATCGGTGCTGTGACCTAATTAAATGTAGCCCCTTTTCTTAAACACTGCTTTGAACAGTATAATCAAGATTTTGCCAAATTCATCACATTTTGGCCCAATGAAATCACACTAAGTAGACCAACAAACATGAACAAACCCCAAAGCTAAATCTCCAGATGAAGTATGTGCTTGCCTAATGAATGTTTAAAACTGGTGTCAAAAAGTTATTTTATTTTTGTGCTTTAAATTTCAATGAATACGGTTTAATCGCGGAAGTATATTTTAAAAAGAGAGTATAAATAAATAAGTGACAGCTCTGTGAAAATAATATGCTACACCCCTAAAAAGTAATCTGCACATATTATGAGAAATCATTCAAGCCTTATTTTTTGGCTTATGTACTTAATTGGAATAGCTCCATTATATTGTTTATTTTTCTATTCCCAGAACCAAGCCAGGTGTATAGTAAATGATCTGTATAACTGAAACTATTCATTGTATACTCTTCTGCACAATCACCATCATGCCAAATAAACACAATATTCCTTTAACAGCTAAAAATAAAATGTGTCTAAAGTGACCGATTACATTTCTAAATCATTCATTAATATGTAATCGCCAACAACCAGTATGTCTACATTGTACAATACAGGCATCTCAACCGAATTATTTTGCAAATTATTTACTTCCATTCTCAAAGAATTTAGTAACAAACTGATTTTCTTTATATAGCAAAAATTACACGATTTTTCTTAAAAATAATGATCTTTCCACAATTATATGTGTGTTTAATGGATAATATTGCCATTGTTTGCCTATGCTGTGCTTTGATTTTTAAATAACATCTTGATCAGACAGTGGGATTTAAATGTGACATAAGCCCTGTATTTATCATATTGCATAGCAATTTTCACATTTTCGATATTGAATGCAATTCTAATATTCGATTTTTCAATGAAAAGTTCTGAGTTTTGAAAACTGTTAAAATCCATCAGATCCACGGAACCGAAAACCACAGATCCGAATCGAAACCAGATTAGTTTTAAGAGATTTTATGCACTTTTTGCTGTCGATTGGTGTGGTGTCGATTTGACTGGCCAAGGAAATTCCAAAACTACAGCAACATCATCACTACCAGACTTACCACTGTGTTCATGCAAATTGACTGGCTACAAGCATAGGGTTGTAACTGCTGCTTTATCTGAGAGTGCTTACGGTAGCAACATACAACTAAATAAAACAAACTTGATCTGTAGAATTATATTCTTACCTAAGCTTTGGAAAATGTTCAGATGGAATCAAACTCTGAAGAGCAGAATTTCCGGTCAGCTTAAGATGAGTCAAACCGTGAAGCCCTGTCACTGGAAATGAGCTTAAATGATTGGATGAGAGGTCCCTACATAGAAGATAATAAAACTACTTTAAAGCAGACAGATGACATGAGATACAAATTATAGTTTTATGTTCCTTTCTATTAATATGCAAAACCATTGAGCTACTAGTACCACTGCAGTTAAGTCTAAAGCTGGATACAGAAGTAGAAAATGCTGTTTAATATGTCCTCGACACTGCTAATCCCATAGATCCATTACAAACCTATCAGACATCTATTAACAGATCTCATACAGATAAATCATTAGATAGGGAAGATTTGGAATCATTCTCCCCCTTTCCATGGTAGTTTCAATTAAAGAATGTTTGCCTATACCTCATTGGCATCCAGTAAATTGTTTAAAAGGGAACTGTGGTCTCCATACAAGTGACCATAATAGTGCACAAGCCTACCTTTAAAATGACTGCAGGATCATGCTTCTAGCTGCAGTCTATCCAAAGTTATATCAATATAAAGGGTGTTATTTAATGCCAGCACTGTGATCTGTGACATCACCAGAATTTGAGGGTATGCCTGCAGGTTTAAGGTTGGAGCATGCCCACTGCTGGGACATAGCATCATCAGCTTCATCTGTCATAAGCCCCACCCACAAATTTGTAAATTATTTTTAAAGCAAGTCACAAGCCTGAAAATATATTTTTTTTCTCTCACTAGGGTGTCAACTGGTAGAGGAATGGACAGAGAATGATTCCAGGTCTGTAACTAGCTTCAGAAAATATAATTTTTAGGAGGTGGGGCTTATGACACAACTTATAACAAATGTCTGTCAGAGACAGGGCAGTCTAGAAAGTGTAATTTGACAAACCTATATCGTAAGATTCACAGAAGCTAAAGATATCACCGTAGGCTTGTTTAAAAGAGAGTTAGTTTCAATAAAGCGCACTTAAATGGAGACCACAGTTACCATTTAAAAAATTGTTTCTATATATAGACTGAATCTTCGCTTTATTCTTTCCATGCCATAGACCTGCAGAAAGATGTAGCTCAAAACTCTAAACCAGGTGATGAATACTGTTAAGGCTGGTTCCACACATGACCATAGAGAAATTAGTCAGATAATAACTGTAAATGAGTGGCTGCATGGTTGGGCATTGATCACTGTTCGCTGGGTTGGAACACCAACACCACCTGACCCAACAGCCACACATGTACGAAAATTGTCTGGCTCATTCTTTTGCGGAAGCATGCGGAAAACACTCTTGTAAGTTAGGTCTGGCACACACAGTAAGATTTCTGCTGCTCAGAATTAAAGTGGTACCAAAGTGGTCCACGTGTTTGGCTGTCATTTTCTGACATGTCCAATTATTGGGCTAACTGATTTTTCTAGAAAAATTGGTCAGGACTACTGTTGATGTTAGAAATCATTGGTAAGCAACTGGCCAATCTGACCAGGGTGATGACCTGTGCCTGAATAAATGTATGTGTATACCGTATTATACCGATATACCGAGTATAACACGAGGTTTTCAGGCTTTAAAAAAAGCCTTAAAATCTTACCTCGGTTTATACTCGAGTCAATGTTTCCCTTACCTTGTCCGGCGGCCGCGCGATCCGCATCCTCGCTCCACAGCCTCTGCGCATCCTGATGATGTCACTACCCGGCGCCGCAAAGTGAGAGGCGCCTGGTAGTGACATCATCGGATGCGCAGAGGCTGTGGAGCGGGATGCGGATCGCGGCCGCTGGACAGGTAAGGGAAACATTTACTTTATTTACAGGACACACTTAAGTAAGAAATACATACAAATAGGAGTAAAACCTTCTTTATTTGTGCATACTGTATGCACAAATATAGGAGGATTACCCATATTGCAAGTATTTGCCACTTAAGATGTTTGAATACTACAACTCCCCAGCATGTTATTGGTGGGAGTTGTAGTTTTCAAACACTAAGTGGCAAATACTTGCAAATAGGGGTAAATCCTCCTATATTTGTGCATACAGTATGCACCAAATAAAGAAGGTTTGTAGTTTCCAAACATCTTTAGTGGCAAATAATACCCCCTCGGTTATACTCGGGCCAGTGGTGTGTTTCCTACTTTTTCCCTAAAACTAGGTACCTCGGTTTATACTCGGGGCGGGTTTATACTTGAGTAATACGGTATGTAAATATATGTAGTCAGCCCAGATACTTTTCTCTGTGCTAAGGCAGGGTTTGCAGTAGTGAAATATTTTTCTGGATTTACAATGGTACCGGTATATCTTTTTAAAGGAAAAAGTGATACGTGTTTGTAATCTATTCTAAATTATAAAACATACTGAAAGTATATATAAGATTTTGTAGATCTAGCTGTGATTTTAAGGACCAAGTGATTCCAGACTGCATATGCAATGACACAAAAGAAACATGAATTGTTTCTGAAAATGATTATAATAGAACCAACTTTGAATAAATCAGGAAATAATGACTAAAAACTGCAATAAAGTAAACTACATGAAAACATACATTCTTCCAATGCCTGCTACATATAAATAAACTTTAAATAGGAGTATAATCAGAAAATCTTGTATTTTCCTTGTGGTTTTTCTGAAATCCAAAATAAAACATGAGTACTCACAATTTAATTAGAGAAGGCAAAGATGAAAATGAATTAGGATGGATGACAACGATCTTGTTCCATGCCAAGTCCCTGAGCGGAAAAAGCACGATTGTAATTTCACTAACAAGTAAACAGCCTTATATCTTCTCACACACATTAAAGGAAAATGCAGTAAAGCACAGGACCAACATAGGACTCAATCATTAACCCATTTTAAAGCACTCCAACCTACATCTACCACCCCCACCCCCCGGAAGATAGGTACAAAATTGTAACTTGTGTTTCAGGCCTAAGAGATCATTTGTGTGCTGTGCTAAATGTATGTTTCTCAGCTAATGGCCTGCACTGCTACAGGGTGTAACATAATATATAACAAACAGTACGCTGTGTTTAGAAACCTGAAACTATATTTTTTAGCAATGATTGCGTCTTTGTATTAAAGGGCATGTCCACTACCAAAACTAAAATTTAACCCCATGCTGGCCCCACTGTGTAGTGTTATGGGTTGGTGGGTTGGGAGGGGAGAAGCTACACTACAGCATATTATAGTTTTTAGGGTGGACATAACCTTTAAGCAAAACTTTATACATACATTTCCCAGAAATACAAACATACTGAGAAGGAATGTTACTTTTTATCATCTCCTTTAAATTGAAGACAATATTAATGTAAGATGAAAAAAACATATACAGGGTTATTCAATAAAAGTACTTATTTAAAATGGTGCAAATTTTGCACCAAACAATCAGATTTAAGCTTTCAAATTTTAAATAAGATCTGATTGGTTGGGGCAAAATTTGCACCATTTTAAACGATAAGAACTTTTATTGAATAACCCTGATACAGTCCCTTTCTGCCTCCTTTTTAAGGCATTGGTTCCAGAATATGGTAACTTCTTGGGCACTCATCTATGGCACCTGAACGTGGGCAATTAAATGTGAGGTCCAATGGCAGTATTTAAATAAATTTAAGCTCCTTAACAGTATTGTATTTTCAGTGTTTGTGGGGTTTGAGTGCAATGAAATAACTGTGGAGCACTTACAGGGAACGCAGGACATCCAGCTGCTGAAAGGTGGTAGATTTAATTTCATAGACTTCGTTATGACGCAGATCTCTGTATAGACAGAAACATTAGAAACGGATTTCAAATAGCATGAAATTCTGTGGCTTCTAAAAAAAAAGTATAACAATCCTTTTGTTTATAACCAGCACATCATTTGGATCCCAGACAGGGGTTCACCATGTAGATTTCTGTAATGTCCTTTCAGACATCAAGGGATTTCAAGATTTCACTTCTAAAGCTATTTCGCCATGCATGACATGAATAAACCAGAATCCCCATATGTATGGAACACCTGCAAATGGACAGTACTCACATTTTCTGCAGTCGTTGACAACCAGAGAAGCTTGGTAAATCCTTTATACGATTATATGATAAGTCTCTAACAAAAAAAAGAAAATAGGATAAATGCATTACAGTGGACTGAATCATCAGTGGGTTTTCTATCCTTGACTAAATCCAAAACCCACTTGGCCAGTCTTTCCTACACATGTAACATTATGTTTTGCTGTATTATGTTTACAAAAGAATTTAAGTCAAAATGAAATGTCTGTGTTTCCTTAATAACTGTCCAGAACAGAAACAAAATCAGATGGTCTAAAACCTAAGATTTTAGTTTCAAGAACGTCGGCTGCTGATTGTGAAGGTTAAATCCAATACGCATTGAATAATAAGTTTAACTCCCAGTATGTGTTTCTGTTCAGTAGTTGTTTTTGAAAAGTTTTTGCAAATATGGGGACTAAATACAAGGAAAGCATTTTACTTAAAGGGCATGTCCACCCTTTATAAAAACTTTTCCCATAGTTTTCCTCATAATTCTTGCTCCCCCAGCCCCAACTGCATTAGTATTATTTCAAGAAAGTGCTCCAATAGTTACTTACCTTACCTCTCTCCTCCGTCGCACAATCCCGGCCCTCTGCTTGCATAGAACTGCAAGCAGGGGGCCGTACCGGCAGCCTCGTCTGTGATTGGCTGAGAGGCAGCCAATCACGGACGCGGCTGCCGGTAGTGCAGAATGGCGAAGGAGAGAGGGAAGGTAAGTAAAGATCTTGAAATAATACTAATGCGGTTGGGGCTGGGGGAGCAAGAACTAGGATATGGGAAAGGGGTTTAACGCTAGGGGGAGGGAGACCAAAATGGGAGGGAGAGGGAGGGGGGGAGGGCTCTTCTGCGCATGGCAAAATTATCCCGGAGGGGAGACAGGAGGCAGAGTTCTATATGGACTCTGCTATCCTCCTGGTAGGCAGTTTTTGGGACTTTGTGGGGGAGATTACAGGAGAACCATTTGGATCTGGGATGTAAGGTAAGGATTTTATTACACTACAGAGTGGGTCCAGTAGTGGGGGGGTTATATTTTTGGGGGTGGACATGCCCTTTAAGCAATGAGTAAGAAAAAAATACCCCATATCTTCGCTTGTGAAGGTTCTCATTCATCCAGGTCATGGTATATCTGTTGTATTCAGTTGGATCAAGTGGACTTCAAGTTTAGTTCTTGAAGATGTTTTGCTAGTCATCCGATTGGCTTTCTCAATTCCTGCCAAGTACATGCTATTTTGACGCTTCACCCTGGGCTTAGCCACAATGCAATCAACACCAACATTTAGAAGTTCCCTGACACCTGGCTGTTATATGCTGATTGGGAAACATTCCAGGGTATTTATTGCCAACACATTCTTGTACAAGTCATTCTGAATTGAGAAAGCCCGTCAGATTGAATGGGATCTGTTGGAACTGCCACCCACTGGAATCTTTTGGCAATATGCCGCGGCAACCATGGCTATATAGCAACAACATGTGTGTTAGGGACACACACACACACACACACACACACACATTACAGACTAAATAATAAAACAAAGTAAAAAGTATTTGTATACCTGATTTCAATATTGAATTTAATAATGGAGTGCCAGGGAAATAGAGTCACATTACTGGCCCCAACCAAGCGATCCAAAACTAGAATCCACATAACTTTTAAAGTTTATAACTCAATTCAATACTTACATGCCATTACATGGTGTGGACACAATCCCCCCACCCTTCACCCAAGCACTCCAAAAATAAAATATATTATTCAAAGATTTCCTCCAAAAATAAGGGTGAGAAGTGGAAAGCCACACTCACCATTCCCAGCTGGAGACCCAGGTGCTTCAAGTCCCAGACCCCTCGTAAGGTCACTCAGAAGCACAATATTCAACAGGCAAGAAGGAATTTGGCAACAAAGAACCTCCACAGTACAAAATCTCCATTTAAGATCTGCCCATGCTACAGATGTAGGGTATTCAGTGAGTGTATTTACCCCCTAGATGAGGGGATCGGGTGTCTCTGCTACAGATGCAGTCTATTCAGAGGGTGTATTTACCCCCTAGATAAGGGGATTGGGTGTCTCTGCTACAGATGCAGCCTATTTAGAGAATGTATTTACCCCCTAGATGAGAGGATCGGGTGTCTCTGCTACAGATGCTGTCTATTCAGAGGGTGTATTCACATAGAAGGGGATTGGGTGTCTTTTACTTACACAAGAAGCAACATGTATTCTTTTTTATTTATATACTAGATTTTAACCAGGATTAAAATACATTTTTATCTTATTTGCTTTGTTGATATTTAATTGTTTCTTACTAATATTATAATTTATTTTGTTTTATATCATTACCTTTTTGATGATATACTCAGCGGTTTCTCATTTTTTTCTATATTTATTGGATTATAGTGTGTATTTGCCTTCAAAGACTATGAGACAACTATTTATCTAATGGGGTGGTGTATTTTGTTCTATAAACTTATGTTTTCTGGCACAAATGTATCACGCGGGATCTATTAAATGGTGCTGTTGGTGTGTTATTTTTTGCTTCTTATATTGTTCAAGGTGTATGGCCCTGGATAACCAGGGTATAATATATCCTGACCTGGCAATGCTACTTTAAGTTGAATATTTTTTTTAGTTTATAGCTAGCAATTTAAAGCCAGTAGTTCACTGTCTAAGTTAATGTTTATGCTATGGATAACAGCAAATCACTGTATTAGGCTAGAGAACAAATGTTTTGAATACGTTTTTCAGGCATTTTACTGGTGTTTCCAGATGTTTGGGGTTTTTTTGCATTTGATAATTTAGTTATTCTAAATGCTTTCCTGGTTCCATGATTTCTTGGTTAGTTTGTACAAAATATTTAGAAAGTTTTATCTGTGTATTGTATCTTGTTTTAAGTTTGCTTTTGTATATACTATTAAATATAGTACGCAGTGCGCATGACAAAATTCTCCTGGAGGAGAGACAGGAGGCAGAGTCTTATATGGACACAGCCAGGCTCCTGGTGGTCACTTTTTGGGACTTTGGAGGGACATTACAGGAGAACCATTTGGAGCTGGGATGTAAGGTAAGGATTTTTATACACTACACAGTGGGGCCAGTAGTGGGTTAAATTCTATTTTTGTGGGTGGACATGCCCTTTAATGATAATGTAGCGATACTCAAAATACTGTGTATATTTCCAGGTACCAGTAGAAGGGGTTACTTCTGCGCTCTGGTGTGATAGGGAATGTCTACTCGAGTGGGGATGGCTGCACTGCAAGTTGTCCACTGAATTGTTTTTTTACATTTTTTAACTCTTTTGCTTGTGCTTGGGGGTATGGGTAGGGGAAGGGTTAAAAATAAAAAGTAAGTAAAAAAATCAGTTTAAAATGACACTTCCATATATTAAAATTCTTAAAACACTCACTTGTGCCTCCACCACTAGGGGTAATGCAGGCTTTATTCTGTGCTGTTTCGATGCTTGCTTGGTCTGTATAGTTCCCAAAAACCTCTGAACACAGGAATAAGGTTGCCAACAAACTTTAATTAAATAAAGTGCAGAGGGGCCCCACCATAGCAGAGGTGCAACTTCAACAACTACTAATGTACTGTTTCTGCAAGGTTTTTTAGTGCTTTTTATTTTGATTGGCACAATAAAGTTTGTTGGCCTCTATTAGAAGGTTTAAATCTAGCCTTATATCCTACCTATCTGGTAGCCAGTACAGTCTATGTTAATCTATGATTGTTTTATTTGCACTGCGTCTCACTCCAGCACTCCATTCCATTGTATCTGTATGTTAAACAATGGTGGAGGTGCACTCTGTCCAACTGTGGGTGCAGACGCCTCGTGGGTTCTTCCCTTTGGAACCAGTAGCTTCGCAGGAATATTCCCCCGAAACGTTGTGACGTGTGATGTGTGGATCACAATAAAATTGTTCTAATTTCTTGGAGTGCGACCCTCTATTGCCTTTTTTCCTGTATCTGTATGTTACCCTCCTAACTAGAATGTAAGCTCTATGGGGCAGGGACCTCATTACCGCTTGTGGCAAAGCTCTAGCACTTCTATTTATATAATGTATATATTTATGTACTGAACTATGTATTTGTTCCCCTTGTATGACTTTATTGTATTTTTCAAAGTTTAATTTTTATATTTGTTCATGTCTTTGAATGACATTTAAAAAATGTCAGGGAAGAAAGTAGGAAAAGGATGTAAGGTGAGTAAAAAAGGGTGTACATACCCTTTAAAGATAAAGCAGCAGGGAAAATCTTTTCTTTAATTACACAGGGTTGCACATGTTCAGTGTACATGTTTAGTGTACACCCCCTCATTTCTTCCTCCAAAAAAGCTAATTAAGTGCAAGCAGTTAGAAAACCAACAGTAAATTAATAGAAGGGAGAGTTGGAGAAATCTGGAAATGTCCCAAACCTGGTAAATTACAGAGGATTTTCCCCCAATGCTGCTGATTTCAGAGGTGATAAACACAGCTAACCTCTTGAAAATAATAGAATCAATGATTTATATTTTTGTTTGAATTCCCCTTTAAGACCTTTTATTTTACTAAGTGAGTATTCCAGATTGTATTCCAGATTGCACCAGTCATCTAATTGTGCCATTTCATTAAGAAACTTTGTTTTGGATTTGGTATATTTAATGAAACATCTTGCAATTCATTCATTTTACAAAGGAAGACGAAAAATAATGTGTGCCCATAAATAAAGATCTCTCTGTACACTTGTAAATAATAAATGGGTATGGCATGTTAATGGATGGTATTTTCAATATTCACATTGGTCATAAAGCAATAAACTGTAATCAAAGTTAATATAGTGAGAACCGAGTAAAGAAATAATATACCACTGGAATGACCTAATACTTGTGTTAGAAATTAGAATTCTTGTGTTTCAAAAGAAAATAAGCCATAATTCTTTGCTTTTTAAATGGGGAGTTGAAGGGTTAGTCATGCATGTCTAATTCTTATCAAATGTCATTTGTACTCAAATCTCAAAGTACAGAGCGTACCCAATTACCATTCTCCCCAATTCCAGGTCACTGGAGAAGAATGTCGGTCTATAGTTTAAGATATATGTACACACAGATAAATAAAGAATATACTAACTCTGGAAATCTCTCCATTGCTGGTATTTCTTATATAACTTAGGCCTAGCCTACATGTGACACTGTTTGAGAGTTTTTCCAGCATATTACACATGTTCACTAGGAAAATCTAGCCGAAAGCCTGCAAAAACACAACCAAAGTCATATGGTGACACCCATATTGAAGAATAAAATTACTTTGGGCTACTCTAAACATGTATGTGTGTTTCACACTTTTTACACGCCTTTCGTGGATAACATGTAAATGAGAAAAACACACATCACATGCCAGGAGGATACTAGGCCACAGAGTTGATCTCCACAGGCATTGTTTTAGTGTTTTTTCTGCTTTTGAACTACAGCACACAAAAATCTTGAAATATTATATTTTCCCACAGATAACTAAGCCAGACAAGCAATAGTACAATCAGGTTATAAAGAACAGTTAATATTTTGGCCATTTGAAGTCAAAGTTCTCATTTAAATCTGTTGAAATGTTAGACTGACTGCACTATTTTCTCCATGCTGTTGAAGAGCGCTAAAATAATGGAGGTAGAATGAATGTGCCCCCTTTTTTTGTTAAACAAAGTAGAAAATTACAACAGTCAGAAATCAATCCATATTAACACAAGGGGCCAGGTGGGTGGGGCAAAGTTCCTGTCCCTGCTAACTCTAAACCAAAATGACACCGATCCCATGCGCCATTTATATGGCACGCAGACTGCATCCGACATCGCCATGTAATGACGTCATCATCCCGCATCGGCCCAACACAGCCGCAGGTGGACGGACTGACCGATGGATGACATAAAACCTCCTTAAAGGGTAGGTATGTACACTGGGAAAATGTTTTTTTTATTATTGGAAACCATAATTCATCTCAACTCTCACTGCCCCCTATTTCTTTAGATAACTAATCTGAAACATCTTATGCTTTAGCATTTCTGTAAGCAGTTTTGCTGTAGCTGGAATGGTTTGACAGTTGGTGTGCTGTATGCTGTATGCAGTTTTGACGGTTGGTATGTGGGAAAATAGTCAGGTCAGTGGTCAGAGTCTGAGCAAAACAACTACTGTATTGAAGGCATGCAGCAACACACATGCAGCAACACACACCTCAGGGTAAGTGCATCATCTTAACCTATTTATAATCATTTTTTCAGTATACATACACTTTAAGTCCCATGATAACTTTCATTTTAAAAGCTCAGACCGGGAGTCATTGGCTCAATACTTCACTTTTTTTATTTTAAATGATGAATAAGCATTGTGTATATAGCAGCCTTCCATATTATTCTTAGGAATGCATCAGACCCTACATACTGCTGTTTTCATTAACACTTTACAGAAGACAAAATATCAGGGCAAAGATTTCTAGACACAAGCCTAGATCTTTTATTTTTTAACTTTTTAAAACATCAGTGGTTTGTGTTTTCCGTGTTATAAACTAGTTAGTTAACTTTTGGGGAAAAATACTCCTTTAGATTAATGTAGGCAAATAACAGTAGCACAGAATACAAAACTTACAGGCTGAATATATGGCTTTAAAATTGTGGTTTATTACATATCAACTGGGATAATATCAATTATTTCCCTTGACCTTGGACTACAGTTTAGTTGCCTTTTACTAAAATCATATTAGGAGTTCACTGTATACAATAATGGTTATAAATATTTTGTAACAAAAGACAGGAGGTTCACACGCCTGCTAAAAAATTAGAATATCTATATTAATTAACTCCCTGTGCAGTAGCTTGTGCCGAATCAAAAATTGGGATTTGATTGTTTAGTCCTAAATTGTATTGCTGGCTTTAATGACACATCAGAAATGGTTTTGTATTAAAAATAAGCTCAACATTATGTATGTTTAATAAATGGTGTGCTGCTAAGTGTTGGTGTGTATACCAATAAATACAATCTGAGGAACCAGGTTCTATTGTATACTGCAGCTGGAAAGCTGTGTTCCAAGTGAATGTTAATTGCTGTGAAAGAATAGCAAGTTTCACCATGGAATTAGTTACAGATAGAAAACTTTATGATGTGGAGAAAACACAGTAACAGTCAATGATTTTGGTACACAATGCTTTCTGAGCACACAATATGTCTCCAGTAAATGAGCTACTCGGTGTTCTGTATCCTGTGCTACTAATTTTTTCCTTCTAATTGCTTGGAAGAAAGAATGAGTTATGTCCTTTCATAGCTGCTCTCAACATTTCTTGGCCCATTCAGTGCCTTTGAACCATATCTTAACAAGCAGAGACAGATTCCATAAAAAGATTTCCCTGCTCTGAGACACTGCATTCACATGTAAGGTTTAAAATTAAACGTAGAGAAGACACTCTATAAAATCACACAAGTGACTCCCACTGAGTTTGGAAGCCAATTTTGGCCAGCTGTAGATTGCCATTCATTGGATGTAAAGATCTGTAGCAAACATGTCCTATCCAAATTAAATTACCAATATAGTATCATACATTCACACAGGTGAGGGTTAGAGCATACTATTTTACAATCCAGCACAATACACACATAAACTCAATTCAAAGATTAAAGGTTACTGCAAACATTGTTTTTTTTTCATTCAGCATTTAGCTTGCTAGAGAATAAAACAGCAGAAACTTACAGCACTTGGAGGTTGGGCAGCTGATCACAGACAGCACTAGGAAGATTAACAAGCTGTGCTCCAGTCAGGGTCCTAAGAAATATGACACAAATTAACACCTATATTAACACTTAATATATTCCATTTGAATTTTTGTTCCATTAAGAAATAAAAACTTACAAGCTTTCCAGACTTGTAGTTCCAGTTAGATCAGGAAACTCTGTGATTTGTGAAGCCCCATTAAGAATCCTTAAGGTATAAAAATTTAGAAATCATAGTAAGTACCACATGGCAATTCTTTATACACATACTTTTTCCTAATCCAGAATTGTTAGTAACACTAATTTAGGGCTAGGCTACACTGTCGCGTTTTAAAACGTGATCCCATTGCATGTGTTGGCCAATTGTTGTGGCCACACTAGGTCAGAGATGGATTAAGATCATATGGGGCCCAAGGCATTGCCATCATTTAGGGCCCCCTTTTTAGCTACATATATGTATAGACTGTTTTTTGTTACTGCTTCTGAAGCTGGGCCCCCAGAAGTTTCCTGGGCCCTAGGCAGGTGCCTAGGGTTGCCTTGTGGATAATCCTGCTCTGCACTAGGTGTGCTGCGATTCACTAATCGTACCGCACACTATTAGCATTTTTCACATTCCCGTGCGCTCCATTTGTGCAACATTGTCGCACCGCACGACAACAGGAACTAGAAGTATTGAAAACTGGTATTAATACATTTCATTCCGGTTGATCCAGAGATCTTTTCTGATATCCATTTGGACTCAGGAAGGAATTTTCCACCCCTTTGTGCTGTATTTTTCTTTTTTTGCCTTCCTCAACAGTTAGATAGGGTTCATGAGTAGAGATGGCTGAAACTGCTAAAATCCGTTCCGCCTGTGGATTTGCGGATTTTCGAAAAAATTAAAAAATTCGAAAATCTGTGTAAAAACCCATTAAAGTCAATGGGAGAACAAAATCTGCACAGATCCACCTAAATATAAGGTAAAACAGCAATGGTAACTTACTGTACATGGCTGTGAAACCTGGGAAATGATCTGGGGAAAACAAACTTTCTTCACGATTGCACCTTTTTTCGAGCTTCCGCATTCTATTTTCGAGCCGCGTTCGATATTTTTCGAAAATTCAAGAATTTTCGAGTTTCCAAGGAATTTTCAAAAATTTTGCAAAAAATGATACAGTAACTTACTGTATATGGCTCTGGTACCTCAGAAATGGTCTGGGGAACAGACCAATCTGATTGTAACCAATTCTGATTGAAAAATAATCTTATTGGTTAGTAAACCAATCAGATTCTTTCTAAAATAATTTTAATGTATCCAATCAGAATTGCTTACAAATAAAGTTTTAAAACCCTAAAGCTTGAAGCCTGTTATTTGCAGTGTATATGTTTTTAAGGACATGCTGAAAGGCCGCTGACGTGGAGCCCCGCTAACCGAGGGGGTAGGTGACCGCTCCTCTATTTTCTGTATAGGAGCGCTAAAGTCTGGGAACATGAATTTGAACGTTCTATAATTATCGAACGTACAAATTTGTGTGTACAAGTTTGGGTCTAGTCCATCTCTAGTCATGAACTTCCTACTGTGCTTCTTCAGAAATCCCCCCCTTAACAATTGCGCTTGCCCCTGGATTTAGAGCATTCCAATGGGCAAAAGGCACTTATAGCGCTAGAAGTGCACTATAATGGAGGGGCTACATAGCACTGGCGGGCGCATCATTTTGACATCCATACCACTGTCTTGGTCCTCCAGAATTGGTTTGTTAATTAACGAACGTTCAGCGTTAATTTACTGCCACGGTTGTACATTATCGATAATGTACTGTATCGCTAAAGTGCAATACTGTGTGTTTTTAAATAGGGCCAGTAGACCTCTAAAAGGCCTAACACTAAATTTGTCCAAAAAACTTATGGGGGGGGGGCGTTAGTCCTCAAAAGGACCCAAATTGTGTGAATACAAGAGCTAATCCACCACACTAAAATTCACACACAGTAAGCTTCAAAAGCATGGAAAAAACTCTATAACTCCTACACTGTCAGGTCTCCACTAAACTCACTTTAACACAGTGACAAAGTGGCACCTGTCTAGCTGCCTTTTATGCCCAGGGGGTTGGCACGGGTAAAAACAGCTGCCATTGGTGAATTTGATACATGAGAATCTTCGAAAATGTTTAAAGGTGGGTTCAAAAATCCGCGGATTAGCAGATCTCGGAGATCTGCCATGTAACCAGGTTTGGTTCCACAATCCGGTCCATCTCTAGTTAGTATGCCAATCAGAATTGGTTACAATAAGATTAGAATCTAATTGTAACCAATTCTGACGGGAAAAGAATGTGATTGGTTGGTATACCAATCAGATTCTTTCTGAAAATTCTGATTGTAACTAATCAGAATAGGATTCTTTTAGAAAGTTCCCCAGACTATTTCCCAGGGCCCTTTACAGCAAGTTACTGTATCATTTTTGACACATTTTCGAAAATTCTTTAAAAATTCGAATTTGCTAGAATATTTCTTGAATTTTCGAAATTTCACGATTTTTCGAAAGCGGAATTCCGGAAAATCCACGAGATCCACAATTTGCGGATCTCGGAAATCCGCTGCGGATCCAATTTCGGATCTGCAAACTGGCCATCTGTATTCATGAGTAGGCTAAAAAAGGTTGGCCTAGATGGACATATGTCTTTATTCAGAATACAATACTTTGTTACTATGTATATAGTATACTGTATGTTGCCCATTATGGCTGCATCATCTTAACAGCCTGTATATGAAAAAAAAATCAAATGCATTTTGCTCTATGGACTAATTCAGGGTACTAGCTCACTGCCTTATCTTTAAATTACTTGTTCTATTGTGCACTTAGTTCTCTTTATAAAATGCTATAAGTCAAACAAATAGATTATTGTAAATAAATGAAAATATGATTTAAAAGCCAAACTCACAAAGTTCGAAGCTCTGGCAAATGTTGAAAGGCTGATCTTCCGACATGTTGAATTGGGTTGTCATAAAAGTGACTAAAAAAAAGATATTTAATATCATAGGACATCTACAAGTGACTGATAAAAATGTAAATTTATCATCACAGGATGTGCATGGACATGACTGCTTCACTAAAAGCTGTCAACAGGATGATTTACAGTTCAGGAAAGTACTTTATTACAATGCTGATGAAAGAGACGATATTACATGAAATGACATGCAATGCTGCACAGAGATACATGAATGTAATTAAAGGTAAGGTACATGCTCCTATCAATACTGTTCTTAAACAAACAATAGAAGAGAAATAGAAGACAAAATATTAAATGGAGAACAGATCAGCAGTTTCTGATTTGAATTACTGTGAACACTATTTAACAGAAGTTATTTTTTATTAAATTAAACATACAATGTGTGCTTACTTTAGAGGTGATATTATAATGTGCTGTAATATGCTGTTAGAATTTTTGTGGGCAGCATTTTATAGATCATACAGCCTAGAGTCTACCACATGGAGTTGAAAAACATTCACATTTGTTTTAACTATTCTCCTTATTGACCCTTTGGGCTTGCCTTAGCTTAGCACTTTATCCACAAGTGATATGCCTAATTCATATCAGTATGTGTAGCAATGGCTAGAGCTAGCAAGATACTGTCTTGTGTAAAGAAGGGAATAGATTCAAGGGAGAAAAAGGCACTGGTAAGGCCTCATTTGCAATAAGCAGTTCAGTTTTTGGAATTCCGTATACGAAAAGGATATCTTGCAAATGGAAGGGTAACTAAAATAATAAAAGAAATAGAGGGTGTTGGCTATGCAGGCAGATTAGAAAAATTAGGGCTGTTTACATTGGAGAAGCAGCGATTGCACGGGGATAAGATCACATTTTAAATGGGCCATATAATCAAATCTCTGGTGCATTGTTAACTAATAGGTCTTATCAGAGGACAGTAGACATCATTTAAGATTAGAAGAAAAGAAGTTTCATGTTCAGGTTAGGAAAGCTTTCTTTACAGTGAGAATGGTGAAACTGTGGAACTGTCTTCCAGCAGATGTGGTAATGGCAAGTTCATTGAATAGCTTTAAAAGTGGCCTGGATAAGTTTCTAAAACTAAATAATATTGAGAATTACTGGTATTAATACATATACTGCAGTTTGTAGTTGATCCAGGGATACTTACTAATTGCTACTTGGAGTCAGGATGGAACCCCCACCCCCCTTTTAACTGTTTTTTTTTTTTTGCCTTCCTCTGAATCAACTGTTGGGGTTGAAGAGTAGGGTATAAAGGTTGGACTAGGTGGACGTATTTCTTTTTTCAGCCTCCATTACATTATTACTAAGAGGTCGGTTGGCAAAGTGTATGCGCCCATCATCCCATATTGATAAGTGTATGCGCCCATCATCCCATATTGATTCCTGCAATATGAAACAACTGTTGCATGTTTATGGCCAGCTTTGTTTACTAGCTGTATCATGCCCTAATCCTACTGTTAATATACAATAAGGTTATCAGCAGCTTTCTCTGGGTAAAAAAAATGTCTTTGACCTTGAAGTTGTGCTATTTAACATGTGTGCTGTTCAGCATTTGAATTACAATCATCTTCTTTGATTTACTACTATTAGAACTGGTTTGTTTCTTGCTGAAGTGTCTAATCATTCCAAAGTGGAATGTGGTTTTGGTTATAGGATTTGACAACCACAACAAGGCAAATTTGTTTTCTTTCCGTTATATTTTGTCTCATTCATTGAAAGTTTTATTTATGAATAATGTAAAACATGCATCTAATGTGATTAAGGAGAAATAGAACTTGTCATTTTATTTTCTATGTAGTAAATAGGTTTTATACTAATCCGATTCTTAGGCAACCCTCCAGCACACTAACGCTGAAACTGTTATTATTATTTCTTTGTATGTAAAGACCTTTGTGTATATACACACAGATTTTTTAAGTGGTAAACCTGTATGCAGGGCCGTTTTAAGGCATAAGCATCTTAGGCAAAGAACTAGGTCGCCTATGTTGAACTAGGATGCCCAGTGTTCTCCATAGCATTTCTCTGTCAGCAGTGGCGTTGTTATGTTAAAACATTCGGGCATGTTCTCCGGATCTTTGTTAAGTGCCCCGAATGTTTTAACAAGACCTACCAAATAGGACTGCACTCGGCCCACACTGTAACAGCGTGTAAGTAGACATTGTGTCTGTACATTGAAACATTTTATAACGGCTGTGCCTGGATTAATGGGCCCATTCAGCTCTAATATACTAACCCTTCCAGTCCGTTTGGGTGGTCTGTCGCACCTCATCCTATGGATGTGTGATTTTACTACTACAGTCTGTAAATTGTACATTGTCTTTTTCATACTAATTCTAAATACCAAGTAGTGTCTGTCTGCGCTAGTGAGTTGATATTACCAAATGCTGCCAGTATTGAGTACTGAAATTGCCAGTTTGCTTCCAGTATGTGCTGAACATGCTAGTTTGATACCAGTATGTGCTGAATTTGCCAGTTTGCTACTAGTATGTGATGATATTGCCAGTTTGCTACTAGTATGTGAAGAAATTGCCAGTTTGCTACCAGTATGTGCTGAAATTTACAGTTTGCTACCAGTATGTAATGAAATTTAACACGTACTGGTAGCAAACTGACAATTTCAGCACATATTGGTAGAAAACTGGCATGTATGCAAACAGTATGTAATGAAATTGCCAGTTTGCCACCAGTATATGACGAAATTTCCAGTTTGCTACCAGTATAAAATTAAATTTCCCTTTCCTACCAGTATATGATGAAATTGCCATTTTGATATCTGTATATAATGAACTTTCCCTTTGCTACCAGTATATGATGAAATTGCCATTTTGATACCAGTATATAATGGAATTGCTAGTTCGAAACCAGTATATGATGACATTTCCAGTTTGCTACTAGTATGTGATGAAATTGCCAGTTTGCTAACAGTATATGCTGAAATTGTCAGTTTGCTGCCAGTATGTGATGAAATTTCCATGGCTACCAGTATGTAATGAAATTGCCATTTTGCCACCAGTATATAATGAAATTTACAGTTTGCTACTAGTATGTAATGAAATTGTTAGTTTGCTACCAGTATATGATGAAATTGCCAAGTTTGCTACAAGAATGTGAGGAAATTCCCATTTGCTACCAGTATGTAATGAAATCCCCAATTTTCTACCAGTATATAATGAAATTGCCACTTTGCTACCAGTATAAAGGAAAACTGCCTCTGTCATTAATTTGTGTATTTCTGTCTACCTCTTATCTCCATCTGTCTATTTTTGTCTTTTTACCTAGTGGGTGTGGCTTAATTTGGATGGGCAAGGCCTAAAAATTTTGCACAGAGTGCCCAGAAGTGCCTCATATCTTCTTAGACCCTAGAGACACCCCTGCCTGTCGGCTTTTACTTGCTGTTTTAGAACTGCTCTCCTTGTTCAGTTGCTTTAATTTGCAACATTGTATTTAGTAGAGAGCCTGAACTCTACTTGGCAACAATGATGTAAATGAACATACTGCAGGTGAAGGAGAGAGGGGGGAGGATGAGCTCAGCTAAAATGGCAAGTAAAACCTGCTGCAGACTTTTTATTAGTGACCTCTGTGACAAGAGCGTAACTGAAGGGGCCCAGGCCAGGGGCATAACTGCAGGGCCCCTCCCCCCTTCATGATCAATTCAGGTATCCCACTACTCCCAAATCTCCCACGAGACCTCCCCGATCTCCTGCAACAGAGAGGAGTACTGAATCTCCTCCCCATTACACCCCCTTTATGCCTGCCACCCCCCCAGACCACCCACACCATGTCACACCCCTAACCCCGCCCCCCACCCCTATCGCATATGCTCCGCCCACTGCATGCGACATCAATGACATCACGCAGCGTAACCATGCCCCCTTGCCCACCCTGCCCAGAAGAATGAAGAGGCCAATTGATTTTAAACAGCTGATCATAAATATGAATGAAACATGAGAAAGGAGGCAGGGCCCCTGACTCTACCCCCTAAAAGAGGTCTGCGATCAGTTGATTTCAAACAGCTTTCAAAGATACACACTATCAACTGTTTACAAGACTGGAACCAAACTTCCGTTTCAATTCTGGTCTTTTAAACAGCTGATCGCGCATATGTTTGATGAAAGTATGCCACTGCTCTGTAATTATCAGCCATGATATCACTATCCCTGCCTCTTTCTTCCTTCACCCAACTCTCCAATTAGAACTTAGAGTAGGTGAGGTATGAACAATTCGATGGAGGAGACGTAGAAAGCAGTTACATACTGTATATGATGTCAATGCTGGCAGCTGAGAGGGTTAAAGGTAATACTCTGCTGGCACTGAAAGTGTTAATGGCAATACACTGGGAAAGAGCTGGCACTGAAGGGTAAATGGCAATATTCTGGGAAAGTGCTGGCCCTGAAAGTATTAATAGAAAAGTCTGCTGGCACTGAAGAGCTAATAGTAATATTGGCACTGAAAGTGGTGAAATTAATACTCTGGAGAAGTCTGCTTAGATGCCTAGGACACCAAGATGGCTAGAAACGGCCCTGCCTGTATGTATGTATATATGTATTTAAACAGGATTATTTCCCATAAACCTTAACTTTCTCTACCACAAGAAAGCCGGCATCTGCCGGCGAGGGCCGGGAGAAAGAAGTGTGGAGAAAGGATTGTGGGCTCCAGGGACGCATCTCCCAAATCCTAAAATGTGCCTCATTGCCTAGGAGTTATTTAAAGATGATTGCTTACAGTGACAGCAGGTGACAGTAAGGGAGGGAACCTCTTGTATTTTACATAAAACCTGATTGAAAGTATATCATGTTACATGGGAATACCTGTAATTAAATGGCCTTCAAAAAAGTTTTCCTTTAAGGTTAATTAATCTTTTTAAACACAGAAAGGCAAAATAGGTTCCCTACATTGTATGAACTTTTGTAAATCAAATTGCAGCACTTTTAAAGAACAAATTTAATTCAAGTTACCAATGTGGGTGGTTATTCAACTTACATTGTTATAAGAGAAGGGTTTCCAATGAATGCCTGTTCAGGTATAGTCTTGATGTTGTTACTATGGAACCCCCTAAAATGAATTATTTTGTTGTGTTAAAATATGTACCATTAAGGGAAGTATTGATATAAAATTTAATAAAAATAATCAGGATTTCTCAACCTGTTTTTTTTAGTGGAATACAATATTCATATTTTGGGGATCCCCTACACAAAAAGATGTTTTTATTATTCCCTTCCTTATCATTAATTATACAATACCAATCAAAGAGAGATTTTTTGATTGGTGTTTCCTACCAGTATCCTGTATCGTACATTATGTGTTTTGGAATGCACCCGGGCAGACATAGATGTGGAGTGCAGCAACTTTGAACTTTGATTATTGTATATATATATATATATATATATATATATATATATATATATATATATATATATATATATATATATTTTTTTTTTTTTTTTTTTTTATGCAATAAAAATTATCCCAAGGGTGAATCCATACAGTTCCTGTCACAATCCTTTGAGAAGCCCCTTCTCAGGGAACCCTAGAGGAACGTTCATCATCTGCCTCATGGCTGTTCAGAAAGCTGCAAAAATTCCTCTTAGCTGTGGTTGTTTCCCTGTATTTAAAGTATAGGGAGTCGGCCACGGCTGAAAGAAAACTGCAGTCCCAAGCGTTCTATCTATTTTTTACATAGGGGTAACACTCGGGACTGTGATTAGCGCAATCGCTAGAAAATTAATCTTGCAGTTTTCTGTCTGTCATTTTCTTCCGATCGTGCATACCCAGTGTGTACCCAGCTTTAAGCTGTAGCCTGGCTAAAATCAGTAGCATTGTGGAGAAATAGACTTTTCGAATTTTGGCTATTGCCTTTGTGTCTTTTTCCATAGTTCTGTACCTTTCCTTCCTAGTGAATACCAATTATAATTTATGACTGCTCAGCCATAAAGTCAATGGCAGGAAAACCAGTAGTAAAGATCACAGACAAAATCTGTAAGATTATGACTGTTACCTGGTAAAAAAATGGCTACACACAATCCCAAGTGATTTGCCTATAGTAAGTATAGGGCAAATGATTCAGGGCTGCCACGCACGCACAGATCTCTGTTGGCTTTCCAGGGAGCCAACAGCAACTGAGAGAAATTTTGATCCAGACTGTTATAGGGCCAATCCCGTCAATACCCTTTATCGATACTGTGTATTGGTACTTTGTGTACCAAGCTTTACATGCAAAAGCATGTGCAAATATGTATCTTGTTTTTGACCTACACTATATAGAATCTATACAGGCTTATCTATATTTTAGCTTTAGTTCTCCTTTAAAAGGTGTATTGCTATACTATGTTGCTTAATGTATACTTTAATTTCCTGTGGTCCAACATATTTCACTTTTTAGGTAAAGGAACATAAAATGTAAATCTTTATTTTATTTTCCCTTTAACATTTTGTTCTGTATAGTATGCTTACAATTCTTTAAGGTTCTTAAGGGTTCTGATAGCAGCAGGAAACTCCTCTAGATTATTGTAGTTCAAATCCCTAAAATGAAAATAAAAAGACATTAAGACATGTCTAACCCCAGAAAATCATTTCAATCGACACATATACAACTGCACGTTTTATATTTCATGTCAAACCAATACCTAGCTCTACACCACTTGGAATTTTAACCAAATATAATAATGCAAGATTAGAGACAATTGCATATAGCAATGTCCCATTGTAACAGGTTTGATGAAATATCAAATATTAATTGTTACAATGGATCTGGGCCATCTAAGGGCTTTTCCTCTGGTCTCCAAAGCCATAACAACAAAACAGCTGGAAATGCAAATTTTCATACATTAAGTAAAATCCAGTTTTGTAGAATAATTAGGCCCAATTGTATCAACACATTTCCTTTATTTGGGCTGTTGCCTGATTAACATTCTGGTTGTTTACATACTATAATATTTATGTTACATTCCTTCTAAATGAACGTATGTGATCGTATTTTCATGGTAATGATTATTTTTAATTAGACCTCTTACTCTTCTCAAAGAAATGTATTTTAAAAGAACATTTACTGCATAATAAGTTCAGGAAGTATTTAAAATGGCAAAGATAAAGAGGCAGGAAAATCATTAATGTACTGTTTTCTTTCCTGCTTCAGATAATTTTAGGGTAGGGAAGTGAAGTCTCTAATATATACGAAAAACCTTCCCAATGAACAGAGTACAACATATGCTTCATGTGGAAACTGAAGACCTAACCCTATAATCTACTTTTCCCTCTTAATCTGGCTAGCTTCACTGTATTTTTACTGTGCAGGAAAACACCAGTCATCTCTGCTTTTAACAACCATATTATTACAAACATGGTTTAAAAAAATAGTTTCTACGTCTCTTAAAAGCCTTGAAAATCTGTCAGAGGTTTTTATGTGAAAAATCCTGCTAAAAATGTGACTGCTGAGGACATGATGCCAAATAAACAAAATATGTACTTTTTAAAGCCTTTCTAAGCTCACCGGTGCCAGTTGATAGATAAATGCAGAGCAGTAATGAGTACAGTTCTATCATATCATACTTTAAATATACAGACAATGTGCTAGCAAAAAGCCATTTTAATTTGTTTATTTAATCTTGTCACCTGGTCACTGGTATTCTACATCAGAATACCAGATAAAGCTGGTTTGCCAATAATTGTCTCAACACCTTATCAGCAGACAAGCCTTAACAAGGAAAATGTAGTCGTTCCTATACATATAAGGTCACTCTAGCACTCCCGAGTGGGCAATCGATAAAATATAGTAGGTGCAGTACTCCAGATACCTGTTATCTACCCTGGGGTAGATAACAGAAGAACATGGAAAGAAACTGGGCACACCAGTCTTATCAAAGACTAGTTTATTTAGTCATCATTATAATGTTTCGTTGTAAGCATACACCTTCTTCAGACAAAATCAAACTCAACGCGCAACAAAGTGTTCATTCTTATACTGTGTGAACAGGAAACACATGGCCATCTAGTGGTCAGAAGTGCTAAAAAAAAAAACTAAAAAAAGCTAAGCAAGGTAGATAAAGTCCAACAATATAAGAGATGAGGAGCATACTGCATCAGTGATTCAAAATTTATTGCACAAAAAACATGTACAATGTTTTGAAGAGCCACCTGCCCTCTTCCCCAGGTACCTATTCCATTTCACAAAAAGAAAAGAGTTCTTGTGAAGGTTCTCATTCATCCAGGTCATGGTATATTCTGTTGTATTCAATTAGATCAACTGGACTTGAAGTTTAGTTCTTGAAGATGTTTCGCTAGTCATCCGACTGGCTTCAGGGCCGGCCTTTGATATGGGCGACCTGTGCAACCGCACGGGTTGCATTACCAGGGGGGTGACAGCTGGGAGTCTTAGGTCAAGGACCTGTAGCTCAAAGTTGTGCATCAGTGCCACAGCCCCTCTAGTTACGGTCCTCCAGATCAAATATATGTATCAGCACCTCACCGCATACTAAGCCCCAACACATATAAGCTTTACTTGAGATGTCTGTATGCTGTGCTGTTCTGTCTGTGCATTTAGTACGTTACTTGTTACATAATGATGTACGCACCATATATACAAGCACGCACTGAAGATACTAAAAGACAGTAAGCACAGGTGGGGTACTTGATTTAAAGGCAAGCAGCATTCAATGGAGTATAGTTTGTGCCCAGGGGTTTTTTTTTTGGGGGGGGGGGGGGGGTTGGGTGCTAGGCGTCAGTAACAAATCTTGCACAGGGTGCTATTTATCATAAGGCCGGTCCTGACTGGCTTTCTCAATTCAGAATGACTTGTACAGGGAATGACTTTCCAGGGTACATAATTGCCACAGATTCTTGTACAAGTCATTCTGCATTGAGAAAGCCAGTCGGATGACTAGCGAAACGTCTTCAAGAACTAAACTTCAAGTCCAGTTGATCTAATTGAATACAACAGATAAAAGAAAAGAGCCTCCCGCACCACCATATACAGATGGGTATATACGCTGGGTGCCACTACTAGGTCACAGCCAGTGACCAATATCCAGAAAGTCAAAAGAGCAGTAGTGCACCAAATAACCAATTCTTATAGGAAGATCTTGACCAGAATTGGTACAGTCCTAGAAAAAAAAATCCCATTTCAGGTAACAATTTTGGCTGGCTTAAAGTACAATCAGGTCAGGAATGCTTTGTAAAAACACTACTGTCAAAGGAACTAACAAGTTATGTTTATATGCAGGATTAGCATGCAAGATAATTATACACTTTGAGGGGATCCTCTCCATCTTTTAGTCCATTGCATATAAACAGACCACCACTTTCAAAGTAGCAATTGGCAACACTTTGTATACAGTATTTCACAAATTTTTGCAAATATTTTATTATATCTTTTCATGGGACAATACTGAAGATTGACACTTTGACACAATGTAAAGTAGTCGGTGTACAGCTTGTATAACAATGTAAATTTGCTGTCCCCTCAAATTACTGGTAACTCAAAACACAGCCATTAATCTTCTAGCTGCTGGTAACAAAAGTGAGTACACCCCTAAGTGAAAAATTGTGCCCAATTAGCCCTTTTCCCTCCCTGGTGCCTTGTGACTTGATAGTGTTACAAGGTCTCAGGTGTGAATGGCGAGCAACTGTGTTAAATTTGGTGTTATCTCTCTCACTCTCTCTCATACTGGTCACTGGAAGTTGAACATGACACCTCATGGTAAAGAAAACTGAGGATCTGAAAAAAAAAAAGAATTGTTGCTATATAAAGATGGCCTAGGCTATAAGAAGTTTGCCAACACCCTGAAACTGAGCTGCAGCATGGTGGTTAAGACCATACAACGGTTTAACAGGACAGGTTCTACTCAGAAAAAGCCTTGCCATGGACAACCAAAGAAGTTGAGTGCACATGCTTAGCTTCATATCCAGAGGTTGTCTTTTGCAACCTCTTCAGCCTGTCAGTTCTCCTATACACTGCACACTGCATCAAATTGGTCTGCATGGTTGTTGTCCCAGAAGCAAACCTCTTCTAAAGGTGATGCACAAGAAAGCCTGCAGTTTGCAGAAGACAAGGAACCATGTCACGTGGTCTGATAAGATAAACATATTTGGTTCAGATGGTGTCAAGCATGTGTGGCAGCAACCAGGTGAGGAGGACAAAAATAAGTATGTTTTGCCTACAGTCATGGTGGTGGGAGTGTGGTGGTTTGGTGCTGCATGAGAACTGCTGGCACTGGGGAGCTACAGTTCATTGACAGAACCATTAATGCCAACATGTACTGAGACATACAGAAGCAGAGCATGATCCCCTTGTCACAATCATGTGATTATTGTATATTTCTATGGAGAAATGTATGTCATAATCCGTATTATTGTAGATGATTCTCCAATTTCTTATATTTTTAACCGTATAATTGTATGTGATTTTTCTGTTCCTCGTCTGTTAAATGTATTATTTTCTGCTGGCAAAAGGTATTTTGTGCATTTGGTTAATTTAGATACTAACAGGTAACTTCATTATGCATGAAAGGACATCCTGTGGTCCCAGACTCTAGACTCTGAAATCAGTAGGGGGTAATTACAAGACATCTCAGATACTTTATCCCAATTCATATCCATGTTAGAAAAAACAAAATATATATCAGGATTCATATGTCTTTCTGTGACCATAATTTATGTGAACTGTTTTTAAAAGTGGATTCAGGAGCAAAAGCCGTTTTATGTGTATCCAAACACCCATGGTCTACTTTGTGTGGTTTATGAATCAATACGCAATAACCATATTGAATTGGGTATGTACAAATCCGTCTAACCGCCCTGCATACGGATTTGTGAGTTGGCGTGCTGTGGCGCATTACCCCATCGCAATACGGGATTTGGCAGGGATAGCCACCTTGTGGGTGTGTCAGAGCAACCACCTGGAGAGTGCTACACTCCTCTTGCTCAACCCACACCTTTCTTTGATTGGGTGTGGTGATCTGGTTACACCCCTGTCCAGGGGGTATAAAAATGGCTCTGAAACCCAAAGAGCCAGCTCTCCATTTACCATCTAATATCGGACTAATAAGAGATATTTTGAGGGCCAATAACTCTGGACTCTGGATGGAATTACCTTCTTCATTTTATCCTGGAGCATTAAGGGCTGACATTAAGTATTATTTTCACTTTTCATCCCATTTTGTTTTACTGTTGCTAATGTTGTGTTTTGTCTGTTATATTTTTCTGTAGTTTATTGTTTGCACTGTTTTTGTTTTGTATTACATGATATTTAAATCGTTAGCTGAATCTCTGATTGCTCTAATTAGAACTAAGGAACTCTGCCTCTGAGACGCTACATTTTACCAGTAAATTATATTCTATTGTATTCTGATATATTCCTACCTGTATGTGGTAGTGAATTAATGGTCAGTATGATTTAATGTACAGCTGTGCATGATGGGTAGGTTGGTGTACTGTTTAAACACACCTGGTGGCAGTTACCGATGGTTCATGGTAAATATATATAAGTGATGGGTAACGCTCAGTCAGGTTTTGGGGTTTTTGCAGTGAGCTAAGCATGCTCAGAGCGCCCCTGGGCTGAGGGTTGTAGTGTCCCCGTCACACCCCTCTCTTTGGAAACTGGGATGCTGGGCAGTATTCCAATATCATAACAATTTCAAACACACCTCCAAGACAACCACTGTCTTGCTAAAGAAACCAAGGGTAAAGGTGCTGGACTGACCAAGCATGTCTCTAGACCTAAACCCTATTGAGCATTTGTGGGCCATCTTCAAAAGGAAGTTGGAGGAGCGCAAGGTCCACCATCTCTATGATTTTGTCATGGAAAATCGGAAGAGGACACTTTTGGCACAATTTTGAATTTTTTTAAATTGGGGTGTACTAACTTTTGTTGCCAGTGGTTAGTACATTAATGGCTGTAAGTAATTTTGAGGGGACAGCAAATTTACACTTTTATACAAGCTGTATGCTGACTACTGTACATTGTATAGCCAAATAGCCATATATTCCGTATTGTTCCATGAAAAGATATAATATTTACAAAAATGTGAGGGGTGTACTCACTTTTGTGAGATACTTTAAATGTAGGTGTGAGATCATGCATATTAGAATAATAGTAGGAGAGGATCTCCCTCAGCTGTGTGTGAGGTCCAGACAAAACGTTCTCATTCTTGCTTTAAACAAACTGCTAGGAAATTCTGGTAGTTTATACTTACATTTCAGAATATGTGAATTTTACATAGAATTCTGCCAATGTAAAATATGATCCTTTATCGATATTTTATAAACATGACACAGTTAGAAGTGGCAAATTTTTGTGTGAAAGTTCTGATACTCCAATTGGCTAGAGGATGATCTAGCTGTATAAACATTTTAATTCACACCGCATGATATTCACATGAAAGTTACCAAAACTTTTTCCATTGTAGCATACAGAGGCAACAGCATAAGTCTTTTTTCACTGAGACACTGCCTTAACGATACATAACACGTATCTTTCAACCTTTCTTTTAGCAGAGTCTTCTACAAGTTATATTCTTAGCTGCAGGTTTGAAATACAGGAAATTTGAATTTACCCAAGGCTGCTTACTTGTATCCTATTCTATTGTTCCTTCCCATGACTTGGGTGTTCTTTCTTTTCTGTCCACCCACCTCAGTAACGCTGTGACTACTGCTTATTAGTGTCTATTAAAAGGACAATTATAGTCCTTAAAATCACCCCCTTCCCCTTAAAAGTACCCAGGGTGAGGACCTAAACCCCTAAGTCCTCCTGGGTACAGTCTCTATCTCCAGATATACTTACCTATAATTTACCTCACAGCTCCGGCCTAATTCCACCCCACAGACTGTCAGTGTCAAGTCAAATGGGAAGACACACTGTGAAATATGCATTACATTGGGCAGATTTCAGGGTTGCTGCGAGATACAAAAGTAGACCTGTGCTGCAAGTGAAAGTTTTGGTAAGTATATCTGAAGATAAAGACTGTACCCTGTGATGAACGGTTTAGGTTCTCACTCTGGGTACTTTTAAAGGAGAACTAAACCCAAAATACAAAGGCAGCTCCACAGACTCTACTGTCAAACCATTTGTCTCTCAGCTCTGGATTCAGCTTCTTACTGTAGAAATCATTTATAGAATATTTCTGAGTACTTGCAATCTATGATGTCACGCCTGGCTTCTAGTGTTGCCTCTTCCTGGTGGTCCAGGTACCTTCTGCACATGCTAACTAGCTACCTTGTGTTTGTTTCCCACTCCCCTTATGCTAAGCTGCATCTAACAGTTGAACTCAGAGTCCCCACCTGCCAATGTCTCCCAGCCAATCATCAAAGATAGCAGTGAATATTATTAGCAGATTTTCCTGCTCAAATAGAGTGGAGGAAGGTGTTAACCCTTTTCATATGTATTTAGGAAGCAACTTGTTAACCCTTTATATTTGTGAGCATTTTTGCAAGACTGTGTCTTTGTATGTGTTTATTTCTGCACTCTACCATTTATATTAGTGTGTGTATTGCTGAAATGAACATTTAGGGCACAGCCACACTGCAACGCACCTGAATCGCACACGATTTACATGCGTTTTGTCTATTGTCATTATGAAAACGCATGCGATTGCACAAAAAACGCACGCGTTACCAAATTGCTGACACATGCGTGAATCGCAACATACCTGAAATCGCAAGATTTTGGTGCATGGCTGCGATTTCAATACAATTGGAAAATAGAAATCGCCTTAAAAACGTGCTTGTGTGGCCTAGCCCTTAGAAGTGTAATACAAGCTGCACTGATTTCAGTTTAGCCATACAGCATGTATTTAATGCAATGGAACTTAGCAATTTCCTGAGGCTGTGGCCCCACTTAAGTGCAATTGGACCCTAGCAGAAAGCATGCAATACAGACAAAAAAATGGTAATTGCATGCACTCCAATAGCACATGGAAATGCATTGCATGTAGTGGGGCCGGTCTCATAGGCTATTACATGGCTGCACTCCCACTAGCACAATCGGATCACAAACCACAATCCAAAATGTGCTAGTGGTTGAATCTTAAAGGGAAAGGTGGCAACCCCAGTAGAATTGAGCTGACCACTTTACAATGTACACTTATAAAAGCAAAACAGCTCAGAGATGCAGGTGCAGCATATTGATGTGAACATGGTCTTAGCACAGCTCTGTGCAATGCATTTTAAAGGGGAATGTTGGAGCCTGGAAGTAGTTTTGGAAGTAGTGTAAAGGCAAAGGCCACCTTTGCCTTTAAGACCCAAACACATATTAAATATACATGTTGCAGTGCTAAGTACCATTGCATTAAATACAAACTGTATCAGCCTGCATCATGCTTCTAAAGAAAATACTACCAATCTTTTGTTGTGTACATATTATCAGGCCTATGTCATAAAAGTTCCTATGCTAAAATCTGATTGGTTGGGGCAAAATTTGCACCATTTTTAATGATAAGAACTTTTAATACATAGGCCTGTATATGTGATTGGGTCTTAAAGGCAAAGGTGGGAACCCCAGTTGGAAGAGTGATTTTCTTTATGCTAAACTTCCCACAGGCAGCCTTTCTGCTGCATTAATTTTATAGAACATGTTTGCGTTCCCTCTAACAGTGCCCCTTTAATTGTCAATACCTCCAATAATTCCTATTAATATGTACATTTATATAAACAACATGGTGCAGAGCTGCAAATGGCATACCCTCCAACATTCAACTTTAATACATACACTTATAGAGCATGGTGCAGTGCTGCAGGTAGAGGATAATATAATGACCCTGAACTTAACACAGCTCTGTGCAATGCATTTCTCTGTGTAATGCATTTCTTAGCTTGTTTTATACAGACAGCTAAATCAAAAGCACTCTTCCTACCCTCTAACATAACATTCCCTTTAATAAGGTACACTGATGAGAAATGCATTGCACAGAGCTGTGCTAAGATCAGGTTCACTTCACTATCCTCCCCCTACAGTTCTGCACCATGTGGTTTCTATAAAACACACTGTTCCTACCCTCCAACATTCCCCTTTAATAAGGTACACTGATGAGAAATGCATTGCACAGAGCTGGTGCTAAGTTCAGGTTCACTTCTCTATCCTCCTCCTACAGTTCTGCACCATGTGGTTCCTATAAAAACACACTCTTAATACCCTCCAACATCCCCCTTTAAGAAGCTACACTTTCCACTAATATTGCTGCAGCTGACAGGGAGAGCTAGAGACACACTACAGGCAATATTTATAAAGGTGTAGTATCGCCTTCTTTAGCGATTGTTATGGCGATCATCAATTTATGATCACTATCGTAAATCTTGTAAATGTACGATAGTCAGCGTAAATCTACGACCGCCCGTAGAATATCATTACGGATGTTATGATATACTACTGCCACAGTCTTAAAGTAACGAAAACCAGCGGTATCGCAAGTTTTTAAATATGGCCCCCCAACGCTTAAACAATACATTACAGGTGAAACATACAAAGACACAGGCCTGTAACTGAATAGTGCAGGTTTATTGCAAAACACGCATTCTAAATGTTTCTGACCCACTTGTCCTTCCTCAAGTGCTTGAGTGGGTCTGAAACATGTAGCATGCATATTTTGCAATAAACGTGCAATATTCACAGCTACGGACCTGTGTCTTTGTATGTTTCACCTGCAATTTATTGTTTATATATCGGATTTGGTGGAGTGAAAGCCGTAGGTGAGACATTCATTATTTCAGATCTGGACACACTAGATACCCAGACCTATATGCATCACACTACAACACTGCTAATAGGAAAGTGTTAAGGTGGGTACTAGGGATGGCTGGTTCGCGGATACGAACCCGGGTCCGCCGCGGATTTATCCCGTTCGTGAATGGCGGATTTTTCCGGATTTTCCGCCTTCCGAAATTCCGATTCGCGTACTTTTAAAAATTTTCGAAATTACGAGTTTGCATGTATTTTCGAAAATTTTCGAAAATACGAGTAAACACGTATTTTCAAAAATTTTCGAAAATACAAGGATATCTCTTATTTCCATACATAAGTATTTTCGAAAATTTTCGAAATTACGAGGATTACTTGTATTTTCGGAAATACATATTTTCGAAAATACATGAAAACTCTTAATTTCGAAAATTTTCGAAAATCCGTGAACTCGTAATTTCGGAAATTTTCGAAAATACGAAAAATCGCGTAATTTTTCATTTTAATGGGTCCGCTCGTGGATTTTCGAATTTTCCCAAAAATTTGCGGATCCTCGAGCAGACCGGATTTTGCGAAGTTCGGACATCTCTAGTGGGTACACACGATGAGATATTTCGGTCCGATCAACCGATAGTTCAGTGTATCGGTCGATCAGACCGAAATTATCGCATCCGAATGTGCCCATGTCCGATCGATCGTTCGTCCGAATCGGACGAAAGGACGATCAGACAGGGTGGAAAACCTCGTCCGATCGTGCGTCCCTCTATGGACCGCACGATCGGTCGCGGTGACTATCGGACGCGGCTGCTTTTGCCGCGACCGACAGTCCTTCCTCCTGGCCGACCATTCTAAAGTATCGAACGGTCGGTCAGGAGGAAAAATCGCTAGGTGTGTACCTAGCTTTAATCAGCTGCACCACCAATTTGAATATTGATGATTTAATATATTCCTACATCACAGGGGTTAAGAGGTAGGAGTGGAAATCACACAGGTGCTGAAAATGTAATCAAGGCAAAAGTACTGGCAGGGAAGGGAAAATGTCAGCTTCAGATATGGGGAACAATCAGAAAATGAGCTCATAGAGGTAAAGAAAAGGCCCCCGAGTGGAATCTTCCATGCTGAGTGGATGTTGAGGCAAGTACTTTCTAACTTAAACAAAAAAGATTTTTTGGGTTTAGTTCTCCTTTAATGGACAGAATTAGAGGGGATTGAGGAAGGGAAATATAATTGTCCTTTGATCACATGGATAAAGCAAAAAACAATTCTAGCAATGACCAAGGAATTATACTCTAAAACAAATACCTTAACGCCTGATTCCGATTCACAGCTGAACTTTTCTTAATACATACATTATGCATTTTAATCAACAAAATATTGGCTAATATAGTTTTCCTTCCATTTTTATATAAAAACAGCTAAAAACAGGCAAACTAAAGGCTAAACATAAAGTTTTAAAGATAAGGCAGCAATTTAGGATGCTGTTGTTATAATTTCTTTTATCTTTTGTTTTCTTTAATTACTACCTCCATATTAAAGTACAAATATAATATAGAAAAAAAAAATGGGTCAGGGAGGTAGAATTAAATTATTATCACCTCCCAATATTGTTTCCTTGAGGATAGTATAGTATAGTGTTTGATGTATAATAAAGACAAACGTCCATCCAGTTCAACCCACTCAGCAATACCCACACATACTGGAGCTATAGCACATACAGTTATCATCTGCCAGATTAGTGCCTTGGGTCTTCCTGTATTAAAGATAGTGCTGAAGCACCCAGGCAGAAGCAGTTTTCTTCATGCTGCCATTCATCATAGAAATGATATTGGGAGGTAGAAAGTACCAACCCTACCTCCCTGCCCTAGGCACTAATTTTAACTGTTTTTGGAAAAAACTATATATGGACTATAGTTCTCCTTTAATTAAAACAAAGAAAAAAAGTGATACTATTAAAATAAAAACAACAATAACAGTAACAATTATTATTGTTATTATTAATAAGACTGAAACCATGCCTTACATCTGTTAATATTTAAAAACCGACTCATATCACATCTTTTATTTAATCATTTTCATGTACAACTGAAGGGAAAAAGTGAATGTAAGCTGCTTTGATTTTGAAGACATTTAACTGTTATAGCAAGTTGTAGATTGCATCTAGATAAATCTGCTGCAACATTGTTTGAAGTCCAAGGTATAATGGCTTAATTGATTGGTGAAACCCACAACCACAGTGTATACATTTTTACTGTTCCTATGCAACAGCTGCTAAGAAAACAGTTAATAATGAAAAGAATAAACAATTTTAATTGAGTGATTAACATTATGAAACATAAGCCTCTAATGGAATTACCAGTGTACACAACAAGGATATTGACTTCCCATTAGTAACACACCATGGGGCTAATAGGGAAAAGGAGGCTAACATTTAACATACTCTTTACACTTGCAGAAAAGGTAATTAGGTGGAAATGTATATTGTTGTGTGTGGGTTTTTGTTGAGCTAATGGATCTACTTTAGCATGAATAATGGCTCAGACTGATACAGAAAGCATAACTCAGAAGAATTGTGAATAGGTACAGGATTTTTTTTATATACAGTCATCATATGAACAATCATTTCAAACACTTGCCAATTAGGCAAGCCAGAAAGCATGCTTGGCTTCTGAGCTATTTTTTTTATCCTTTTTTTGAATATCAATGAAAACAGTGAAAAGGCTGAAACAAATAAGAGGTCAACTCACAAAGTCTCCAGACTGTGGAGCCCGTCAAAGCATTTCTTTCCCAGGGAGTAGATTCTATTGTTATGGAGATGGCTGCAGGGAAACATTAAAAGCACAGTCAGAAAGCATGCTGCGCACAGTGAACCTATGCAAACCTCTTCAATGAACGCTTCTAAAGAAACGTGTTTTCAAGCATGCACTTATTGTATACAAGTCAAGCACTGCCAAAGAATTTATTGGAGGGCATGCACTCCAAAACTTTCACTTTCATCCCACAAGAAGATTGGCAGCTGTTTTATGGTCCAGGAATTAATGGCAAAGTTGCCTTTAATGTCCTGTGTTTTTGAAAAGCTTCTGTAATAAAGAGGTAACTTTGTACTGATTTAAAACAGAAAGCAGAAAAGTTTAGAAAGTCAATCACTTTAATAGTCTGCTTTACTACAACTTCTGTTATCTGCTTACTGATCTTTTTTTCTCCCCGTGTTAAGATGATCTTAAAAATACAGACTCTATACACTATAAGGCTGAGGCCACATTGTAGCGCACAAGAGCGCTCCAGAAACAGACCCGCAAGCGATCCGATTAACGGATCGCAGCGCTCATCAGCACAGCACACTTGCAGGGTTATTCAATAAAAGTTCTTATCGTTAAAAATGGTGCTAATTTTGCCCCAACCAATCAGATGTTAGCTTTCAAATGTTAAATAAGATCTGATAGGTTGGGGCAAAATTAGCACCATTTTTATAGGAACTTTTATTGAATCTCCCTGCTAGTGTGGCCACACTAGTGTGCGCTTTTTAAAACACTCTGATGTAGCCTAGCTCTAAGACACATTTATTTTATATTTGTATTTTCTCTGCAATGTTACTTTGTATATAATAATCCCAAGTATAACTATGGGATTTTCAAGAAGACATAACAGTTGCGAAAAAAAAAAAGGTAACCTTACAAAAAAATCGGTGTCTGTTTTTCCCATATTCACTAGTTTTATTAAGAATGTATTAAAGACTGGTGTTAAAACACTCTGCCTGTTATTTGGACACAAAGAGGAAATGTTGTCCTTAAAGCTACATTCATTTATTATGAGCCTCGTGGGACTCACTAAAATAAACCTTATTGGGAATTTATATGAGAAAAGAGAACAAAAAGCAAATGTAATATCTGACTGCAGACCACATTTTATACAGTGGACTATTTCCGCTATTCATGCTAGCCATACAATTTCCTGAAAGTTAGGAAATGCTTTCATATTAAAAAATTATCAAATAATAGCACTGTCCAATGAAATACAAAGAAAAGGGCTTAACATTGTGATTTCATTAAACATTTTCATTATATAATAATTGCTAGTCATTTCCTTGGACCAGGATTGAGATTGATGGGTTTGAGAGCAGCAGATGAAGCAAAGTAATTATTCCTGCACCTGAAAACAAGTAAAATCCTAAAAAACTACAATTCACAATAATGATACTTTAAACTAAACAATCAGGTGTAGTACAAAACAAATAAAAAAACTTACAGAACTACAAGACTTGTAAGATTTCTGAAGGCGTAATCAGGTATATGATAAATCTTGTTTAATGCTAAGGTCATAGCTTGTAATGCAGGAAGGCTTTCCAGCGCCCTAAAAGGGATCTCTGTCAATGAGTTGTCATCTAGCCAAAGGTGACGGAGGGAAACCAAACCATTGAAGCATCCTGGTGGCACATAACTAATATGGTTTGCATCCAAACGCCTAATAGAGAATTAACAAAAACACAAAATCAATGAACAAATCAGAGATGAACAAATCTAACTTCCGCATAGTAGGGAATTATATTTTATCCCAGAATTTATTCCTCCCTGCATAAGATAAATACTAGTACATGTTAGATTTTCTGTCCTTTATTATTACTATAATTTAAATGACAGCACAGCAGCTACAGGGATAAAAAAAGGGTCCTTAGTAAAAGGATTGTTGTTTTTAAATATAATAATAGAGTTGGTCCTAAAAATGTCTTTTAAGTTGCACAATATCAATATAACACTTTGGGTCTCACACAGAAGTAGTCCTGAAAAGGACTTTTGGGGGATAACAATAACAGTACAGTCTACTTACTACACACTTTAACACACAGTGAATGGTGTTTGACAGGTGGTGGCACATAAAAAATAGAGGCCATTGGTGAATTCTGGACATGTAAAAAATCAAAATTCCATTATAATAAAATCGAAAATACAAAATTTTGTGCCTTCAAAGCTTCTAAAGTTTCTACAGATCCATGAAATTTTGGAGCCCAAACTTCTGCCTCAAAAGCAGGTTAGTGACCTCTCTAAAAATCTATATCACTGATGAAATTTGAGTTCAGGGTGTGTATAACTTGTGACTGCAGATAGTTGGAAAGGTTCATTTCTTGTGCTGATACATCAACAAAAAGATGATTCAAGAGCACTCCGGTAAAACTACACATGGACTTAGGTTGTCATAAAAAACCATACCAACTCAGGAGGTCCCTGATGCGTTTTGGGCCCACTCCCTTAGTCATTTTTGCCACATCTGATGTTATTTCAGTCAATAATGTACTCGTGTGTACCTAGCCTAAAGCTTTGACATTCAGCTGCACCTTTATTATAGCTGTCCATAGATTAGTGCATTTAAATTCTAATGGTTGTTAAGCTGTGATTTAAGACTTTGTTCCTAAGCATTGGAGTTGCATAAATAACAGATATGTTCCATAAAAGGAAATTAAATCCTAGCATGTCACTGTGTCCTTACAAAAAAAGGTGGGGAAATCAAAAGTGGATAGCTCATAAATCCTGGGATTTTAAACATGGCAGGATTACTTTGAAGTGGAATGTGACAGATAAACGTTGTTGAGTTTAGTTCAGTGGTGGGTTCACAGACATTTTGAGAAGTTTGTGTTTAACACAGTTTGCTGCAACCTCTATTAAAGTAATTGGAAACTTAACCACTTATTGTGTCCTATTTTAAATGGGACTAATATGGCACGGGAAAGTGGGAAATACCATGGGGAAACTTCAGTTAAACACGTGCAGGCAAATTGGAAACACACTGTAGCAAAACTGTAAACGAGGAGTTGAATATGTATTTGTAGGTTACTTTGAATTTAAAAGAATTAATAAGGTGGTATAACATTATAGCCAGTTAAGTTAGTCGATATGTATCAAAAGATGATTAGAGATAATCAAAACTGGTGAGTTTTGACAACAATAATTTCCTACTTTTTCATCTTCCAGTATTCAATTTTTTTTCGAAAACTCTGCTTTTTCGAAAGCAAGTTGTTTTTGAAACTGGGACTTATCACCTTAGATGATATGAGGAAAAATCAAAATTGTCCAATGGAGCTTTAAATAACTGGATGATACATTAAATCCTCAAAAGGAAATCTTAAGATAGCTCTACAGCTGTAAGCTGAAATCCTGGTCAATGCCAGTGTAATTTTTCCTGGAAATAAATTAAGACATTTAGAAGAATGTTCAATCCTTCTAAAATGCAGCACCCAAAAAAATGGGACTGTCCTACCAAATGCTGGACACCATATTCAGTCAGTTGCCTTTTTTGGATCCTGTTTTTGATCTGCTGCTCTTGCCCCAGAATAGACTAGGCTTGAGCAGGCTGGGGCTTGGCAGGAGATCTAAAGGCAGAGCTGAGCATTGCTAGATGAAGATATGAGCAGAATGCAAAAAGCCCTTATTCGGCATTTCTGTTGTATTCAGTTAGATCAACTGGACTTAGGTTTATTCTTGAAGACGTTTCGCTAGTCATCCGACTGGCTAATTCAGTATGACTTTTGATGTCGAGAAAGCCAGTCGGGTGACTAGAGAAACATCTTCAAGAACTAAACTTTAAGTCCAGTTGATCTAATTTAATACAACAAATATACCATGACCTGGATGAATAAGAACCTTCACAACCCCTATTCTGCACATCAATAATCCAGCATTGGAAAGCATGAATGTTTAAGCTCCACCAAAAAATAAATTGAGGAAGCTGCTAAAATTGCAGCCTTGTTTCCTAGAAGCTGACAGTCAATCATGTTACAGCTCAAAGATCATCCCTCCCTCTGACACAGAACAGGGATTTTTTTGCAGTTTATTTCTTAGCTAGCATGTATGTAAGAAACAGAACATTAACATTTCAGTAAAAATAAAAGTCTGGGGAATCGAACCTACAACCTCACATACTCTTTCTAAAAAGCAAATTTTATACCACTTTCTCAATAAAGATGAAATAGATATGCCTTATTATAGAAATATATTTATATTGTCATAGGAGATTGCATTGAGTTTTTAGGAGCTACCAATGTGGTGGGGGTATATGATATTACATATAGGAAAGGTGTACCTGTATGTGTATCTCTCTATTACCATTTAAATGACCATCAGTAAATCTATATAAAGAATAGCACTGACTTATATTAGGTACAACACAAAATATACAAAATACATAAACTTACTTACAGAGCTGAGATCCCTATTTCAACATGGAATGGTCAAAATGGGAGGTTAAACCACACCCCTGGCTAGGAGGAGAGAAAGTGTGAAGTAGTGTGGTGTGTGCTTTGGAGAGATATTGAATGCAACACAAGATCCTGTGTATAAGATCCTGTTACCAACTGTTGGGAGTACAGATTATTGGACAGACAATTTACCTTATTGGATACAAACTCTGAGGCACAGATACGTGTACACCAACTTACAAGGACACACAATATACAGGCCACAAAAAAGTGGTGCACCATAGACAGGGACGCCCCTGATTACGCCATATGTTATGTGGGTAACCTGTTTATGTGCACTGTCTGCTTTGTGCCAGACCACCAGAGTAACCCAGTGTGTGCCATGCTACACATAATCATTCCATAAAGCAGTGATCTGGTACAAATTGGTGGCTGCGGTGCTGGTAATACCATTTATTCTCCCTGTTTTCTTTGTATGTTTGTTCTCTGTATTAAGCTATGGAGGCTGCTACTGAAAGTATTTATTTAAATCCTCCTGTCCCTGTACCTGCAGATAAAATGTTAGTTCTAAGTTATCAAAAATTGCTCTGAAGTAAGTTTTTTTCAGTTTCTTTATAAACTGCAGGTTAGCAAGCAGCTTCCAAAGGGACTTCTATATAGGTGTAAAGACATCTGTAAATAAAAAAATACTATGTGCATAGAGACTGGGTCAGGGGGCGTGGCAATAGGTGAACATGCTCACAAGGCTCTTTGACTTTGAAGACAACATGGGCTGTGAGTTGTACCGGTAAAAACATGGAAATCTTTTAAGTTATAGAATCTATTTCCCAAATGTATGTAAATGAAATGTATTGTAGAAAAGATTTACAATTGTATTGTAAATGTATAGGTGTTCTGGGGAAAAAAGCTGTCACATTAGGGTTAAAAGTTTAGTTTTCCTTTAGGCTTTGTCATTACAAGAAAGGACACCTATATTACAAGATTATGTCACCTAACAAAGGGAGACTGGGCTCACAAAAATATTGTTTTCTTGCAACTAAAAGCCTGAATTAAACCAAACTTAAAAAAAATCTGGTGTACTCACCCCCCCCCCACCCCACTGGGAACCTGTTGAAATTTTTCCTTTATCTGTAAGGGACAGGGCTTACTGGCTCTTGTAGAACTGATTATGCCTTGAATGTAGACTTAGCTTGTATACTAAAGGTCTAGGGTGCTATGAGATTGTATGGGGTTATTTGTAACAATAAATCCAATATTCATTACCTTCACTGGTTTATGTAGAATTTAACTATTATGTCAATGTTAGGGCAATGTACATTGTGGCCAAATATTAGTCAATATAGGCAAAATGTTGTCGGTTACAATTGGACACCTTAGTTGTTAGTTGCCAGCCGTGTCCCTTATACCAGGTAAAGTAATCCACTCTCATTGTAATCCAGATAACAATTTAATTAAAACCAATTCAAATAGCACAAAAATAGCTCACATTTCCACTTTTTCATGAAATAGCCTGTGCTTCTAAGAACACAACTGAAAACAGACCCTCTAACACCCTATAGTCAGAAAGCTCCCAAGGTCTCACCGGCAGTGAAAATGTAGCCGTCAAAATTCTGACACTATTTGCAATAAAAATGCAGATTATAAATCCAAACACGTCAAAATGCTATCAACAAATGGGCAGCAAGAAATGTTTAGTTTGTTCCATCTGACAAGGCCTGGGGAAAAGACAGGTTTTATTTAAGGGAGAAACACGTGCAGTATGCCTTCAGACAAACCATTGATAGTTCTAGATTCCTATTTTTAGCACAATGAAAATATTCACAGAGGAGTTCTGAGGTGACATTTTTACATTTAACCAAAAAAATGGTACAATGATATATTATTGAATCAGATACATCTGGGCTTTTCTTTAAAAATAAAAAAGTGGTGTATAGCTATATATGTAATATGAGGATTGTGTTTTGCATATGATTGTTGCAGTGTATGCTTTTGAGTAGCAATTTACTTACTTTACCCGCGATGCACAATGTGTATGAACGTTTGTTTCGGATGATAATCGGCCTGTGTATGGGCCCTTTATCGGCCGAAATGGCCGTTCGGACGGGGATCGTTGCCCGGCCAACTGGGTGAATCTCCGAACGACCAGCCATTTCGGCCGATAAAGGGCCCATACAAAGGGCCGAATATCGGCCGAAACTAATGTTCGTACACATCGTGCGTGTGGATGAACCTTTATTCATAAGATTGTCAGGTTTCCCTTTTTTAACACAGGTACTTCTGAACAGTGGAATTTACAATATTTAGTCTATTCTTTGTTTAGCAATAATTTAGCAAAGCTTTGTGCCTAACTTCATAACACAAATAACTATAAAGCTACATTATGCACAACTGGCCCACACAATGCTTCTTTATGATGTTAAATGGTTCATAATTTCTCTGACCTTTCTCTCTAATGGAAAAACTACAACCAAACAGAAGACAAGACAGTGACTGGCCAGATATTAAGTATTATCAACATTTACCATTTAACAGCTGCTCTAACCTTTAAAACATTAGTTACCTGATCTTCACGTACCCTAATTCACAATAGGCACAAAACAAAGAACTTCAAATGCAGCTGCAGACAAAAGGTTCCATTTGGGTGAAAGCTTTGTGGAAGTTACTTTGTTTCTTTAAAGCTCTTAACCCAGTTCACTGTCTTTCTAATTGTTAAACCTGATTCCAAAATGCATTACGTGTGTAAATCAGAAATGCAGGAGACACCTGGTGAACAGAAAATTGCTAGACAGCATGAAAGAGGAAACGAAAAGTGAACACACCTTTATCTAAAGGCAAGCGCGTCTCTGAGAACAAAGACATCCTAGTTTTCTTCTTTCTCAAAGACAACATTTGTACCAGTAGGGTTTTCCTGGTCATAGTGACTCCTCTGTCCTGCTTATCAGTCCATCTTATGTCTGCTAACCAGTTGTTTAAAGCAACCACTGAGAGTTGTTAGATTTCTTCATGTTCTCAAAGGCATTTTTGAATTATTTTCTGATGTAAAAAAAATTTGTTTTTTTGTATCCCTAATCAATTAGAGAGAAATACATGGGTATGTCTTTCATAAATCTGTAGTATATTACAAAATGTTCCCGGGGTAAGGAAGAAGGCTAAACAATGCTGCCATTGGTTTATATTGTTACCATAAGCTTATTACATATCACATTTCAAATATGCCTCTGTAGATTTATCCAGCTGCCTAATATATGAACGCCAAATTTCTGCAAGAAGACAATTTCTGTTTACATGTTAAAACAAATGTATACTCTAGAAACATGACTTGTTCCTGAATAAGAAAGTAGTGTAATGGGAAATAGCATATTATCTTTATAAAATTCATGTTTATGATACAGTGCATATATCCATTCTCCATACACCTAATAGCTATATGGATAACTATGAGTTTTACATCAACAATAATAACACATCTATGTATGAAAATGATCAGAAGATGAATTATTGTACTGTTAGCTGGTAAAACACCCCCATCCAAGGTAAGGATTATAAAAGAAACATTAAAATGATCATGCACAGAAGGTTTATCATTATATATCAATATTTTTGTAACTTAATGTTTATTTTAAAACAAACAATTGGAATCATATTAAAATCCTCTAATAACTCTTCTCTTTAATTTGCATAGACACTTTAGCAGACAGACAAGGCATGTCATGATAGTTACTGTATCATTTTCTGAGCTCGCCAAAATGACAAAACAGTTCTAGTATAATTATCCATGACCTTCTATAAGGATCTGCCATGTATTCCTCACTTACAGAGACTGGAGGCTGCGCAGGGTATTAAAGGCTTCGCTTGGTACCTGTTTTAACAGGTTGTTCTGTAGCATTCTGCATGGTACAAAAGAAAAAAGTTAAAAGATTAGTTTTCTTCTAAAGTCATGACAATGCATTACAAGCAGAAACTGTTTCAGAAGACAACATATTTCGTTTTACAGCACGTTTTAAGAGAGCAAAACACAAAAGAACTACTGTATATACTTCCAGTAAATCTAGTGAAGGGAAGGCTAGTTTGTTCCTCCCAATATATTACAGCTATGCTAGAGACATATGTTCTGATACGATGAATGAAAAACCATATGTGTCTTTATCTATATATTAACCAGATAACCAGGCTCTGGGTGAATTTACATGTACAGGTATGTTTACAGGGCTATTAAAGGCATTATTTCATAATCCAACAATGTATTTTTATTTACCATATTTTTGAGAATAATTTCCAAAGAACAGTCTATGTAATTGCAAAAGGTGAGAACATTCTTTTTAGGGCCAACTAGAGAGTTTTGTTTAATGAACTTTATTTATTACATTGTAAGTAACAGGGTAACTAAAGGATCCTGATGAAGGGGGCTTGTACCCTCGAAACGTTGTTGTTGTTGATGATTAGTTAAATTTGATTTTCTTTTGCCTATTAGTATTTAAGTGCAGTCAAACAATGCACACAATGATAATGACAGCCTGGCAACAGAGATTTGACCAGTGGCAGGCCAATGGAGTGGGTTCCTTTACTACTAGCAGGAAGCAAGGTTTCTATTGGTCATGAGGTAAAGGAAGGTATAAATTACCTCAGTTTGAAGTGGGAAATCTGGGTCTTTCGTCATCAGAACTTGGAATCAGTTGGCTTATAAGAAACTGTATGAGAAATTCCCTCCCACTCTCCCATGAACTGCATAAAATGTATTGTTTTTCTTGATTCTCTTTTTTGTGTCACAGCAGGAGAGGCAGTTATTTATAATACACTTGGCCAGAACAGGCAGTTATGGATTATGTTGGTGAGTTAATACCACCAAAGGGGGTCAGTTTGCTGCTTAAGGCTTGGGTTCATCCTTGGTGGTGGTTGGAGACTTCGGGTTATCAAGGGATGTAACTGGTGCCTGTCATATTTGCTCAGCTGCAGTAACAAGGAAAACCAGACAGCGGGTATCTTTTGTGATACACTGGAGGAGTTAAAGTTACGCTGCGCTTCTCGGTAAAGCTGGCCCAAAGACTTTGTACGTTTTTTTATGCATGCTGTATTTATTTGGTGAAATATTATAACTTAAACAGAATGCATTAAATTAAAAACAACAAGGGTCTATAATTACTGTTACAAACAATTGTTTTGCTTTTGAGACAGTTTACTGAAGAAAAAAATATTAAAAAAATCTGCAAGAATTCTATATCTGTTGTATTCAATTATATCAACTGGACTTGAAGTTTAGTTCTTGAAGACGTTTCGCTAGTCATCCGACTGGCTTTCTCAATTCAGAATGACTTGTACAAGAATCTTTGGCAATTATGTACCCTGGGAAATCCCAATTAGCATATCACAGCCAAGTGTTGAGGGCGTGATTGGATAGTGGCTAAGAGGTGTTATAGGAACGCCCAGAGTAAGGTGTCAAAACAGCATTGTACATGGCAGACAGTTGGTGTCGAACCCCCCCACCTCTATTTAGGCTTGGTTTCTTTATTTTCACATAAATGGCCTCCTTAACACCTCTCTTGAACCAGTCATGTTCCTTTGCCAATATGTTAACATTACAATCTTCAAAGGTATGTCCTTTATCCTTAAGATGCAGGTACACGGCTGAGCCACTATCCAATCACACCCTTAACACTTGGCTGTGATCTGCTAATTGGGATTTTCCAGGGTACATAATTGCCACAGATTCTTGTACAAGTCATTCTGAATTGAGAAAGCCAGTCGGATGACTAGCGAAACGTCTTCAAGAACTAAACTTCAAGTCCAGTTGATCTAATTGAATACAACAGATATACCATGACCTGGATGAATGAGAACCTTCACATGCAAGAATTCTAGATTTGCTTAGTAACAGATCGTTTTATATCTCATCTCAGCAAACCAGCAACATTTATCAGAAATCACCTTTAATTTTGCAGGTTTCTAACTTTTACAGAGATAATATATTGGATTTAACGTAACTGTCTGATGCTGCACAAGAATGTTAAAATGTTGTTATAGCACAACAAAATTCTTAAGATAATACGTATAAAGATCATAATGAATCAATCCAGCATTAGATAGATCTGCAGGTCTGAAATGTCTGATGGTTCTATATTACATATCCAGCACTAGCTTATCTGACAGGATGAACATGCCTGTGCATGTGTAAATTCTCCAGATATTGGTAGTAGGGGAGAGAGTTCTAGCCAATGGCATCTCCCCATCCCAGTCAGCATTTTCAAATACGCTGAAATGCTAACTTATCTACTCTAAATAATTATCCTTTAGTGATTAGTCCACATTTAAAATGATAAAGAGTTCACCTGAAAATCAGTGTATGACACTCATAGGGAGATTCACCCAGAGCCGAAACTGCTCTGGGCAAATCTCCCGTACGGGATCTACCAGAGGCTGCACAGCTCACCCTGACGTAAGTATTTAATGCCAGCTATAAGTGGTGTTAAATACTTACGTCTTAAGAGATGCGCAGCCTCTGGTAAATAGGTTTGTGACGGCTGTGTAAGTTCCTGTTCCGGATCTCACGCAGCCACTGCAAAACAAGCCTTAATGTTGTGCTAACTGAGCGTAAATCAGTTAGCACGATGTTAAGAAGGGGCAGGAGCGCTGTGTGCCAGCAGCGCTCCTGGGTACATAAAAGTCCTTAAATAGACACTATACTTAGAAAAGTAACTGATGGCTCTCTGACTGATTTTTTAAAACATTTCTGCCTAGGTCAGAGATAGGAGGAGTGTCAGTTAACTGCATTCATTTAATGCAATGTGATAAAATGAAGGAAATGGGCTTCCCTGGGTGGTTAAAATCTTCCATGTGTGAACATAGGTAAAAAAGAAGAGTAAAATACAAACCCCTTTCTGTACAAGAAGAGGTTTAATAATGTTCTGGGGATATCTTTTGGAACTGGCTTTTTACCTTTGTTATAATCAGACAAGGTAAGACATGCTAGGCACACCAGTCTTAATAATGGAAAGTGTCCTTTTAATCGTGACGTTTCGGAACCTGTGTGGTTCCTTCCTCAGACCAAACAAAACTGTCTTGTTTGGTCTGAGGAAGGAACCACACAGGTTCCGAAACGTCACGATTAAAAGGACACTTTCCATTATTAAGACTGGTGTGCCTAGCATGTCTTACCTTGTGTGATATTGGCTGTTGGCTACAGAGCTTAGAGCACCCAGCATGGAACAATAACTATTTACTTACCTTTTGTTTAGGTGGATCCTACCCCTCTTCGGTCTGTACTTTTGTTATAATCAGTACTGCTCTGACCTGAAGAAGAGGGTTTAGCCCTTGAAAGTTTGTCTATTAAATAAACTGCTAGTCCTTAGAAAAAGTATCACAGTACTCTTATTATTATTTTTTTTAACACTGGGGATCCAAGATTCCTTATCATTTTCTCTAGAAATTTCTGCTTTGGGCCAAGCTTGTTTATTTTGCTATTGTTTGAGGTTTTTGGCAGAAGAAATGGCTTCTATTTGGGAGTAGTAGCTAGACCAATATTTCAAAAGAGACTATGAGAAAAAGATTTAGCACATACCATGCCAAAAAGGAGAATTCCCACAAAATATTTGCATATTTACTCTCTCCATAAAATCTTTTACTTTGAAACAATCACTGCTTTCCCCGATAGTTAAAATATTCAAGCATTTTGTTTTCAATAAAATTTCAAACAGTGGCCCGAAGCACTTGAGAACAGTAATTGGAAATACAAACGCTTAGTCTACTTACAGCACTTTGAGACTGTTGAGCCCAGAAAACGCTCCCTTGGGGATGTATGTCAAGTCATTTCCTGCAAGACGTCTGCAAGGTTAAAGGAAAAAAAAAAAAAAGGTCTATATATTTCTCATGTGGAACTCATTTACAATATACAAGGCAATGTACTGCCCAATGCCTATGTGATTGTTTACGGTAATAGTTAAGTGTTATTTCAAAAAAAGAAATACACATCACAAATTAAAATTAAATTACAATTGGCCACGCACTGGTTTAAGAAAGAAATATAAAGTTTTCAGTATTCCTGTAATTCCTGAAATCTGTGTGTAGCAACATGCATCTTTGAAATGTGTGTGCCAAGAAATATGTCTGCTTCACTCAGCAGGGACCGGTACTAGAGCAGACACAGAGTCTTTTAGAGATGAGTAAGTGGCAACCTCAAAAAATGTAAATACTTTTGTAGCATTTAAATTGTGAAATAACCAAAGGATTCCAACCCAGATTCCAAAGTTCTGCAAAAAGAGTGTTAATTACTTGGGTCCTATCATACAAAGCATGCCAAACATATAAGTAGATAAACATTATTACATATGCATGACATTCCATCTAATCATCCAGAAGGGAAATATTTAATTAAAAATTCCCTGCCATGGCAGAAAAGCTTATGATAACACGAGTTCACCTGCTTTTTACTAGAGAGATTTTTATTTATAATTACTATGAGAAAACCAGACAAGACACCAGTTTAAGGCATAAACTAATTTAGCCATATGGTAGTGGAAAAGAAATTGCTTCCAGGTTTTGATTTCTTGCTGGATCAACAAACTTTTCTATAGTAGCTAAATTATGTATTTTAAAGAAAGAGTGAGGAGGAAAACTAAAAGTTACTTGTAAGGTCTTTTTTGCTGTGAGAAAAAAAAAATTGCTTTTTCAATAAAAGTTGAAGATGTATATTGCCGAGATCTGAACACAAACTTTATAAATGGTCTTAGTAGGTAAATTACTTTCTCCATCTTCACTTATTTGTTACCTCTCCCTTTTACTATTTCTACCACTATATCTGTGGTATTCAGTTCATGTGGACTTGAATTTTAGTTCTTAAAGAGGCCTTCTCCATTAAGAATGAATTGAACAAGGTGTCAGGACCTCTCGAATGCAAGGTGTTTATTTTACCTAGGGGGAGTTATCACACTGCCCAGGGTAAGGCTTCAAAACAGCATTGTATTTGGCAGACAATAGATGTTGAACCACCCCACCTCTAATTAGTCTTTTGATTTCTTAATTGTGACATACATTTTTTCCTTCACATTTTATTTAAAGAAGTCTTCAATGTCTAATATTGTCATATCTATCAAAAGAGCAGAAGAAACCATTGGTTTTATCTTCCAACTTTCAACTTATTCATTGAAGCTGAACTTGAAGTTTAGTTCTTGAAGTCATCTTGCTAGTCATCTGTCTGGCTTTTTCAATTCAGAATGACCTGTACAAGAATCTGTTGGCAATAAAAACCCTGGAATATTGGAATCCTGGGACAGATCCATTGACTTTTTTTAAGCTGGAGATAATGCTTGCCTTTTTCACTACAATCATATACCCTGGTGGCCCTTATTCTACCTACCCTAAACAGCTTAGATCATTGGTGTGGAATAGTAACTCCTAGTAGGGAGGGCTAGGGGTGGGGGGTGTTTGGGAGGATCTGGATTTGGGTGTCCTGGCCCATGAATGGGTCTCACTGAAATGTACTTGTAAGAGTTTTCACTGAAGACAGGTACTTATAGAGCTTCATTCCCCCGGTGTTCAGACCCAGCCCTCTGCTTACAGGAAATTGCAAGCAAGGGGCCGGACCGGCAGCAGCATCCGTTATTGGCTGAGATGCAGCCAATCTTAGACACAGCTGTCGGCTGTGCAGAACAAAGGCGGAAACCTTTTCCCTCACAGCCAGGCTCCTACTCTTCACTCTCTGGGGCTTTGGACAGACTGCAGGAGAACCATTTGGAGCAGAAAGGTACGGTAAGGATTTTTAAACACTATACAGTGGGGCCAGTAGTGGAGGAGACTTTAGTTTTGGGGGTGGACATGCCATTTAATGTTAATGTATTCTTCATATTACTGTATAAATCTGGACTAATATAAGAAAAAAAATTCTCTATTATTCCTATTTCTAAAATTCAGTTTCTTATGTTTTTATTCTGAATTCATTTATAAATGTTTCAATTAATGGTTACTTTTAAATACATATTCAGCCTACTTTATATCTTATAATAATAAATAATTTAAGCCACCAGTTTTTTTTAAAAATCTATGGTTACACAGAGAATATTTTTTTCTCTTTAAAATGTTTAGAAGCGTTAAATAAAATAAATTCATAACAAGACTTTAGTTATATTGGAATTACCGGTAGTAATGCTACATCTGTATTCTAATAACAGGACAAAATGGTTATGCAGTCCCAGGCTACCTTGATAGAAGCCAAACTGATTTGACAAGTGTTTGGGTCTTTGGAAGCACAATTCAGCACAGTTAGCAGCCACCACTGATTGGGAAGATTGTACTGGACTTCTTGAGTGCTTTGTAGGGCAGTTATTGCTGTGCTTTTCATAGCTGTGTGGGAACGGACTGCCAGTCTTGTTACTAGAGTGATTTTCCGATTTCACATACTTTATCGCTTTCTAAAACCCCACTTCATCACTTTCACTGAATTGGTGTTTCAAAACTGTTTTGTTTAAAGATTATGAGAAGAAAATTGTTCTGTGCCACATGGTCTTTCAAATGTCTAGCGGTTTTGACACTGGGTAAAATAGTCCAAACTTGGAATCAGGCCAAGCATATTGTTTTTCTCAACCTAAAATGACCTCAGCTAATAGGAATAAAGATTGGTGGAAACAGATGCTGATTAAAGTTCTCAACAATTGAGTGACAAACAAAATGAATTTTAAGTAATCAGTTGATTATAAATTCTTGTTTCTTGTAGAATTGCAATTAAAATTACCTCCAGTGACTGTTAAGTCTAGAGCATTGACCCCCAGACTACAGTTCTACAGCCCTTAAAGACAGATTGAGAACATGATAAATATTGAATAATTTATTTTCCACTGCCATTTGACAGTTTTTGAAATGAAAACCACCTAGTTTCATACAAAGTTTTATACCTCAACAGTTATGCCTACTTGCTATTAAGCGCTGGTCTATGAACTGTGTGGCCACAGAGCTGGAAGAAAAGCAGTGTATCAGCTTTACAGGTTTAGTTGAGCTCGGCAGTGTCTTAAGTACTTTTATCGCTAGAGGATAAACACCTCAGTGGAAGGAAATATTAAAGGACAACTATACTGTAAAATGTAACTTTTTTGTAAAATTAAACGTTGGGCAGGGAGTTAGGATTATTATTTCCACCTCCCAATATTGTTTTGTTGTGAAGCTACAGCATATACAATTTTTATCTGCCAGGTTATGACCCTGGGCCTTCCTGTATTTAAGACTGAGTACTGAAGCACTCAGGAAGCCTGTCAGAAGCGGTTTTGTTTGTGCTACCGCTCCTTATTGAAATAAAATTGGGAGGTAGAAAGTACCTACCTCCATTCCCCAGGTACTTTTTTAATTTTAAAGGTTTTTGAAAAATGTTTTATGCACAGCTCTCCTTTAAATTGAGTAGAAGCTATGTATATAATTTATCACCTTTAATGACTTGTGGTGGCCTCTAAAGCTGGGTACACACAGTCCAGATTTCTGAAAGATGACATACAGGATCTGCAAGATCCTGTCTGCCATCTTTCAAAGATCTGCATACACACAGTCCTGAGCGTTCTCCCTATTAACTTCATAGGAGAACGCTCGGGACTGTGTGTTTCCATCGGCTGCGCTAGACTCCTCTATAGGGAGTCTAGCGCGGCCGATGGAAATTTTCTGCCTTTCCCGAACGAGCGTTCGGACGACCCGATCGTTCTGCGGCTGCGCACTCGTTCAGGGAACGAACGCACACACATAACGATAAAGCCCCGATACAGTCGGATCCAAAGGTATCGGGGCTTTATCGTTACTGTGTGTACCCAGCTTAATAAAGCAGATGGCCACCAAAGGTGTCAGTCACCAAGTAAGTAAATTATTTTCAGAGCATGTCTATAAAACTCTCACCTCAGTGGTTCCCCTTCTTTAACCCATTAATCCACTGCCAGCACTTCCTATAAAGCTGCCTTTATCTGTAGTATGGCACATAGTTGCACATGTCACATTGGTTAGTGACAAGCTTCACAGATTTGCAAAATTGCTCATGATTCATAATTTCCTACCAATCCAATCATTGCTTGATTTTCCTTCATAGGACAGTAATAGCACTAACCAAATTAGCGAAGGCTGCCAGTGACTAATGAGAGGAGTGCTTATGTTTTTTGTAGTACCAGTAAGGTGAGTGCTTACCAAAATTTGTAATAGAGGTCCCTGTAAAATGGCGGTAGAGCTAGTAGATGGCAAACGGGAAGAATATAATGGAAGCTATTTGTTGAGCAGCCACAACTAACTCTATTTAAAAGGAAGCGGTTTTTCCTGTGAAAGAGACATGAATTATCATATATATAATAATATAATGTGATGGAATGCTGTATCCTGCAAGAAAGCATCTCTCTCGAACCAGAACCACCAAAGTGCTGAGTTTGCTGCCTTTTGAGCAATTATCACCAAGATACACATGTTTCTGAAGGATCTCATTTATCCAGGGAAAGGAATGATTGTGTTATTCATTTACTGTAGATTAACTGGGCTGTAGTAGTGAACAAGATATACAGTTCTTATTTTTTCTGGAAACAATTGCCGCTGTAATTTCTAGAGCTTATGTATTCTTATCAGAATAAATTTGGAGATGCTAGAATAACATCAATGTATTTTCACCCTGAGGGTAAACAATCAACTTAAACACCTGGCTGCTCATAGCCCTAGGAAAGTCTTATTGGGATTCATTGTGTAGTGGAAACAGGTCTAGGTTCTGCTAAACAGGCACATAATTTAGAGTTGGATTCAATAAAGGGCACTCTAGCAGTACAAGATTTTTTTTAATCCAGGATATGCTTCCATGATGTTTTGACAAAAAGGTATCAAATTGGCAGCAGATGATTCACCGATGCTGTGATTGTTTTTGTACCAATACTTTAGGGGTGTTAATTTAACATATAAGTAAGCTACTTACTGTAAGTGCTCCCTGTGCCTGTTTTTCCAAAATTATAAACATTTGTATCTTCTGAACTTCAGCTGTGGCCCACCTGTTAAGACTTCCCTTATTGACCCTCCACCTCTAGGCCTTTATGGGTGTGAGCAAATTTGTGTGCTTCCTGAGCTGGGAGGAGCATGTCACTGACCTGACAGTGCAAAAAGAATACATCTCAGCAGCAATACAAAGGGTTTACTGTAAATTTAGATGTACTTTTAGATTATATAATAGTGTTTCCAAAGTTGGGTTTGTTTTCCCTAGAAAATTTCACATTTAATAATCCAAGTTAACTATAAGCAAATGTACATGCCCCAACAAATAAAATTGATTTTTATGAGATGTTTTCAAAATTTTTCTTTAATTTTATTCTGTCAAACAAGAATTTAACACAGCAGATGCTGCTGTATCTCCTTCTCTTCTTTATGTTATGTATTCATTTTAAATCCAGTTTAATTTCAATCTTGGTTTCATTCTGGCTAACATTGATTTACAGAGAGACCAGAACCTGAAACTAAAGGTGGGTACACACACTAACGATAAAGTGCTGATACCGACAGATATCCGGCGGTATCAGCCCTTTGTTCGTTAGTGTGTGTAGTGCATTTTCGGACAAACGCGAGACCAACGAACGTTCACCATCGGCCTTGTGATCTTTTGGAAATGCCTGCAATTTTCCTCGCCCGTGGTCGGCTCCCTGTACTTATGCTTTACATAGGGAGAACTCAAGGGACTGTGTGTAGGGGGATCTTTGAAAAATGACAGACAGGATCTTACAGATTCTGTCTGTCATCTTTCAAAGTTCTTTGATGTGTGTACCTGGCTTAAAGGGCAAGTCCAGCCCTAAAATGAAAATTTACATACAGGTAAATCACTACCCAAAACCCTAAACGGTAATAGTTTAAAATCTGAAATATTCAAGTCTAACCTGAAATCCTGTACAATGTCCTGTTGCCCCTATTTCTGCTTCCTGGTTCTTCCAGTTAGCAACTGTCAGTTATGGACTTGACAGTTGACATCACAGCCAATGACTGAATGCTAATCCCCTATCTGCCTCTTCTGAGCATGCCCAGGCTCAGTACAGGTTTCTAAATTGCTCAGTTTCCATGAGGCATCCAGAAGCATATCAGGCATACAGTAATGAATTCATAGGACAAAGTATGATATATCAACATGTTTTAAAGAGGCCATTCTTTCTAAAAGATGTTCTTATGAGGGTGGAGTTGTCCTTTAAGACATAACAATGATAACATGTACAATGAGACATGTACAATGATAATTCATTGGTCAAGATAACGAGTGATACCATCAGCTACTTCTAGAAGATGTTCCCAACTTTCACATACTGTATCATGAAAACAAGATAAAAATATTGCTAAGTAGTTTCCAGTCATTGTTTTATAAAGATGAACTATAATTATGGTAGACAAAATTTCTTAACCTCATTTATGTTTTATTAGTCTGATTAAGGGGAATGTGGATTCAGAACTGGGTGTTCATGACGTGGCCCTTGGACTGTATGTGACCCATTCGTGTCAAATAGTGTGTGTATGGAGGTGGATAGGGCTTGAGCAAATTAAACCCAAAATTCAATTTGGGCATAGTCAGAACTGCCCCCTTGGTGTGGCTCTTTAAATATGGCTATATGATAATATATAATATAAGCAGCCTGCTTAGTACTAAGGTTTAAGCATCCGAATATAGAATAGTTGAGTTTATTTAATTTAACACAATTTATCAACAGAATTTTGTTTTTGTTGCATATTCTGGAGTGTGTAAGAAATTAGTTAACTTTATGACCCTTAAATATATATTTCAGCATTACAAATTTTTTTCCAGTTAGCTATAACTGCAGTAACAGCCAGGTCATATTTGAACTATTATGATTTATGTAAAGTTTCTTAAAGAACATTGGTACTTGACAAAAAAGGCTGTAAACTATGTGGGGAAAGCACATGTGCCATACTAAATTGAAACCTTTACGCAACATGAAATGTGGTTAAGAATATTGCAGTAATTTAAAAGTGTGAAGTGCAAACATTTGAAATGTAAAAGGTGTATTGTCCCTGGCTTGTTTTATGGAGGAAGTGAATTGTTTCTTTACACAGTTAAGGTTTATTATGTCTGGTGACAATTTGCCTATAACTTTACAATCCTGCAGAACTTGGAAAATTTAACCTCTTCTTTTTTATGTTATGAAAAAATGATTTTAAAAAAAGCTGCTATTTTCCTGCAATGTATTTGCAATTGGAAACATATTTTTAGACTTACAAATGGGCAATATAAGATACACAAGGGTTGGCCACAATAATGTGAAAATTAATTTTATGTGTGAAGGCTACACTGATAGAAATCTTTCTTGTTTTATATATAACTTAAGCTATTTCAAAAGATTACCCCTCAAAAGGCCACTTTTATTATAATCTTACCTTAATTACCTGAATTAAAAGTGGAAATTGAGTTCTGTGTCACTTAACTGCATTAGTTCGGTTGTCACCCATCTTTGTCCACTTCAGAAGATAGCCATGGCACCCATTTTACAGATCATTTGTGGGCTGTAACATAGCAAGTAACTTCACCTATTTCAAAAGATTATGCCCCCAAAGCCCACCTTTATTATGATCTTACCTTTGTCAGATACTTCCACCCTAAGATATAGCTACTTACACACAGCCGATCCCTCTCTCCTGTTGCAAGCAGGTTACAAGCATGCTCAGAGGCAGAGGTGCTTGTAATCACTTGATCAGTAATGGCTGTAAGCCATTGGCCATTGACTGACAGGCATTACTCAGAATGAGGAAGTGGCGAGAGACCGGCTGTGGGCAAGTAGCTATTTCTCAGTGTGGGAGTATCTGAAAAAGGTAAGATAATAATAAAAGTGGGCTTTGGGAGCGTAATCTATCGAAATAGGTGAAGTTAATTCTAATGCTTGCTATGTTACAGCCCACAAATGGTCTGTAAAATGGGTGTCTTGGCTATCGTCTGGAGTGGACAAAGATGACAACAGACCTACTGCAATTAAGTGTCAGCAGAACTAAATATTCACTTTTAATTCATTTCAAAAAGAAGATAAGGTTTCTGTTTAAATTATATCTGGTTGAATTGTGATCATTTGTGCTAATCCTGCTATTAACCTACATTGATTAATTAACTACAGCTAGTACATGGAACCTCATGTTGTCAGGTTCATCATTTTGTTCATGTGTCGTTGCTAAACAATGATGCAATGTTTCCATAATAATAATGCTTTCATGAACAAAGTTCAATAATTCAGCTACCTTGCCCAGCTCCATCTTCTGAATTGTATATCTGTGAACACCAGTCAGAGGAAGATTACCTTTAAAGGACATGTCAACCCTTAAAACAATAAACTGGTGACTTGTCAGTTATCTGCCCTCAACCAGATATTTAATGATAAGTCCTAGTCCTTTCTGGCAAAGAAATCTGCCTCCTCCCACTGCTCAACTAAATTTTTATAAGCTTGAACATGTGCACAGGAAGCAGCAGGTGAAACAGCAGTGATTCATTGGTTGTGATGCCATTATTAGACTTAATGAAGTAAGCTGGCCCCTCCCTCCATGCAGTCAGCCAGAATGGGGACAATAATAATGATTAAATATCTGGTTAGTATACAGGTAATCACCTGCAAACTGTATATCAGTTGGGGTTGGGTGCAGGTAACTGAAAATTGACCTTTTTTATTGTTTTAAGGGTGAACATGCCCTTTAACAGCAGCAAGCAGATGGGACTATCGAAAAGTCATATGATTATAATCCAATATAGAAATAAGCTGTATTAAATGAAATGGCGATCCAACACCTTTTTGATAAAGAAATATAACATATTATTTTGACAGGTGGTAGGGAAAACTCAAAAATAGTTTAAAAAATTGTTAAAAAAAATGTCCAAAAATAAAACACACAATAATTGGCACAAATATAGAATAATTTGTTGCTAAATGGTTGGAAGTGGAAATTAGAGATGGGCGAAACTAAAATCAGTTTTGCCTTTTCGATTTTCTAAAAAATTTGCAGAAAAAAGTCAAAATGGGAGAAAAAAAATTCGATTTCATTTGCGACTATTGAAAAACGCATGCGATTGTGATTTAAAATGCGGAATGCAAATTGCAATTGCAACACACCCAAAATGTAAGTTTTCGGTGCGTTGCTGCGTTTTCAATGATATGAAAAAAACACAAACGCAAAAAAAGCGCAGCAGTGTGGCCTAGCCCTAATTAAATTAAATTCTGATTGGAAAAGAATCGGATTGGTTAAGGTTCGTAACACACGTGCAATCGCAGCTGGCGACCTGCGACACCCGATATGTACGAAAGTACATTTCGGACGATAATCTGCCCATGGATGGCCGCTCGTTCGGAGATCCGCCGGCTGATCGGGCAACGATCTCTGAACGAACGCCCGTACATGGGCGATTATCAGCCGAAACAGATGTTCGTACACATCGTGCATACCAATCAGATTCTTTCTGAAAGAAAGAAAACCAATTCTGACTGAATACAATCCGTTTATTTCAGAAAGAATCGTCGGAAATCCACATCCGGTCCATCTCTAGTGGATATACATCAATCAGGATTCATAGGCGAGTCACCAAGGAATATATTACTCTTCTAAGTTTAGTCTGCTACATCTTCTTGTGGTAGTTCACCATACATAATATGGAAAATATAGGTAAGGACAGTGGGTCATTATGTATGGTAAATACATCTGTATGTGAAAATGTTATTTCTGAATAGGAGTTTAACGGCACAATATTAACAAGGGATTTCTAGTTCATCTTCTCATCTTAAAAGTAAGCAGAGGATCACTGCTTTGCATTATTACAAAATCCTGTATAATGATGAAAGATTTTATGATGTGTACCTGGCTTTTTGCCTGGTGAATAAAACAATTTAACATGGACTATCAGGGCAACAAAGAGAGCTCATGGAACGCCCAACACACATGCAGATTGCTGCACCAAACACAAAATAAAAAGGACAGCTGTGAGGTTTGAGAATTCCATGTACATCGGATACATAATACAGTTATAACAGACACCAGAATGTGTCACTTATTATTTAGTGGTAATGAAAATAATGTAAAGCATATGCACCCACAAGGAACTTTTGAAGTCAAATGTTAAAATGTATTTACACGAGTCATTTCTTCCTGTTGTCAAATTCTTTACTCTGTATGTCTGTAAATGTCAGGAATAAGGGAGACAGCTGCATTTAAGTAGAAAACAGGCATTACTTTAGGAATTGTACATGACAAAAAACTGTATACCAAGACAAATAAAGAAAAACTAGCCCAGTAGTAACATTTAAAATATAACAATTGTACAAAAAAAGAGCTTTACGGGAGGGGTTTCCTCCATGATGATTTAAAGGGCATTTATACTGAAAAATAGTTTAATTTTACATTGAACATAACTGGAAACTATAATTGTTCCCAACCACCGCTGTATCATCTTTTTGTTGATCTTTCTTTAGATATCCAATCTCAAACTTCTTATATTTCAGCTGTCAATCAATTTCCTTGCTCTCAAACACTATTGTTCTGTGAGTAGTTTTACTGTAGCTGGAATGGCGACAGAGTTTTGACAGTTGGAATGCTGTATGCAGGCTTGATGGGGCTTGTACAGGTTTGTGGGAAAAAAAGTCAGGTCGGATGGAAATGGGAGTGGTTAAAAGAGGGAGGGGGGGATACTGCTCCTAAACAAAATGTGTGCTGGATTGAAGGCATGCAGCAACACACACAAATCAGAGTAAGTGCTACTTACATGTATTCAATTATAGATTAAGATGAGGCAAAGTAATTTTTCAGTATAGTGTCCCTTTAAGTTGGCCATACACATGTAATTATGAATGAAAATCAGTTGACATGTGGTGGTAACCACATACATGGCCCCAACCGATCTACAGAATAGAGATTGGACTGCTATGAGCCCATACATGTGTATAATCATATCTGTTCCCTCTAGTTAAAGGGTAACTGTGGTCTCCAATTCTTCCAAACTCATTAGGATTATATAAAAAGCCTTCCATCATACCTTAAAAATAAAACCTAAATCTCTAGATACAATTTGTGAGCAGTTATTGCTGGAAAGGTTCAGCAATATTACTTCCTGCTTGAACACATCCTGTTTTCAGCCATGTGACCAGCTTGTAGTCATGTGACCAGCCTCTACCTGTATTAATAGGCTCCTTAATTCAACTGTTCATTTTTTCTCCAGGAACTTCCTGTTTTCCCCAGGAAACTGAGTATGCTTCTCCCCCTTGGCGGAGAGGTGGGGCAGGGAGTAGGTGATTTTACTCAGCCAGCTGGAAGCAGGAAGTTTGAACATTCAACCCAATATAATTTCTCAGAGGCTCCAGACAGAGATGTGATTGTTGGTTCATTTTAAAGGAAATACTGCAGGCTTTCATTTAACCCTACCTTGTATTGAGACCACAGTTGCCCTTTAAAGTGAATTGGATCTGATACAGACCAAGTGAACTTTTTTGCTGGGAATGACTGACCACAATGCCAGGATTAGTTAGTTGGCAAAACATTTCCGGTTATGCCACCTTTACCTTGTAGAATCCAGAAATCTTTAGTATTCATTTCATAAAAAAAATAACCAAAACCAACTACTCTAAGATATTTTTATAACTAAATCAAAGGCCTCTCTTCACTAAAGATGTTAACTCACTAAGCCAGACTTTACAGCATCTCTTCATTCATATAATGCTGAAACGATAGTTGCAGGTTGTGCCACTTGTGGTTTCCTCACATGTTAGCAGGGGAGGCAGTCAGACCCCATTACCTCCCTGCACTCAGACACCATGCACGGAACGTTCACAGGAAAGTAGCTGCCCCCTCAGCTACTTTACACCACTGCACACGCAATTTGCTACACCCATAGAGCAGCTCCTTATCATCTACTCCGTATTCATCTGTGCTAAGGATAACTGCTTTCCATACCTTGTACAATGTTTAGATCAGCAGTTTCTTCTAAATCAGATGAAATGTGATTTAAACTTTCCATTAATTCTGTTATTTTTACCTACAGCACCATATTTATGTAGATGTTATTTTTTAATTATCTTGTAAAGCATTTAATCTACTAGCCAGCAACCTTTTTACTTATTCATTAATTCACTCTACAAAAAAGATTATTGCCCTGCATGTAGTACTGTATTGCATTGTTTCTAAATATAGGATGTAGACACTATTGCAGACTAAACAAAACATAAAAATAAAAAGGATTAGGGACCTAAAAAAAAACGCATGGTACATAGCTATGTGTATTAACGTAGTCCCAATCTTACAATTTAGACATCATCTAGCATATAATCATTGCTTGTACTTATTCTGGCAGTTGCTTCTGAACAAACAAGCTTTTCATTATGAATCCACAGCCTGCGGTTGCTGGGCACAGTTACCTATAGCATGCCACATACTTGTAGAGGAAGTATAAATAAGAAACCATATGAGCTCCCACTGAGATCACAACTCGCGTTGTTTGATGGAGGGCAAAAATTCATTGTTTTCGTGGGTACATCCTTCCCACAAACTCGGCTACAGATGTTTTGTAGTATGTTTAATAGCCAGTTTTTTTTACATTGCTTATTTAAAAGGACAACTCCACTGTTAAAAATGAAAATACCTGTAAGGGAATTAGGATAAATTATTCCTACCTCCCACTATCATTTTGTTGAGCAGCACCAACACCTATTTTTTTCGTTTGCCAGGTTAGTGTCCTGGACTTGCACATACAGTTTTTATCTGTACATATACAGTGATGAAGCACTGAGGAAGCCTGGCAGAAGCAGTTTGCTGGAACTCCTGGCCGAAACAATATTGGAAGGTAGAAATGACTAATCCTTCTGCCCTGCCCCAGGTACATTTCATTTTAACAAGTATTTTCATTCAGTGAACATTTTTAGTGCTAATAGACCAATAAAAAAAGTCAGTGTTACAGGTTTTTTGTTATATAATTTAGTTTTCAGTGGTAGGGAACAGTAAAGGAAAAAAAGTGCACGTCTAGAAGAGATATCTTTTGTAGAACATAGTATAAACAATCATTGAGAGAAAAAAAATCTAGAAAATCTAGATTTTCTTCTTTAAAGTAGAATATTATGTAGGATGTCAAGGGAGATTGTTGGCCATAATCCTATCCCCAATACCCTCCCAGTGCTGCCCAGTCAGTCCCCCCCAAATGACTGAAAAACCAGGGAACATTTTAATGGAATGCCTATCATCATCACTAATTGTAAAGATACTGTCAGTTCATTTCACACTGGCTCTTTAAGATGAAGTCATCTGCTGGAGTCTATATTGCTATATCCATCTTCCACAAACTGGAAAATATTTCATTCAACAACTCGGCACGAATTCTGAAACGTAATCCTTGACTTGTTTTTAATAGGGCGCCTTTTGCAAAGATGCCGAATGTGTCTTTCCTTTGATAGGCATACTGACAGACTTGGTTTAAAAAAAACACACAAGTTGGAGAAAGCATCATACTTTAAAAAGGCCAGAAAACGGTTTGGTCTTCCAAAGTACTTTATAAAACAATATACTATTATTATTAGTTTAGTATGTTTTTTTGTGTAGTGACATGAGATGCCTTTATCCATAAACATCATACAAAGGGCTGAAAAGCCTGATCATATAAACAGGAACAAATGGGAACATTATTTTAACTTCATTGTAAAAAAATATTTTTTTATTTCCAAAGATAAAAATGCTTACGCTTGTCTTTTGGTTTTCTAGAGCTGTTTAAAATCTCTTATCATGACAGAAAGCAGAACCAGCGCAGATTTTTTTTTTAACTTCATTTTTATTAAACAGTAGGAAAGTAGTATACAGTAATATCATTGTGTATTTCAATTGACAATTATAAAGTATTCTTGTGCTTAGTTGTTATATAGATTATATACTACCTGAAAATTGCATAGATTATCAATTAAACCATTTAACTATATACAAGTAAACTTGTCTGTCTCTTCTTGGTTCAGTTGTTAATTAGCATCTACAGAGCTGGGAGGGGGGGGGGGTGTGTGTTCTATAATGTCTGCAAAAGTGAGGATTTGCTTGTTTCGCCATTCTTTGTTTGTCATGGCCATCAGTTGTGTGAATGTTTTGTTGCGCCACAGGGGGGTTTTGGGGGGGGGGTCCGTTGTATGCCACAATTGAGTTGGCAGCTCTCCAAGCTTTGGAGGCCACAGTGTGTATTACTGTACCTCGCCTCACAAGGTGTTTCGATGGGTTCTGAAGATATGCCATTGGTGGGCCAGTTAGGTATTGGTGTAACATTTTCTCGGAGCCTGTTGAGGGGATTTTAGGGTCCACCCAAGGTTGTAGATATTTGAGTTGACTGGCAACATAGTAAAAATACAGATTGGGCAGTGTGAGGCTGCCATGAGTTTTGGGACTTTGCAAGGTCGTCAGTTTGGTTCTAGCTCTCCCGTTGCCCCATAAAAAAGTGGTTATCAAACTGTTTAGCTTTCGGAAAAAGTGTTGTGGGATCCAAGTTAAGGTATGTTGAAGGGTGTATAGCAATTTAGGTAATAGGCTGGTTTTGATGAGGTTGATTCTTCCAAGTAGGTTGAGTGGTAGCTGTTTCCATGCTGTAATCTTAGTTAGGATATGTTCCAACAGGGGGTGAATATTTAGTTTATAAAAAAGAGTTGGCGAGGAGGTAATATTGATTCCCAGGTATTTGAAGTAGTTTGCTTGTGGAATAGAATGGGGCAGAGTAGTGAAGTCCGCCGTAGGGTTATCCATTGGGTATATGACTTTGTTCCAATTTATTTTTAAACCAGAGTAGGGGGTGAATGTGTCTAGTAGTTGTATCAGTGAGGCAAGTGATTTGCCCGGGTTATCAAGGTACAGAATAACATCGTCAGCGTAAAGTCCTAGTGTTTCAGTAGTGTCACCCAGGACAAAACCTTTAATTGAGGCATCTGATCTGATTTTATGTGCTAGGGTCTCAATTGCCAAGGCGAAGAGAAGTGGCGAAAGGGGGCAGCCCTGCCTGGTGCCTCGGAATAAAGAGAATTTTTGTGAGGTGGCTCCATTGATTGCTATAGTTGCTTGAGGGCTTTTGTACATAATTTGAAGCCACGTTATAAATGTATCTCCAAATCCGTATCTATGGAGACAGGCCCATAGGAAATCCCATTCTAGTGTATCGAAGGCTTTTTGCATATCTAGGGATATCATCACACGCTGTCCAGTATTGTGGTGGTCGATTTGTGACTGTATCAGCATACGCCTCAAATTTATTGAGGTTGATTTGCCAGGAAGGAAACCTGTTTGATCTGCGTGAATTAGCGTTAGCATGACTTTCTGTAATCTATTAGCCAGTATTTTTGCAAGAATTTTATTGTCACTATTCAGTAGGGATATAGGTCTGTAGAAGTTTAGATCCGATGGTTCCTTCCCATTTTTAAGGAGCAGTATTATGTTTGCCTCGTAGAATGACGGCGGTAAGCATGACTGGCTATTTTTTTTAGCGTAGTTAATCCCGCAGAGGGGGGGGGATTATATAAAGCAAGTATTACATATTGAGTTTGGTTTAGATCCAGTGCTGCGCATATGTATCTACCTTGTTGGTCTATGCATGTTTTTTTAATATGGTATCTGACTGTTTTTGATCAGCAATGAGACACCTCGTGAGTACGAGGTGTGACAGCTGTGTGCTGCCCATCCTATCCAGCCCTTTCGCATACATCCGGTGGTATCCTTCGTCAGGTGAGTCTCCTGTAGACAGACAACATCTGATGCTTGTTGTTGTAGTAGTGTGAACACGGACGTTCTTTTTAGTTTATCTTTGAGCCCTCTCAAATTCCAAGTTAAAAACTTTGCCATTTATGTTTTTTATAGAACGGTCCAGTTGGGGCTTTCCCAGTGCGGCGGCACCCAGGGTAAAGGCAAGGGTAGAGGGTGAGGGAAGGTAGAGATGCATTATCAAGAAAACATTTGAAGCTTGACATCTGTGTACAGCAAACATTGCATACATTTTTTATAAATAACAAGAGCAGACATTTGAGAGAAACATAAAACATTTGTGTGCTTGTTTTTTGGTTCTGTGTTAGCATATTGCAATATGCGAGTATAAGGGGCCGTACTATTACGTCAATATTAAAGTACATTGGTACTATGGGTCCCAGGCTCACTAGTTGGTAGGGTGCTGTTACCAATTGTAGGTTGTGATGGGCGGTGACATATAAGGCGCTTAATGTTTGTGTATTGGTGTTGGTTGATTGTGTGTCTGAGAAAAGGGGGTGGGGTGGGCGGGAGTAGATAGTTAAATGGATATGAATGTAAGGGAGAGTATGTAGTATATGTTCCATTGTGTTGCTATGTGTTAAGATTAGTAGTTGCGGTATTCATGTGTATGTTTGCAGTGTGGTCGTGCTGTAGTTTGAATACGGTTGCGGTTTCTAGTATATTGCTTGACTTATATGCTCTGTGGATGTATATTGTTCTGGGTTCGCTGGATCAGACCATTTAGGCTCACAGTGTGTCAGTGGCGAGTGTCAAGGGTGCTAACCCCATTCACTCCCCCAGTGTCATCATCTCCTAATGGGATTTAGCGAGTGTATCATGGTGTCTTGGAGAGAGTGCTATTGGTGGGTTATGTATTGTTGCAGTCACTGGGGTCTAGATGTGTGTCTCACGGGTATTGTAGAGTTCAGATAGTTGTCTCAGCTGTCTGCATTAGTTGAGTCATAGTGGCCAGCACAGCGCTCTTATCCAGTAGTTATATATCAAATATTTTTCACCCATTGGTAGATTTATTATCCGGTAATAATTAGTGCCACCCAAGCTCTTTAAAACGGTGGATTGGTTTAATAAGCATACAGTGTGCGCATTACTTGGCATAGTTTTCTCCTGTTTGGGGGTGGGAAAAGAGTAAAGGGTATGGGGGGGGTGGCCCCAAGGAGGGGTAGTGTGGACGTTGGTGGTGTAAATAGTTGTTTAAAGCAGATTTTGTACATATTATCTTAAATAGTCAATATAGATAACTAAGGTTTCGATTAGGTTCCTACACATACATATATAGACACGGTATCTTGTACATTAAGGAGAGCATCCATATAAAAACACAACTACTTCCCCTTTTAATACAATTCAGCCATTTGTATATTCTTTGTTCAGGGTCTTGGAGAGTCTCTATGGGGGGGGGGCATCAGTGTCCTGGGCATTTGTGTAGCGGCTCCATAATTGGCTGGTTAAAGTGGTCCAGGGCCTTGTTTCAACAAGATGCAGACCCCCAGCGCATTGCCGGTTGCAGGGCCTGATGTGATTGGTGTGTCACTATTGTTGGCTCCGGCGGGGGAGCTGGGGGGGGGGCAATATGTGGGTCAGGGGCTTTGAGTAGCATTTTGGGATCAAAAGTCGCTACATGTAAGCACATGTGTGCTTGGTTAGTCTGGGCTGGTGGGTAGTGGGAGGGTAAGGAGGGGGGATGCCATGCATCAGTACTTACATAGAGCTGGGTGTATATTCTGTCTAGGCGTAGGAACGTCTCACCGGGTTATCAGGAGCCGCCGTTAGTGCAAATAGAGTGGAGTGTTGAACAAGTGGGTCAGTGTGCAGGCCATCCTTGGTCATTCGCAAATCCACGGAAAAGGCTGCAAATATGTGAATGGTTGTATTTTCAAATTTGAGTTCTCCTTTGAGGCGTGACAGGCGTAGTATGGAGTCCTGTTCCTTGGAGTTTAATAGGCGGGCGATGAGAGGAGTCTGGCGCGGTTGCCGGTACTCTGTGGGCCCTCTCAATGGCGAAGGTGGGTGCATTCTCTAGGTCTGGGAATTGAGACTGAAGCCATTCCTCTTTGAAGGCCTCAGGTGTGCGGCCCTCCGCGCCCTCTGGTATGCCTAGAAAACATAGGTTTTGGTGTCTGAGACGATTTTCCAGGTCATCCGACCTGGATTGCAACATTTTCACATTTTGCTGTAGTTGCTGTATTGTGGCTTGTAGTGGGTTCAGGGTATCCTCTACCTGGGAGATTCTGCCTTCGGCTTCTCCAACTCTGTGTCTGATTTTGATCATGTCCTGGCGGAGGAACCCCGTGTCTATTTTGACCTCTTCTATGGCGATTGCCAGCGAGGTTCTGCTCTCCTGGATTGCTGTGAGGAGCTGGATGTGCATTTGTGCTGGGGTAAGTTAGTTAGTTGCATCAGCAGGTTCCAGGGTAGGTGGTGTGTCGTCCGCTGTGGATGAGTTCCGAGTTGGCGGGTACAGAGCAGCAGAGCCATCTTGGGAAGCATGGCGCGCAAATTTAGAGAGCCTGTCTGCCGCTTCTTTGCGTTAATCCAAATATTGTTACATGTACTGTGTAGTAAAAACAGTGTATAGTGTACCAGACATTATAATATTAAACTGTCTAAATTTAAAAAAACACAGATTAACAGGGCCGCCATCAGAATTTTCAGGGCCCCATACTAGGTCAATTACTGGGCCCCAGCCGGGCCCCAGCTGCACCCCCCCATAGTAATTACCTCCCCACACATAATACCTGCCAGGCCGCCAACACAGGAGATCATTGGAACACCAGTCCCCTCTCCTTTACAGCCCCTGCCCCAAGCAAAGTAGTTGGCAAAAGCAAAAATCAATATCTTTATATCTACATACAATGTGGATGCCAGGCAGGGAAGATCAGGGGCATTTCCGGGCTCTTCATGTGCCGCGCGTAGCGCGGCGGAAGTTTTTCAGGCCACGCCCTTTTTCTGCCCCAATTAGGCCACACCCACTATGTACTTAATAGAGATGGCCAAAAAGACATAGACAGACAACCACAAACATAAACACACAGCCCGATAGTGATAGACAGAAAGACAGTGAAAAAGACAGACAGAGATAGAGATCAGAGAGTTGGACAGAGAGACACAAATTAATGACACAAAGACACAGTAAACTGGCAATTTCATTATATACTGGTAGCAATTTGGTCATTTTAAACTTACTGTTGTGTTCAGTTGTAGTCAGACGCTTGCCCACACCTTGGGCCAGGGAGACCTTCTTGAAGTTCTTGTACCTTCTACATGGACCTCTGCCCCCTATCTATCTCTATCTGTCCCTTTCTCTCTCTCTGTATATCTATCTCTATCTATATATGCCTCTTGTTTATCTATTTAACTATGTCTATCTGCTTCTTGTCTATCTCTCTGTGTCTCTCTATCTATCTATCTATGTAACTGCTATCTATCTATCTATCTATCTATCTATCCAACTCTGCTATCTATCTAATTTATATAGAAGATAGAGATTAGATTATAGATGGATAGAATGATAGATAACAGAGTACGAGATAGATAGCAGAGTTAGATAGATAGATAGATAGATAGCAGAGTTACTTAGATAGATAGATAGATAGATAGCAGAGTTACTTAGATAGATAGATAGATAGATAGTTAGATAGATAAGATAGATAGATAGATAGATAGATAGATAGATAGATAGCAGAGTTACTTAGATAGATAGATAGATAGATAGCAGAGTTACTTAGATAGATAGATAGTTAGATAGATAAGATAGATAGATAGATAGATAGATAGAGTTAGATAGATAGATAGATAGCAGAGTTAGATAGATAGATAGATAGCAGAGTTAGATAGATAGATAGATAGATAGTAGAGTTAGATAGATAGAGTTAGATAGATAGAGTTAGATAGATAGAGTTAGATAGATAGAGTTAGATAGATAGAGTTAGATAGATAGAGTTAGATAGATAGAGTTAGATAGATAGAGTTAGATAGATAGAGTTAGATAGATAGAGTTAGATAGAGATAGAGTAGATAGATAGGTATAGATATAGAGTTAGATAGATATAGAGTTAGATAGATATAGAGTTAGATAGATATAGAGTTAGATAGATAGAGTTAGATAGATAGATAGCAGAGTTGGATAGATAGATAGATAGAGTAAGATAGATAGATAGATAGTTAGATAGATATGATAGATAGATAGATAAGATAGATAAGATAGATAGATAGATAGAGTTAGATAGATAGATAGCAGAGTGGATAGATAGATAGATAGATAGATAGATAGATAGATAGCAGAGTTACTTAGATAGATAGATAGATAGCAGAGTTACTTAGATAGATAGATAGTTAGATAGATTAGATAGATAGATAAGATAGATAGATAGATAGATAGATAGAGTTAGATAGATAGATAGATAGCAGAGTTAGATAGATAGATAGATAGCAGAGTGATAGAGATGATAGTAGAGTTAGATAGATAGAGTAGTAGATAGAGTTAGATAGAAGAGTAGATAGATAGAGTTAGATAGATAGAGTTAGATAGATAGAGTTAGATAGATAGAGTTAGATAGATAGAGTTAGATAGATAGAGTTAGATAGATAGAGTTAGATAGATAGAGTTAGATAGATAGAGTTAGATAGATATAGAGTTAGATAGATATAGAGTTAGATAGATATAGAGTTAGATAGATATAGAGTTAGATAGATAGAGTTAGATAGATAGATAGCAGAGTTGGATAGATAGATAGATAGAGTAAGATAGATAGATAGATAGTTAGATAGATATGATAGATAGATAAATAAGATAGATAAGATAGATAGATAGATAGAGTTAGATAGATAGATAGCAGAGTTGGATAGATAGATAGATAGATAGATAGATAGATAGATAGATAGATAGCAGAGTTACTTAGATAGATAGATAGATAGCAGAGTTACTTAGATAGATAGATAGTTAGATAGATAAGATAGATAGATAGATAGATAGAGTTAGATAGATAGATAGATAGATAGCAGAGTTAGATAGATAGATAGATAGATAGTAGAGTTAGATAGATAGATATAGAGTTAGATAGATAGAGTTAGATAGATAGAGGTAGATAGATATAGAGTTAGATAGATATAGAGTTAGATAGATATAGAGTTAGATAGATAGAGTTAGATAGATAGATAGCAGAGTTGGATAGATAGATAGATAGAGTAAGATAGATAGATAGATAGTTAGATAGATATGATAGATAGATAGATAGAAATAAGATAGATAGAAGATAGAGTTAGATGATAGATAGCAGAGTTGGATAGATAGATAGATAGATAGATAGCAGAGTTACTTAGATAGATAGATAGATAGCAGAGTTACTTAGATAGATAGATAGTTAGATAGATAGATAGTAGATAGATAAAGATAGATAGATGATAGATAGAAGATAGCAGAGTTAGATAGATAGATAGATAGTAGAGTTAGATAGATAGATATAGAGTTAGATAGATAGAGTAGATAGATAGAGTTAGATAGATATAGAGTTAGATAGATTAGAGTTAGATAGATAGAGTTAGATAGATAGATAGCAGAGTTGATAGATAGATAGATAGAGTAAGATAGATAGATAGATAGTTAGATAGATATGATAGATAGATAGATAAGATAGATAAGATAGATAGATAGATAGAGTTAGTAGATAGATAGCAGAGTTGGATAGATAGATAGATAGATAGATAGATAGATAGCAGAGTTACTTAGATAGATAGATAGATAGCAGAGTTAATTGATAGATAGATAGTTAGATGATAAGATAGATAGATAGATAGATAGATAGAGAGATAGATAGATAGATAGATAGAGTATAGATGCAGAGATTAGATAGATAGATAGATAGTAGGTTAGATAGATAGAGTTAGATAGAGTTAGATAGATGGTTAGATAGATAGAGTTAGATAGATAGAGTTAGATAGTAAGAGTTAGATAGATAAAGAGTTAGATAGATAAGAGTTAGATAGATAAAGAGTTGATAGATAAAGAGTTAGATAGATATAGAGTTAGATAGATAGAGTTAGATAGATAGATGCAGAGTTGGATAGATAGATGAGATAAGAAGATAGATAGATAGATAGTTAGATAGATATGATAGATAGATAGATAAGATAGATAGATAGATAGAGGTTAGATTCATTTATCTATCTATCATTTATCTATCATCTATCTATCTATCTATCTATCATCTATCTATCTATCATCTATCTAACTCTGCAATCTATCTCTCTATCTAATCATCTATCTATCTCTGCTATCTATCTATCTAACTCTATCTATCTAACTCTATCTATCTATCTATCTAACTCTATCTATCTAACTCTATCTATCTATCTATCTAACTCTATCTATCTAAACAGCATTACTTTAGGAATTGTACAATGACAACAAAACTGTATACCAAGACAAATAAGAAAACTAGCCCGTAGTAAACATTTAAATATAACAATTGTACAAAAAAGAGCTTTACGGGAGGGGTTTCCTCCATGATGTTGTAAAGGCATTTTACTGAAAAATGTTTTTAATTTTACATTGAACATAACTGAAACTATAATTTTTTCCCAACCCCGCTGTATCATCTTTTTGTTGATCTTTCTTTAGATATCTCCAATCTCAAACTTCTTATATTTCAGCTGTCAATCAATTTCCTTGCTCTCAAACACTATTTTCCTGTGAGTAGTTTTATCTGTAGCTGAATGGCGACCGAGTTTTGGACAGTTGGAATGCTGTATGCGGCTTGATGGGGCTTGTACAGGTTTGTGGAAAAAAGTCAGGTCGGATGGAATGGGAGTGTGTTAAAGAGGGAGGGGGATACTGCTCCTAAACAAATGTGTGCTGATTGAAGGCATGCAGCAACACACAAATCAAGTAAGTGCTACTTACATGTATTCAATTTAGTTAAGATGAGGCAAAGTAATTTTTCAGTATAGTGGTCCCTTTAAGTTGGCCATACACATGTAATTATGAATGAAAATCGTTGACATGTGGTGTAACCACATACATGGCCCCAACCGATCTACAGAATAGAGATTGGACTGCTATGAGCCCATACATGTGTATAATCATATCTGTTCCCTCTAGTTAAAGGGTAACTGTGGTCTCCATTCTTCCAAACTCATTAGGATTATATAAAAAGCCTTCCATCTACCTTAAAAATAAAACCTAAATCTCTAGATACAATTTGTGAGCAGTTATTGCTGGAAAGGTTCAGCAATATTACTTCCTGCTTGAACACATCTGTTTTCAGCCATGTGAACCAGCTTGTGTCATGTGACCAGCCTCTACCTTATTTAATAGCTCCTTAATTCAACTGTTCATTTTTTTCTCCAGGAACTTCCTGTTTTCCCCAGGAAACTGAGTATGCTTCTCCCCCTTGGCGGAGAGGTGGGGCAGGGAGTAGGGATTTTACTCAGCCAGCTGGAACAGGAATTTGAACTTCAACCCAATATAATTTCTCAGAGGCTCCAGCGAGAGTGAATTGTTGTTCATTTAAAGGAATACTGCAGGCTTTCATTTAACCCTACCTGTTATTGAGACCACAGTTGCCCTTTAAAGTGAATTGGAATCTGATACAGACCAAGGAACTTTTTGCTGGGATGACTGACCCACATGCCAGATTAGTTAGTTGGCAAAACATTTCCGGTTATGCCACCTTTACCTTGTAGAATCCAGAAATCTTTAGTATTCATTTCATAAAAAAAAATAACCAAAACCAACTACTCTAAGATATTTTTATAACTAAATCAAAGGCCTCTCTTCACTAAAGATGTTTAACTCACTAAGCCAGACTTTACAGCATCTCTTCATTCATATAATGCTGAACGATAGTTTGCAGGTTGTGCCACTTGTGGTTTCCTCACATGTAGCGGGGAGGCAGCGCAGTCAGACCCCATTACCTCCCTGCACTCAGACACCATGCACGAACGTTCACAGAAAGTAGCTGCCCCCCTCATCTACTTTACACCACTGCACACGCACCCATTTGCTACAACCCATAGAGCAGCTCCTTATCATCCTACTCCGTATTCATCTGTGCTAAGGATAACTGCTTTCCATACCTTGTAAATGTTTAGATCAGCAGTTTCTTCTAATCAGATGAATGTGATTTAAACTTCCATTAATTCTGTTATTTTTACCTACAGCACCATATTATGTAGATGTTATTTTTTAATTATCTTGTAAAGCATTTAATCTACTAGCCACAACCTTTTTACTTATTCTTAATTCACTCTACAAAAAAGATTATTGCCCTGCATGTAGTACTGTATTGCATGTTTTCTAAATATAGGATGTAGACCACTATTGCAGACTAAACAAAAACATAAATAAAAAGGATTAGGGACCTAAAAAAAAACGCATGTACATAGCTATGTGTATTAACGTAGTCCAATCTTACATTTAGACATCATCTCGCATATAATCATTGCTGTTACTTATTCTTGGCAGTTGCTTCTGAACAAACAAGCTTTTCATTATGAATCCACAGCCTGCGTTGCTGGCACAGTTACCTATAGCATGCCACATACTTGTATAGGAAGTCTAAATAAGAAACCATATGAGCTCCCACTGAGATCACAACTCGCGTTGTTTTGATGGAGGGCAAATTCATTGTTTTCGTGGGTACATCCTTCCCACAAACTCGCTACAGATGTTTTGTAGTATGTTTAATACCAGTTTTTTTTACCATTGCTTATTTAAAAGGACAACTCCACTGTTAAAAATGAAAATACCTGTAAGGGAATTAGGATAAATTATCTCCAACTCCCACTATCATTTTGTTGAGCAGCACCAACACCTATTTTTTTCGTTTGCCGGTTAGTGTCCTGGACTTGCACATACAGTTTTTTATCTGTACATATACAGTGATAGACAGCCTGAGGAAGCCTGGCAAAGCAGTTTGCTGGAACTCCTGCCGAAACATATTGGAAGTAGAAATGACTAATCCTTCGTGCCCTGCCCAGGTTACATTTCATTTTACACAGTATTTTCATCAGTGAACATTTTTAGTGCTAATAGACCAATAAAAAAGTCAGTGTTACAGGTTTTTTGTTATATAATTTAGTTTTCAGTGGTAGGGAACAGTAAAGGAAAAAAGTGCACGTCTGAAGAGATATCTTTTGTAGAACATAGTATAAACATCATTGAGAGAAAAAAATCTCAGAAATCTAGATTTTTCTTCTTAAAGTAGAATATTATGTAGATGTCAAGGGAGATTGTTGGCCATAATCCTATCCCAATACCCTCCCAGTGCTGCCCAGTCAGTCCCCCCCAAATGACTGAAAAACCAGGAACATTTTAATGGAATGCCTATCATCATCACTAATTGTAAAGATACTGTCAGTTCATTTCACACTGGCTCTTTAAGATGAAGTCATCTGCTGGGTCTATATTGCTATATCCATCTTCCACAACTTGAAAATATTTCTTCAACACTCGGCACGAATCTGAAACGAATCCTTGACTTGTTTTTAATAGGGCGCCTTTGCAAAGATGCCGAATGTTGTCTTTCCTTTGATGGCAACTGACAGACTTGTTTAAAAAAAACACACAAGTTGGAGAAAGCATCATACTTAAAAAGGCCAGAAAACGGTTTGGTCTTCCAAAGTACTTTATAAAACAATATACTATTATTATTAGTTTTATTTGTTTTTTTGTGTAGTGACATGAGATGCCTTTATCCATAAACATCATACACAGGGCTGAAACCTGATCATATAACAGGAACAAATGGGAACATTATTTTAACTTCATTGTAAAAAAATATTTTTTTATTTCCAAAGATAAAAATGCTTACGCTTGTCTTTTGGTTTTCTAGAGCTGTTTAAAATCTCTTATCATGACAGAAAGCAGAACCCGCGCAGATTTTTTTTTTAACTTCATTTTTTATTAACAGTAGGAAAGTAGTATACGAATATCATTGTTTAATTTCAATTGACAATTATAAAGTATTCTTGTGCTTAGTTTGTTATATAGATTATATACTACCTGAAAATTGCATAGATTATCAATTAAAACCATTTAAACTATATACAGTAACTTGTCCCTGTCTCTTCTTGGTTCAGTTGTTAATTAGCATCTACAGAGCTGGGAGGGGGGGGGGGTGTGTGTTCTATAATGTCTGCAAAGTGAGGATTTGCTGTTTTCGCCATTCTTTGTTTGTCATGGCCATCAGTTGTGTGATGTTTTGTTTGCGCCACAGGGGGTTTTGGGGGGGGGGGTCCGTTGTAATGCCACAATTGAGTTGGCAGCTCTCCAAGCTTTGGAGGCCACAGTGTGTATTACTGTACCTCGCCTCACAAGGTGTTTCGATTGGTTTCTGAAGATATGCCATTGGTGGGCCAGTTAGGTATTGGTGTAACATTTTCTCGGAGCCTGTTGAGGGATTTTAGGGTCCCCCAAGGTTTGTAGAATTTTTGAGTTGACTGCAACATAGTAAAAAATACAGATTGGGCAGTGTGAGGCTGCCATGAGTTTTGGACTTTGCAAGGTCGTCAGTTTGGTTCTAGCTCTCCCGTGCCCCATAAAAAAGTGGTTACAAACTGTTTAGCTTTCGAAAAAGTGTTGTGGATCCAAGTTAAGGTATGTTGAAGGTGTATAGCAATTTAGGTAATAGGCTGGTTTTTTGATGAGTTGATTCTTCCAAGTAGGTTGAGTGGTAGCTGTTTCCATGCTGTAATCTTAGTTAGGATATGTTCCAACAGGGGTGAATATTTAGTTTATAAAAGAATTGGCGAGGAGGTAATATTGATTCCAGGTATTTGAAGTAGTTTTGCTTGTGGAATAGAATGGGGCAGAGTAGTGAAGTCCGCCTAGGGTTATCCATTGGGTATATGACTTTGTTCCATTTATTTTTAAACCAGAGTAGGGGTGAATGTGTCTAGTAGTTGTATCAGTGGAGGCAAGTGATTTGCCCGGGTTATCAAGGTACAGAATAACATCGTCCAGCGTAAATCCTAGTGTTTTCAGTAGTGTCACCCAGGACAAAACCTTTAATTGAGGCATCTGATCTGATTTTATGTGCTAGGGTCTCAATTGCCAAGGCGAAGAAAATGGCGAAAGGGGCAGCCCTGCCTGGGCCTCGGAATAAAGAAATTTTTTGTGAGGTGGCTCCATTGATTGCTATAGTTTGCTTGAGGGCTTTTGTACATATTTGAAGCCACGTTTAAAATGTATCTCCAATCCGTATCTATGGAGACAGGCCCATAGAAATCCCATTCTATTGTATCGAAGGCTTTTTGCATATCTAGGGATATCATCCACACGCTGTCCAGTATTGTGGTGGTCGATTTGTGACTGTATCAGCATACGCCTCAAATTTATTGAGGTTGATTTGCCAGGAAGGAAACCTGTTTGATCTGCTTGAATTGCGTTAGCATGACTTCTGTAATCTATTAGCCAGTATTTTTGCAAGAATTTTATTTGTCACTATTCAGTAGGGATATAGGTCTGTATAAGTTTAGATCCGATGGTTCCTCCCATTTTTAAGGAGCAGTATTATGTTTGCCTTCGTAGAATGACGGCGGTAAGCATGACTGGCTATTTTTTTTAGGCGTAGTTAATCCCGAGAGGGGGGGGATTATATAAAGCAAGTATTAATATTGAGTTTGGTTTAGATCCAGTGCTGCGCATATGTATCTACCTTGTTGTTCTATGCATGTTTTTTTTTTTATTTTTTTTGGGCGGGGGGGGGTTTTTTTTTGTTGGTGGGTGGGGGGGGGTGTTGGTGGCAGCTCGCTGTCGTCTGCAGCGTGCAGCCTACCAGCCCTTTCGCATACTCGTGTAGCCTTCGTCAGTGAGTCTCCTGTAGACAGACAACACTGATGCTTGTTGTTGTAGATGTGAACACGGACGTTCTTTTTAGTTTATCTTTGAGCCCTCTCAAATTCCAAGTTACAAACTTTGCCATTTATGTTTTTTTTATAGAACGGTCCATTGGGGCTTTCCCGTGCGGCGGCACCAGGGTAAAGGCAAGGGTAGAGGGAGGGAAGGTAGAAGATGCATTTCAAGAAAACATTTGAAGCTGACATCTGTGTACAGCAAACATTGCATACATTTTTTATAATAACAAGAGCAGACATTTGAGAGAACAAAAACATTTGTGTGCTTGTTTTTGTGGTTTCTGTGTTAGCATATTGCAATATGCGAGTAATAAGGGGGCCGACTATTACGTCAATATTAAAGTACATTGGTACTATGGGTCCCAGGCTCACTATTGGTAGGTGCTGTTACCAATTGTAGGTTGTGATGGGCGGTGACATATAAGGCGCTTAATGTTTGTGTATTGGTGTTGGTTGATTGTGTGTCTGAGAAAAGGGGGTGGGGTGGGCGGGAGTAGATAGTTAAATGGATATGAATGTAAGGGAGAGTATGTAGTGATATGTTCCATTGTGTTTGCTATGTGTTAAGATTAAGTATTGCGGTATTCATGTGTATTTTGCAGGGTGGGTCGTGCTGTAGTTTGAATACGTTTGCGGTTTCTAGTATATTGCTTGACTTTATGCTCTGTGGATGTATATTGTTCTGGTTCGCTGGATCACCATTTAGGCTCACAGTGTGTCAGTGCGAGTGTCAAGGGTGCTAACCCCATTCACTCCCCCAGTGGCCTCATCTCCTAATGGGATTTAGCGAGTGTATCATGGTGTCCTTGGAGAGAGTGCTATTGGTGGGTTATGTATTGTTGCAGTCACTGGGGTCTAGATGTGGTGTCTCACGGGTATTGTAGAGTTCAGATAGTTGTCTCAGCTGTCTGCATAGTGAGTCATAGTGGCCAGCACAGCGCTCTTATCCAGTAGTTTATATCAAATATTTTTCACCCATTGGTAGATTTATTATCCGTAATAATTAGTGCCACCCAAGCTCTTTAAAACGGTGAATTGTGTTTTAATAAGCATACAGTGTGCGCATTACTTGGCATAGTTTTTCTCCTGTTTTGGGGGTGGGAAAAAGTAAAGGGTTGGGGGGGGTGGCCCCAAGGAGGGGTAGTGTGGACGTTGGTGGTGTAAATAGTTGTTTAAAGCAGATTTTTGTACATATTATCTTAAATAGTCATATAATACACTAAGTTTCGATTAGGTTTCTCCACATACATATATAGACACGGTACTGTACATTAAGGAGAGCATCATATAAAACACAACTACTTCCCCTTTTATACAATTCAGCCATTTGTATATTCTTTGTTCAGGTTCTGGAGAGTCTCTATGGGGGGGGGCATCAGTGTCCTGGCATTTGTGTAGCGGCTCCATAATTGGCTGTTAAAGTGGTCCAGGCCTTGTTTCAACAAGATGCAGACCCCCAGCGCATTGCCGGTTGCAGGGCCTGATGTATTGGTGTGTCCACTATTGTTGGCTCCGGCGGGGGGAGCTGGGGGGGGGCAATATGTGGGTCAGGGGCTTTGAGTAGCATTTTGGGATCAAAGTCGCTACATGTAAGCACATGTGTGCTTGGTTAGTCTGGCTGGTGGGTGTGTGAGGGTAAGAGGGATGCCATGCATCAGTACTTACATGAGCTGGTGTATATTCTGTCTAGGCGTGGAACTCTCACCGGGTTATCAGGAGCCGCCGTTTGTGCAAATAGAGTGGAGTGTTGACCAAGTGGGTCAGTGTGCAGGCCATCCTTGGTCATTCGCAAATCCACGGAAAAGGCTGCAAATATGTGAATGGTTGTATTTTCAATTGGTTCTCCTTTGAGGCGTGACAGGCGTAGTATGGAGTCCTGTTCCTTGGAGTTTAATAGGCGGGCGATGAGAGGAGTCCTGGCGCGGTTGCCGGTACTCTGGGTGCGCCTCTCAATGGCGAAGGTGGGTGCATTCTCTAGGTCTGGGAATTGAGACTGAAGCCATTCCTCTTTGAAGGCCCCAGGTGTGGGCCGCCCTCCGCGCCCTCTGGTATGCCTAGAAAACATAGTTTTGTGTCTGAGACGATTTTCCAGGTCATCCGACCTGGATTGCAACATTTTCACATTTTGCTGTAGTTGCTGTATTGTGGCTTGTAGTGGGTTCAGGGTATCCTCTACCTGGGAGATTCTGCCTTCGGCTTCTCCAACTCTGTGTCTGATTTTGATCATGTTCCTGTCGGAGGAACCCCGTGTCTATTTTGACCTCTTCTATGGCGATTGCCAGCGAGGTTCTGCCTCCTGGATTGCTGTGAGGAGCTGGATGTGCATTTGTGCTGGGGTAGTTTAGTTATTGCATCAGCAGGTTCCAGGGTAGGTGGTGTGTCGTCCGCTGTGGATGAGTTCCGAGTTGCGGGTACAGAGCAGCAGAGCCATCTTGGGAAGCATGGCGCGCAAATTAGAGAGCCTGTCTGCCGCTTCTTTGCGTAATCCAAATATTGTTACTGTACTGTGGTGTAAAAACATGTATAGTGTACCAGACATTATATATTAAACTGTCTAAATTTAAAAAAACCAGATTACAGGGCCCGCCCTCAGAATTTTCAGGGCCCCTACTAGGTCATTACTGGCCCCAGCCGGGCCCCAGCGGACCCCCCCTAGTAATTACCTCCCCACCACATAATACCTGCCAGGCCGCCAACACAGGAGATCATGGGAACACCAGTCCCCTCTCCTTTACAGCCCCTGCCCCAAGCAAAGTAGTTGGCAAAAGCAAAAATCAATATCTTTATATCTACATACATGTGGATGCCAGGCAGGGAATATCAGGGCATTTCCGGGCTCTTCATGTGCCGCGCGTAGCGCGGCGGAAGTTTTTCAGGCCACGCCCTTTTTCCTGCCCCAATTAGGCCACACCCACTATGTACTTAATAGAGATGGCCAAAAGAACATAGACAGACAACCACAAACATAAACACACGCCCGATAGTGATAGACAGAAAGACAGTGAAAAAGACAGACGAGATATAGATCAGAGAGTTGGACGAGAGACACCAAATTAATGACACAAAGACACAGTAAACTGGCAATTTCATTATATACTGGTAGCAATTTGGTCATTTTAAACTTACTGTTTGTGTTTCAGTTTGTAGTCAGACGCTTGCCCACCTTGGGCCAGGGAGACCTTCTTGAAGTTCTTGTACCTTCTACATGGACCTCTGCCCCCTATCTATCTCTATCTGTCCTTTTCTCTCTCTCTGTTATCTATCTCTATCTATATCTCCTCTTGTTTATCTATTTAACTATGTCTATCGCTTCTTGTCTATCTCTCTGTGTCTCTCTATCTATCTATCTATGTAACTGCTATCTATCTATCTATCTATCTATCTATCCAACTCTGCTATCTATCTATCTAACTCTATCTATCTATCTATCTTATCTATCTATCTATCATATCTATCTAACATCTATCTATCTATCTTACTCTATCTATCTATCTATCAACTCTGCTATCTATCTATCTAACTCTATCTATCTAACTCTATATTCTATCTAACTCTTTATCTATCAACTCTTTATCTATCTAACTCTTATCTATCTAACTCTTTATCTATCTTAACTCTTACTATCTAACTCTATCTATCTAACTCTATCTATCTAACTCTATCTAACTCTATCTAACCTATCTATCTAACTCTACTATCTATCTATCTATCTAATACTCTGCTATCTATACTACTATCTATCTATCTATCTATCTCTCTAATGGGCCACATTCCAAAAAGGCTTAAGAGAATGGAGAGCAGGAAGGCATTTTCATGTAGTGGCCTGGTTTTTGTTTTTCCGTTTGTAGAATGTCCTGGCTTTTGGGGGAGGGAATTGGATAAATGTGAAAAATGTAATCCCAAAGTCCGATTCCTAATGTCTACACGGCAAATATTCCACTTTCATGGCTGCAGAAACCAACAAGGACCACCTAGTTGTCCACCTTCCTAAGGGAAAATACAAATGCATGAGCATGTTTTTTGTGCAAAAAGAAATGTGTGAATTGAAAAACGCGAAAATGACAAATACGCATGTGCACGTATTGCGCGCGAATTGAAAAACGCGAAAATAGCAAATACGCATGCGCGCGCGTTGAAAAACGCGAAAATGACAAATACGCATGTGCACGTATTGCGCGCGAATTGAAAAACACGAAAATAGCAAATACGCATGCGCGCGCGTTGAAAAACGCGAAAATTGCAAATACGCATGTGCACGTATTGCGCGCGAATTGAAAAGCGCGAAAATTGCAAATACGCATGCGCGCGCGTTGAAAAACGCGAAAATTACAAATACGCATGTGCACGTATTGCGCGCGAATTAAAAAACGCGAAAATTGCAAATACGCATGCGCGCGAGTTTAAAAACGCGAATACGTATGTGTAGCGCGCCAAAATTAAGTCGCACTTTTATCCATATTGACGCGCGATTAGCGCGTTTTTCGCCCGCGAAAATTGACCCAATGAGCGCAAACACGCCCTATTTCCCAACCCTTAAAAAGATCACACCCTTCACATACACCATGTGGCCGTAGGTTCTTTTGTAAAATGGAAAAAGAACAGCGAGGCGGAGGAAAGAGAACCCACAAAAGCAAACACACTGAAGGTGAGTACCTTGGGAAATGTTGTTAGTTTTAAACCCAAACAAGTGTGCTATCTCATTCCTACATTTGTCTAGAGATGATCTTTATGTGTTAGCTTCTTTTTGGCAACCATTTAACATACTATTAGTGAGATTAAACCTAAAAATCAGATTGTTTGTAATGCTGCTCCTTTGGCCAGAAGTTCATTTTATTTAGAAAATAAGTTTGGAACCATAACTGTTTTCCTTACATCTCCCTCTATGTATGTAGGTAATGGCACTATGAATTTTGAAAACACACAGGGAGTTAACTCCTATAACTTAGTTTGTTGTTTGGCTGACCTTAACCCTTGGTGTGTGTGGGGTGTGCAGTTTGGAGGATTGTCCCTAACTAAATGTAATTACACATTATGCAACAGTCACTCTGGAAATGTTCACATAATCTGGATAATACGTGATCCCTGTTTATTTTGGAGTCTTCTTTTCAGTGTCAGGAACTTGCTTTAGGTGTGTATCTGCACAAATTATGTTGAAGTAAGTCCATGCTGACCCAAAAATATATACAACATACTTGTGCACAAACACACCAATCCTCCTTACTTACAGGGAGATATCAAAATTCTACTGTGAAATAGGGAAACATGAGAGAACCTATCAAGGAATTCACACAAAACTTAAACTAATCTGCATTTAAAATGTGGATTCAACACATCAAACAATTGCAGGCAGACTTTCCACCAACCAACCAAATACACAAACCCCATGGAAATGATTTTTTGTTTGTGACTCTAAAGAAAAAGATGTAAAATAACAGAAAACAATGTGTTTTTGATAACAGATACAGATGTGGCAGCTCCCACCCATTATGGGACCCTTCCGAAGGCCAAGCGGGCTGCACGGCTGAAAGCAATATTTCAGCAAATGCTGGAAAAGGAGGTCTCTGAGTTGGAGCTGAGCTCAGAAGCTGAGGAACTGGAGCAGACTCCAATGGCCCCAACCGAGCCTCAGCTTGAGAGTGGTAGCTGTGTGAATGGAGGGAATCGTATGTGGGGGGTACACTAGGCTCGAAAGATTAATCAAACAGACTATCAACATTGTGTGGTAAAATGTAACCGAACACAATCAAAGGATTAAAATAGAGGAGAAGTTGTGAACAAGCATTTCACTAATAGAGGTAACAGTTAATACAGACTTTAAACGATACGAGAGGGATATAGTGAACGGAAACTGGAAATCTGGAACAGACTGGTCTGGAAAAATAATCTAAATCGTGTGGGAAGTGCAACGGAAGGATGAGGTAGGGTGAGGGCAGGGGTGGGGGCGTCTCTATACTGGGTCGCAACGAATCCCCTGTTTCAGACGCAGTCTTAATAGTTCCGCCGGTAAAGTGTCTCGAGTCACAATAACATATTCAGTGTGGAAAGAATCGAAGAGCATGTACGCATCTCATGGGGGACTGGAGTGAAGGAACGCGATCTATTGTTGTATAGTAAATAGTCGCCATCAGCCAGATAGGAAAGAAAGGGGGTTTGTGGATTTGATGATGGCGAGTGGTCAGATTGCAACGATTTGCACGTTAGGGGAAAAAATGTGGGCGGAGGCCGAGTAAAGGAAAGATCAGAGGTCTGCCCACGGGGATAGACCGGAACTCTAAGGCTTGTATATGGGAGTGACTGTAACACACGGAGAGGGAAGAAGAAGATAGAGGGTCAAGATGCTGGAAAGCACATTTGTGTCCAGGATAATTTAAAGTGTGGCGAGGATATTGGTGCATTGCGTCTGTTAAAAATGTGATGAACACTAATACATTGCTGTGTAATATCCGGTGGCACGGGACGAGAAGGTAGAAAAAAAATGGCTGCTGATTTTTGGACGTATCTTTTCTGAGTCAAGGTTTGTCTAGATACATTATTGTTTTTAGTTTTTAGTTGGGGGGGTTTGGTTTTTTAACCAATTGACCCTGATCCGCTCTTAGCTATTAAGGCAGTAAGATGAATCCAGTTTTGGCACCCGGGTCGATCTACGGCTCTCCCCTCTAATGGTAACTAGTTTGTATCCAAATAACATTAAATAGGGGTTTTTGGTATCTCGTAGCCCACGATGTCCCGACATCTATTGAAGGTCTGTCCCAGAATGTTGTATATCTATGAGAGAAGAACACCAGACTGAGGAGAGATTTGGGTTGAGTGGTTTGCATTTGGGGCAGAGTCCTTTGGGTATATTGGGATCTGTGTGTGCTGAGATAGTGGGCGTTTGTGTATATACGCCTGGGTGTTATTTTTGAATTGGGTTTATCTCCATCCAAATCGTTTTTATTATGGAACTTTTTTATTGCCACTTGTCCTCTAGTATTTTTGGGGGGGGGATAAGGTCCGTAGTTTGGAAGTCCGCTTCCCATTTTTGAGGTTGGTGTTTTCTCGAGAGCGTGTGAGGTGTCCATTCTTTAGGATTGAGTGGATCCTCGAGAGGGAGAATTTGTGTCGGGGTTGATAGAATGCATTTCTATTGGGGTTGTTTTGAATAGATCTGAACATATTGGCTAGTTGTTTCCTACAGTAAGATACTACCTGGGCATATAACAGGAAGGGTTGTGTTCTATTGTTTTCGAGAGTTCAGTGAAGGTTAGAATATTGTTGCCTCGTTCTATGAACTAGTTTTATTGAGTGTAATTCCTTTAGGATGCCCATGGTTTCTATCCCTGGGTTGTGGTAGCTTTTGGAAATCTGGATGTTGGGGCAAGTTGAATGAACAGAGCTCACATTATGAGCTTTTTACAATCATTTAATATGCCAGACAGATTGAAAAATGTAACTAAATGAAACCTTGTTTTTTCAGTCTGGTGTGGGGGGGAAACTGTACCTTTATGGCTGGATAAATGCTTACAGGTTGAGACACAGTAATTTCAGTGGGACTATATTTGGAGCTTGTACAGATCTCCGATTTCACGCCGGATGTATATGGTGCAGACTGAGGTAAGACAGTGCTTCAAATCAAGAAGACAAACAAATATTCAGTGAAATAACATAAAATTGATATAGGTATTCCATTCACACTGCGCTAACAAAGTAAGTATCGGCTGTTTGTGACACACTACTTTGGAATCTCATGCCTACCACACATTACACCACAACGGCCCACTATACTGTTACAACAGCAATTTAAATCTCGTTATTTGGCATACGCAAAACATACATAAAAAATCTTAATATACAATACCCTACACATCACAATACTCTATTAATGGGGTGCCCCCCATACTCTTAAAATCAGAGGCTTATACCGGGAGAGTCATCCTACAAGCCCTCCTTTGTCAAAATAATCATGGTTGCCTAGGACGATCACCATAGACCAAAAAAAAGTGCTTAAAAGACCATACCTACCAGTCATCAGCAGGACGAATGTCTCCTACTGTCCCGTTCCGTGGTTTGTGTTACAGCGTGCCAAGTCTGCAGTGTTGTGCCGGCTCAAATTCCCTTTATTGAGTCAACGGAGCTCTGCTGCAAAAGCACTCCATGCTGTTGCGGATCGTTTACCTCTTAATTGGCGTGTAGCATACTACACAGGGGAAATGGCCTGTCCCAACACACACTCCATATTCTTGTGCTCCAGTAATAGCTTTTGGTACGATCAATCCATAGTCTGGACCCCTCCTGACTCTCCACGGATTTCCACAGGCAGAAACAGGTGGTGTGGTAATGTCATATAATAGCCAGTAAACAACCACCCTTATATGGCTGTAACATTGCACAGACTGGCAGCTAGAAGCATTATCCCTGGATCATTTTAAGTGTGCTCTTTTATTCAAGGCCACTTGTATAAAAAAATCCTTTTCCCTCTAAAAAACCCGATAGTAGCCATCTGGGATGTGGAAAACATTTAGTGTTTCCAGTTCCCAAGTTATACAAAATTTTATGTAAGGTGCCTTGAACAGAATGAGGACACAAAAAATCCAATTGATAGGGGCATTGGGCCAAAGTAACAGGTTCTTACCTTGTGAACGTTCCTAGGACAGATTAATGCTTGTTACAACGTGGCATCTATAAGGTGGCCTACACACAACTGCTAATGTGTACATCCTGTCGGGAAACAACGGGATTTACCCCATTAGTCAACGTGAATGAGGGGTTGTTCCCGACCGATTGTTTCTGTTAAGATAATGACTGGTAGTTGGCATCGTTTGGTCGGAAAAGACGGAAAATAATCCCTCGGCCGGTATGGCGCCCTTTCACTTTGAAATGGAGCCAATCCATTTGTCGACACGATCCCCCATGGGGTAACGGTCCAAGTCCGTGTGTGCTGGTTCCCACCGCTGTGTGCCGAGACAGATACCATGTATCATACATTGAGATGGAAAATCACCTGCGTATGGCCACCTCTAACAACAGTATTGGGCTGGGTGATTTTCAGAAATGTTACAACGGGGGTGTAAACACTGCTGGATTCGTCATCGGAAAGAATCACGTCAGTCGCAAGCAAATGTGGGAAACAGTTTGGTGCAACCGTGCTAAGCGGTCATAGGAGGGCCCTCGGTCACCGCTGTCGACAAAAGCGCCTCATTTTTTTTTTAAGACCCTACCAAACGATACAGGGGAAATATCGGATCAGTTGGGCAAAAAAATGTTACTTGTGGTAACCATCCCTGCTCTTTTAAACCAGGGGTGTTATAGCCATCCTGAATCCTAGTGCCCTAGGCTAATATTTTAAAAATATCAGTAAACTGGAGCAAGTACGTCTCAAATGCAGCGTTCAGGATTGTATCTGTTGTTTCACAACAAATGCGTTGAAGATTGTCTATTGCGGTGTGAAGTTACACAATTTCTTTTGTGTGCCATACAGAAAATAATGTTGTCTCACACTAGTAAAAAAAATTTTTTTAAATTATTTTAAATACGAAGCACATACACCATCATCTTCTTGACTGTAGTTCTTGACATCATCTAACAGATCATTTTTTTTTACTAACGCGCAAAGAACAGCAATGAGTATAGGGCCCTGTTGCAATTATAAGCGCCATGTGTGTTTGAGGGTAGATACAGATGCGCACCTGATGGCAGAGTACAACGGTAAATTTCAGTTGCTGGAACAACATCCACTGGGCAGATCATCAACAGCATCCAAATATATCATAAACAGTCCATATGCCACACCTAATCCCCAAGTGGGTGCAAGAGTCCAATCCCCTATTCAAGGGAACAAGGCAATCAAATAGATACAAGGTGTACTGCACTCCAAAACGAAACGGTTTATTTAAAGACGCAAACATCAAACCGCAAATACGACGTTTCTGAGGGTAAACCCCTTTCATCATGATGAAGGGGTGGGTGTTACTCTCGAAACGTCGTAGTTGCTGTTTGATGTTTGGCTTTAAATAAACGTTCTGTTTTGGGAGTGCCGTCCACTTGATCTATCAGAATCATGCAACATCGCGCCGTCCAAACACCTATATCACAATACACAAATGAAAATGTTGGGGAAAGTCTGTTGTGTTGTGTACTCAGGCGTTTGTGCATTCATATGTTGGCGACTGTACTATCTTTGAGGGGAATGTGGTCTCTATACTAGGAGCCATTTAAAAAGGGCACACCTCCTACTAAATTGTGTCCTGGATATGCGTCCTAGCTTTAGTCCTGTATAAAGAGTTGTTTTTCCTGCTAGTACTGTGAGTCTGTGACATCACCAACCAATTTTAGGTCTGCGGTTAGTTTGCAAGGTTGGGAGCATCCCACTGCTGGGACAAAGCATCACACAGCCTGATTATAAAGCTCTGTCGGCCCCCAACATCTAAAATAATTTTTAAAGCTAGCCACAGCCTGAAATGAAGGGTGGCATGGTGTAGAGGAAAGGTAGAACATGATTGAGGTCTGTAATAGCTTCAGGAAAAGATTGACTTTTGGGCCTCAGAACATCATTTTACGTGTCATAGAGACTCAGTCCAGACAGGACGACAGGAATGTAACTTTACACGACCATATCTTAACGATCCAAGGAGCTAGAGGCATCATATCAGACTTGTTTGAAAGGCCACAGTTAGTACCCTTGTACAGTAGTTGTGAGTTTATATATAAGTGGAAATGCTATATAATGTTTTTTTTCCATTGCAGTGTCAATTACGTTTTCTGGATCAGTGTGTAAGGATGTTTTGAAGCAAGGAAACTGCGCAATGAACAGGACAATCCTTTGTTCCCAAATTATGAAAAATGTGAATCCAGAGTATCACAGAGGTAAGAAGAGCAACTTGTGGTACATTTAGGTAAAGAGCAACTTATGGTGCCTAAAAGCATGCTATTTTTGCTTACCTGGTAGTCCTTTACTGACAGTCCCACAATGGTGGTACATTAGAATAGATGACTTCTTAGTTTGCCACTTCACTGAGCAGAGACCACCACATGGGGAAGACAGCATTGATCAGGTGAGTTTCCTGTCTAATGCAAGGACAGAGGAAGATTCCTCCACAGTATTTTGACAAACGTCTGTTACGATCGAGAATAGTTTGTGTAGGGAATGTGCGATCGGGCGTAGTTTATGTCTCCAACCAACGCGACCAACCATCTTTACCTCTCCGACCAACCATCTTTACTGCTCCTCTTCTTTTCTCCCAATCGGGCTTGAGAAGCACTAAACACATAAATTAGTCCTACAGAAAAATGATTGGGGAGAAGCAATCAAAGTTCCCACTAACGTGGTTCGCTGTAAGATCGATGCAGTTTATCCACGGTCCTAAATCCTGGCCACAGACCATATAAAATCTTTTTGGAGTGAATATCTACGATTGTCTTCTTTACTTAGATCCATTGATTCAGGGCACTAAGATTCCTCCGAGAGCACTCTTCTACATATATTCCTGTCATTTTCTCCAGAAACAATAAAGGTGACCTGTTTTAGTTTTTTTCAGTTTATTTATTTGCTTGTATTTGTAGATCTATGTGTAATTTAAATGAAACTTCTCAGATGGGTTATATAATATTTTTTTTTTTTTAATTGGTTTAAATTTTTATGTGGATAGCTTTCCAGTCCAAGGGCTGATTTCTAAAAGTCTGTTATCCGTAATGACCGATAACCTACCTTTATAGCGCTAAAATAAAAACAACATTAGGTTATCGTCGTTTTTACAATGCGATTGGTTATTTTGCTGCAGTACACGGACTTAGCATAGAAAAGTGTCGCTATTCTACAGCCGTTTTATTACGATCGAGTCATGGTTCCTTATCAGAACATTACAATATAAGGTAGCCTTATAAATGGCAGCCCTTAAGACTATCACTAGCTAAAATATTCTTGTGTAGGTACACTGCAAATTGTAAAAGGTTTTTTATGTCTCACTATTATTATAATGACAAAATGTAGCAAACCTATGTTCATTAACCTTTAGAAGGAACAAGCTTATCACCCTGATCAAATTGCAGTGTTTTTTTAGGTAGTTGCAAAAATCCTTCTACAGTGACTAACACATTTATTACTAAGGAATACTGTAACGCTTTGTAAGTGTTGTGTTGTTACAACATGTGTTCAAGATAGCCATCTCCTCCCATTGGATAATCCCAGACTGAGGTGGGGTGGAGCTTCGAAAGGTACAGTTGTCCTTTAAGAAATTTGTGACTTTATAATTGACACCAAACAATTGTATTTGTACTGAATATTCTAACACTTCTGATGAAATAAAGATATATTATATATCACTTCATTTTTCAAACAACAAGATGATTGGAATTAAAAGACAGTTATATTATAAATGTTATCATGGGGTGCGTTTTTTAGCCACAAGCATAATTTGAATCAACTAAATGAATTATCAGGCCAGTCATCCACATCCATACTACTAACTGACCATTCTTAAGAGATAAAAACTGTGTATCAACAGCAAACAGTAAATATACAAGATAATACTTGTCCGTCATTACACTACTGACAGCATTTTAACACTTTAACCAGATTCACAAAAACATTTATTTATTGATATGCCTGAAGCCACATCGTTTTAGGGTTAAGCCAAATTAAAAGTTTACTATAACTAGATCTTAAACTATAAGTTTAAGATAACTAATAATGACGAAGGAAACCCACATTTCTGCAATTGTAATCCATTTATTTTAGCCAAATGTGCAAGACAACCACTTGTCTTTGTGAGATTCCAATGTGCGCCAATATATGATACGCTTTTTAACTTGTCCTCGCTGTAGAAGTATCTGATTGGTTAATGTGGTTAAACACACAGGCAAATATTACATTCCTAATAGATCATATATATATCATTCATGCTCATCTTTCCCCATGTGTATTAATGGCTATTGTTGGAATTTTAAATTAATGTTATGGTGTAGAACTGTGGGGGTGGTTGCCGCCAAACTCGTAAATGGCCATAATTAAATAATGAAAACTTTAATAATAGTTTCAGTGCACTCTTGGGTCTTTTTGAAAACACAAAAACACTGTAAAAAAAAGCACAAAAGTGCTTTGTAACTTGGATATCTCTAAGATATCTCTAAAGGAATATTTCTAAAGGAACAACTAAAATATAGATTTGACTTTGTTGACTAATTATATAATTTATTATTTACCTATTTCTAAATGCTTTGCTGTTGCTAGGGCTTGTATATAAATCGTACCCCTTTAGTCTTAATGCTAGATCTTGTTTTTAAACTTGCAAATCCCAAGATTCCATGCTAAATCAGCTAGTTGGGACAACACTATCATAACAAATAATTTTCAGCTGTGTAGATTTGTCTTTTAAACCAAATGTGACCAAATGTGTAGGTGGTAAAAAGTATGGTAATGGATCAGTAATAAGCATTCCAGACAACATTTAATAATTAGCATTTGTAATTATAACTTATATTTAAAAAAATTAAACAGTCCTGAGCAGAGTTTTTGAACCACTTATAAGCCGTATGTTTGGCTAAAAAGTGAGCAAAATGTTTCTAGTTCTTGTAACGAATCTTACAATAGTCGTATTGTAATTAAACAGTTTGCAATGAAAAGCTTCATCATCTGCTATAAAGCTGCTTGATGACAATAATATCTACATATAAAAATTGTATATGACATGTTATATATGTAAACAATGGTTTTAATACATTTGTAACCATAATATATATTATATTAGAAGAATCAGAAGGCAAATGTTTAACTTTGGAAAATTATACTTTCTAGCCTGTTGTGGTGTTGTTAAAATAGAAAACTGACTAATTTATATGTTCGTTTAATCGGTTTTGAATCTTAAAGGTATATGTCCACCTCCCAAACGTAATAACCCCCCTAAGACTATCCAATTTTAGATATTGACTTTATAAAGGCTCATTGTGATGTCCACTTTGTTCTGTATTGTTTTGTAAATCAGTAAGTCCAAATATATGCCTTTTAAGGCAGATTCACCAGAGACGCATGCGCTCATGGCAAATCTCCTATAATAGATTACCAGAGGCGCTAGGCGCTGGCTGAATCCTCACCCTTGTGTAAAATAGGCTTGCGGCGGCTGGCGAGTGTCTGCTAACAGCTCATAAATACAGTTAGCCCATTGCCTCCTGGTCCTGTTAATTTTGTTGTACTTTTGATGATTTATAATATCCTATCAGCACTGATGCCTGTTCTGCTTGCTAGCATAGCATGGCATAAATCCAGGCAAAAATGACATCTTTAGGGCCCAATGCCCATACACTGAATCCATCAGAATCTGCTCAAATATAGGATCTGAAGAGATTTGTTTTGAGTTTGATGTGAATGTGTTTAGCTACCTTTATGTTTTGTTTAAAACTGAATCATTTTCTTTTGTTTCTGTGCATTTGGTTTTCAACGTGCATTTTTATATATGTCGTAATTAATCGTTCACATACATTTCGGGTGCTGCGTTTTTTACCCAGTTGTGTGGACTTTTGGACATATTAACCTCTTAAATGTTACTGTCCTGCAAACACTACACAATGTATAAAAATGCATTCAATGTGGTTGGCATATAAACCTCACCTGCAGACTTCGATGGTCTAGACTCTATAGAATTGAGCCAGCTTATTTCCTCATATCGAATATGGCTACAATAAGACTAACAGGCTAAAATGTTGTGACGACCTTAGCAAATAGTATCACTGAGAGAAACCAACACTGGTTGATGACTATTTGAATTACATTCATTTAAAAAGTTTTGCATTCAGGTGTTTTTGTTTTAAATTTTATAGATCTTTTTGTTTAATATTTGCATTTCTCAGAACCATTTTATTATTATAATAAACTAGAATATAAACAAATACGACTATATGAGTTAAAGAAATAAAACGAGTTTGTGTGGTTTCCAATTAAGTATTTAATTCTGGTACATAAAATTTTATAGGCACAATGCTAAATGTAGTCTTTATAAAGGTATGCTCACCTAAAAATGAGGGACATAGCTCCTTCCTTCCCGGTCTTTTAATTAGTGAAAAAAGGTAAGTATGAATTTTAAGTGGTGCAAAACCTCTTTCATTTTAACACACAGCGTTAGACACAATATATGCCATAATGGTGGCTTTGGTTCATTTCTAATGAAGTTTAAGGCTGAAAACATTCTGATTTATTCATTTTCCCCTTTATTTTTGCAATGCATTACCTTGATGTTTTTGTTAATTTAATCCATGATAATGTAGAAGTATAAAAAGCTATTCACATGTATGACAGTAGAGAAAGAATGAACTAATGAATTGTGGTTTTACCTGTTGTTAGATTAAACATTTAATCTTTCTAGTGATTGTAAAGTTTGATATAACCATTCAGTGTTGGCCTATCAGTTTTGATGCTTATCATTTATAATTAATTAAAACTTGAAAAATACAGCAAATGAGATTTGTAGCTAATTTCAGGAATTCCACTCCATGAGTAATCTCTACTAATTATCATTTATCTGATTTTTATTATATCTGATACTTTTGTTGGATCTGCAGCATTAGTTTACTAAAGAATTGGATTTCTTGTGATTCAAGTGAACACTGTAAAGCCCATATGCACAAGCATCAATTTCTGTGCATTCGGTGAATTCATATTAGAGGCAAGGTAAAGCACATTACAGAGCAGCACCCTGTAGGGAGGCAACAGTTTTGGATGGCAGGAAAAACAATTTTTTTCGTTTTTTTTTCCTGCCCAAATCATGTGCCCCAAGAGATTTTTCCATGTGCCTGAGGGCCCAGATGCCAGGTCCCCCCAAAACTGTTGTTTGTAAAAAACCCCACACAATTTTCGGGAATGCAGCTACGACTCCTCACCCCTCTTTCTGACTGCAGGCCGGCGAGGGGGGCAGGCACTTTTGATCTTTGTTTGTTCAGGTGCAAAAAGGCTAGAGACGGTCCTGGGAAGATCAGTTGGTGCATGGTGGGGAATTGCGATTGCGGGTTCTCTAATCAGTTTTCGAAGGATCCAAAATCCAGTTGGAAAATCTTGGATCGTTAGCTTTAGACTTTCTGATTTTAGATATTTGCACAGGCACCTATCTTGTCTGGCCTTCTTCTTGCTTATTGTTCTATACAGTTACTACATCCTTGTTGCTCATTGGTAAATAATATTTTTTTTTTTTAGTTTTCTTTACTCCCATATAAATCTCACTTCTTTAAAATAATAAAATTGACACCTTACTGTCCTCTTAGAACTAAAATTGATCATACAGTCCTAAAAAGTAGTAATTTCAATAGGCGACTTAATGTTTGTCTCATTCATTCAATTACACCAACCACCCGATAGGCCATTTTCCATAACTATTAAATTAAACAACTGTGGAATGTCAAGTGCATAACATGGTCTTATTATTATTGTGCCAAGGATAGTGGGGTTTATTTTACAGTTGAATTCTTTAAATACCACTCAAGTCTATTTCAACAGGTGTTGTTTAACTCATGCTGCACCTGGAAATCTATTTTTAATGATGGGTTGTGTGTCCAGCATTTACGGATATAACAGTTCATAAAATATTAAAGGGTAATGGCCTTAGCACATTTCTTCCTTTCGTATATACTAAATGTTGAAATTCTATGTTGGTATTAATCGACCTTGTAATCAAGTGAGTCCTGATGTTAGGAGTGATAAAAGTATTAATAGATTAAAGCTTTGCAATGCGAAAGTACAAGAGAAACTGGATGTTAATATAATCTTTATAAAGAGGTTCCATGAAATACCATTTTGGGGAAAAGTTAAAGAAAGACAGTAGTGAAAAGAAATCAATTTGTGCTAAAAATTTTAAAAAGTGCTGTTGCATTTAGGGTTATCATAGGCTATTCCAGTAAAGCTTGTACACACCGTACCATTCCAATGCAGATTCTGTCTGTCATTTTCCAAAGGTGTTCTTCCTTTATAAAGTAAAAAAACACCCCTAACAAAGTCACCCACCTAACAATCAAGGACGATTCCTCTACTGCTACAGTAGCAAGTCTGAACAACAATTTTTTTTTTCACCTGTATTATAACAACCTTTACTGATGCAGAAGCTTAGTGTTCTCGCTGCATCTTAAAGGTCATTTTTGCACATAAACACATTACTTTAAAAGGGTAGGTCCATCAAAAGTAGTTGGAATTTCTCTCTGATTTTACTGAAGAACAGGAGGTGTAAATGCACTATCTCTTACATCCCGTTCTTCAGTAAAATCTTCCAGGTAGAGAGGAGACACTACCCGCGGTACCCGCTCAGCGCCGGAAATTCACCGACACTCTCCATGCATCTCCATCCTTTGCACTGTGCGTGGGCATGACACTCATTTTTGTAGTCAGAATTGCATCCTTAAAAGGCTTCTAACTAAAAAATGGTATCATGTACTGAATGTAAAATTGCTGATGTGGATAAATACAATATTCATTTGCAGAATGAGTAATAATAACATCAGAACTATAATTAACCATTGGTCAGGCTGTACTCTTTCATTTGCACAAATTGAGAGGGGAGTAAACTCTTCAAAAATTCGAGTTCCCCAAAAAAAAATATCTCCAAAAGCCAAAATCATTTGTTATAAAACTTCCATCTGTGGAAATTAAAGCATTTTTTAAAGAAACTGCAATTGAACAGAACTTATTTAATATTTAGAAACCCAATATTGCCCAGTATTATGTACAAAGTCTAGAGACGTGTTGGCGGACTGTCTCCAAATCTCAGGGACATCTGAGGTTGCCTCTGGGAGAAAAAAAAAAAAAAAAAAAAAAGATGGACAGATACACAAACCCCACTGAAGAGTTATTTGTGGTGGGTTGGAAAAGCGCTCCTCTGCTTGGATACTTTCATCTTGGTCCTATGGCTACTTATGTGAAACTTATCTAATAAACATCTAATCTAAATTAAACCTATAATAATGAAATAATTTGGAATCTGTGTACAAAAAGGAATCTTCGAAATAGAAAAGGGTGTCGTGTAAGGGGCAAACTAAATTAAAAACAGGGGGACTTGGGGTAGCTTGAATAGAACCAGATTGGATAAGTTCAGTAGAGAAAAGCGCTGGAGTGGGGATATGGCATAAATGCTATAATTGGCCACCCAATAAACTTCAGTAAAACAATGGAACTGTCTGGCATTGATATGTGGTGATGGCAGGGTGACTGGACAGTTTAAAATTAAAAAAAAATAAGCTGGATGATTTTCTAATCAAGAAATGTAGCAGTTGCCTGGTCATTGTACATAAAGTTGGAGATTGAGTCAGGATATTTACCCGATTTCCACTTGGAGGTCCAGAAGGGAATCCCCCCCCCGTCAAATTTGGTAGTTTTTTGTTTTTTTCTTCCTTTCCTTGGATACAGCAGTTAGGCAGGAAATGTGAGTATTCTGAGTAGTTGTTACTAAGTACTGACAAACTTATTATTCAACCTCAAATACTTAACTATACTAATACTATTTATATGAAAGGACAACTAAAGCTACAGACTAACAACTGAACCAGAAGGCGCAGAACACTCTGATATAAAACCATATAGTAATTTGTGTCTTACTGTCCCATTTTGATGCGGGGGCCCATTCTAAGCCATATCTTTTTTACTGGACCTGATAAAGCAAGGAAGCAGGTGGGATTGAGGTCAGGGGGTGTGGTCCTGACCTCACATACACACGATAATTTCTACAGTGCTTTAAATGCTTATATTTACTTTAGTAACAATTTACTTGTGATTTTATATCTTTTCATGTTTTAGGGGTGTTGTTTTCAGATCTGGGAGTATAATTTTTTTATTTAGTTTCCTTAAAATCAACTGCAACTCGGATCATTAATCCTGTGAATGCTTCATTACATTTCTATTTAATATTTGATTATGTTACATTAGTATAACCATAGGTGTTCAGTATAAATACAGAGGAGGTTTATTCAATTGTTTACATATTAATATAATTTAAGTCAACGCGATTCCAAATAATAAATTGAAACTGAGCGAATAACACATCAGTTTTTTATTTGTCTGGCATGCTCTGACTTAAAGCTTTGAAAGAAGCGCACACCCTCAGCACTAGCATGTGCTATATTAACTTTCTGTGCTGCTGGTACCAGACGTCTGCCACATCTCCAAGGTAGACGTAAGTTTAGAAAACACCGGACCGCACACACTTTTTTTTGAATTGGGTCCTTAACCCATTAATCAGTGGAAAAACAGTGGAACGTTTGGGGGGACCTCAGCCACCTTTATCAGTTAATGAGTGAAAGTGCTTACATCAATGAATAGAACCCATAGCTCCACCCTCACCCAAGTTCCCCTCCAAAAGGTGGGATCCTCTTCCATTGGATGAGGAAAAACACCAAAAAGTCCATAGTGATACGTATCTGACTAATATAAACTTGTGGGATGATATGATCAAAAGACATTCATATTAGGGTATAAATATAGATCATAAATATATATATATATAGACGGTTTATCGGGCATGAAAAATAATTAGATAAACACAAGAAGCACTGTAATATTCCATTGTTTTCGTTTAAACCTTTTGGAAACATATTATTTATTTTCCAGATCCAAAAAACATTCATAGTGTCTTAGCATTACTTTCGCCTTCCTTTTTTTGTTTTTTCTAGAATCTGACACCTTAGCTGAGATTTTTTTTGCTCAAAGAAGTGCTTAGCTAGCAAAGTTTTTTCTTCTTAAAGTGATCTTGTCCCTTTTCTTGGCTCTGACTTAAATTGCTGCTATATATTTACGTTGGTAATGTTACTATGTGTGCATGGGCATATTGGGGTGACTTCAGAGAGTCTGAAATCTATATTGTGATAAAGCTTAAGTATAATTCATGTAGTATAACTTTGCACTACACTGATAATATGCAAAAATATGTGTACCCTGAGGGGGGGAAAAGCATTATTGAGTGTGACTCAGACAATGAGAACCCACTACAGTAAAACAAATATAGTTTTCATCTGCTACTTTTAGAATGAAAGATATTAGTATGGTAGTTTTGAGGGTGGACATGCCCTTTAAAGGGGAACTGGTGATCTCCAAACAAGTTGAGTCTAAATGAAAGGCCAGTTTCCAACATTTAAAATGAGCCATCAACCACCACCTCTACGTGCTCCACAGCCCAAGATATAAGAAATGACTGACCAGAAAGTTGATGGGTCCTTTGGAGGAACAGCTGAGTGCCTTTTCCTCCAATGCTTGAATTTTTGACACTGGTTTATTTGTAATTCTTTGTTTAGTGTGTGATTGTTAAATGACTGCTCCAAATATAATCTATTTAATAATCAACAACAGACAGCTGAAAGCCTGATCTTTTCCTGAAGTGTGGGAAAACAATGCTTATTTGGGCAGATAGATCACTGAACTGTGTCGGTAGGTATACACCAGATTTCTTCTGAAAGTCTTAAAGGGCATGTCCACCACCTTCTAAAAAAAAAATTATATATTGTAGGCTTCCTCCCCCAGCCCAACCGCATTTATTATGGTCAGAAAGTCCCCCAATCTTTACTTACCTTCCCCTATCCTCCGCCGCACTGCCCGGCCTTCTGCTTGCATGAAACTGCAAGCAGGGGCGCGGACCAGCAGCCACGTCTGTGGATGGCTGAGAGGCAGCCAATCATGGACGGGGCTGCCGGCAGTTCAAACGGCGGAGGATAGAGGGAAGGTAAGTAAAGAGTTTCTACATAATAATAATGCGTTGGGGCTGGGGGAGGAAGCCCTACAACATATAAAAAGGGTTTTGTGGTAGGGGGAGGGAGGGGGAGGGCTGCAGTGCGCATGGCAAAATTCTCCTGGAAGAGAGACAGGAGGCAGAGTCCTATATGGACTCTGCTAGGCTCCTGGTGGACAGTTTTTTGGATTTTGGGGGAACATTGCAGTGTGAACCATGTGGAGCAGGATGTAAGGTAAGGATTTTTATGCACTACAGAGTGGGCGTAGTGCGGAATTATAGTTTTTGTAGTTGCGGGAAATTATAGTTTTGTAGTTTGCGGGAAATTATAGTGTTTGGGGGTGGACATGCCCTTAACTGAGGGAGGAGCTGAGGAACAGGTAAAATCACTTAACCAACTGGAACCAGGAAATGTGTAAATCACTAGGTAGCAACCAGAGATGGACTCATTTTAAAGGAAGGACAGCATGCTTTTATTTTAACCCTAGCTTGTTCGGAGACCACAGTTTCCCTAGAACAGGCTACATCAATTATTCTGATTTATTAAATGAGGTACGGAATGTTTTTGCAAAACTAAATAGGCTAAAAAATGAAAATTAAATGTAAAAATATTGCAATAGAAATTTTGCATGAACAATTGGATTTGAATAATGACATTTAGAGAAGTTAATAAAATGTAATAAATATTTTAAGATGCAAAGACAGTGAAGACTAGCTTAGAGGAAAAGTTGGGATTAGAGTGAAAGCACGTTATGACTGACTGAAGTTTCTGTTCTGTTTTAATCTGATCCAATGGTTATTATTAGACACTGAAGATACATTTTGAAGGTTTCTACCTTCCAGAAACACTTCTTCCAATTGCTGATTTTCATTTTTATTTCTACTGTTCCTATTTTTAACTAACTGGTAACAAGAAGAATGTTAAATGATAAGTACACTCTAAAAACAAGTTAAGTGTAATGGAAAGCACAGATTTAACTATCATTTCCCCTTGTTTTTTTTCCTAGCTCCCTCCTGAGCCTACCTGTGCTGATGTAAACTTGCTGACATCTTGGATCTGCATTCTTGTCTGCTTAGCTCCTCCCCTTCGTAAGTTTTCTGTCCGCCCCGCGTGTGTGTGACTCATAGCGCACGTTAATCCGTGCACAAGCTGACGTCATGCTGTGCAGTGCATGGCGTCACCAAGCGAGATGCACGGAGCACATGGAAAGTGCTTTTTGGGACTTCAGAAGAAGGAGCTAAACAGACAAGAATGCAGATCCAATATGTCAGCAAGTTTACATCAGCACGGTAGGCTCAGGAGGAGCTAGTTAAAAAAACCAAAGGAAAATGATTAGTTAAATCTGCTGTTTCCAATTACACTTAACTTGTTTACCGTTACCTTTAAGATGGAGAACCCTAAAATACTTGGAAGCCAATAAATTACAACAAAAAGCATTTTTTATCAGTCAGATTTAATAATGTAAGGTACCTTTTTACCATTTTTCTTCTTAATCAAAAAGTTATTCTCTGGTAAAGGTCTCACTGGTCACACTCAATCTGCAAATATGAATGAATCCTTAAAGGGGAACTGTGGTCTTCAGACAAGTTTTTATTGAAAGCCCCAATTTCCTTTAAAACGAGCCATCGACCCGCTCTCTATGCTCCACAGCCCAAGATATAAAGAAATTACTGACAAGAAAGTTAATGGGTGGGAGGATGACTGTGACATTCCAAAGGCTGCTCCTCCACCACACTACCAGCAGAGCACAGGCTCAGATTTCACAGAGTGTTAGGGAACCCCCCCCTCCCTGCTGTGTGAAGACCCACAGAAAATGTAAGGAAATCTACTCTCCCACTGTGTGAAAACTTTAACTATGCCCTGAAAAGGCTGCTTTCACAAAGTTTCTGTAGGGGGAGATTGGGTCTGAGGTCTGAGTGGGGAGGGCCACAGCACCAAGAGTGGGCCCACAAACCCACAAGTGGGCGGACCATATACCATGTGAGCGGATGGGGCCCCGACACCAATGGTGGGTGGAACATGGACCCATGAGTGGGCAGGGCCATGGCACCCGTGAGTGGGCATGACCAAGTAGGGCTGCAAAGAAAGGTGTATAAATAGGTAATGGTCAGTATCTTTGTTGCGTTTTGGGTCTGTGACCCAAACGTCAGTGTTCTGCTGTGTGTAAGTGTAGCCAGTTAGAGCTATGTAACTAAAAGTATCTGTTTTTAAACAATGTTTTTTACAATAAAGGAAAGTTTTTATTGAAAGCAAGTGCCGTCGCTTGTATGGTTGAAATATCTGAGGTGGTGCAAGCCCTCAGGACGTCACGGCCTCTTGAGCAATCAAGCGGTGTTTAGTGCTGGGTTTCACAGTGGTGAATTTTGGCTGCAAATGAAAGGACCAAAGGGGCTGCAAGGGAAGGGGCCACGGGGGGGCCTGCAAGTGGATGGGGTCATGGAGCCCTGGAGCGAAGGGGCCAAGGGGCTGCAACTGAATGGGCCAAGGGAGGTTGCAATTGAGGGGCCATAAGGGCCAGGGGGTGCTTGCAAGCAGGAGGAGACACAGGGTAGAATGACTGTCACATGGTTCCTGGACAGGAACGGGTAGTGCAGGATCTGGTGATGGTGCTACCATATCACGCACAAAAATGTAAATCGTACAAAAAACTCACCGCGTCAAGGTTGCTTTTTTAACTGGGTCCTAACCTACTGGTACTTGCCTTTGGGCTGCATGAGCTGACAGCTTCTCCTGTGTGGCCTGGATGCTTGAAGCTGACTCTCTAGTTTAAACTATGCATTAGAATTGTTTTGGTGCATCTATTTTTTGTATGTATATATTTTGGTCTCTAGTTGCACTTTAATATGGATGTACAACAGCCCAATTTTCTAATATTTGTGTTCATTGAAGGTTTGACCAAGCCTTCTGGTAATTGTACTCCACCCAGAGTTAGGTTATGTACTCGTTTGAGCAAGTACTTTAAACTAAAGTCACTTCAAGCATCCAGGCCACACAGAACTGTCAGCTCATGTAGCCAAAAAGGCAAGTCCAGTAGGTTAGGACCCAGTTAATAAAGAAACCTTGACGTGCTGACTGGGCTTAAAATAATTTGGCCAACTTATTGAACTAATTGCTTTATTTATCCAGGGTTTAGCAGGCTGTTTGTAGTCGCAAACCTTAGGAGGTAGCCAATATGCAATTAGAATTGTTTGTGCACTAGAATTCTATTTTTGTATGTATTATATTTTTGGTCTCTTAGTTACACTTTAATATGATTTACAACAGCCCAATTTTCTATATATTTGTTGTTACAAAAATGTAAATATCTTCAAAAACTATGTAAAAAAAAACAATGAAAGTAAATTGCAAAAAATACTTCTACTTAACTCTACGTAAAGTACCTTACTAACACTCCTAATTTCATGGATTGAGCATATCCCTCGCGGATACAGCCCAGAGCAGCGTCTGGATCTCTCATACGAAGTCCCCCGGATACTAATATAAACCCGGGGAGCTGGATGATCGTCTTGGTAACTGTATCTATTATATTTATTTGCTCACTGATAACATTGTATATGATTGCGGGACTTTTTGATTACAACCGAGGGACTGGGGGATACCGCTCTAGATAGGTTTCTGTGTCATCTACGGGGACGCCATGGTTTTTAAAAGTTTGATTGGGTGTGGGTTTTTTGTAGTACTTTAGGGCGATTATGCGATGTTTGCTTTTTATGGCTGAATAAATTTTCATGTTTTTGCTGTCATCAGCGTAGTGCTCCATTTATAGTGTACTTTTTTAGAGGTATTTTACACTAGGACACCGCCAGTCCTTAGGTTGTTACGCAACAGAACTAAATAATTAAGCTGTGCTTCGGGATCCTTTAATATTAGTGTCAGACGCAGGGCATGTAGAGGGGCTACATGCAGGGAAGCACATGCCCTGTGCTTCCAATAGCGCACTCAAATCGCAATTGGATCCAAACACGCTAGTGGGGGCCTAGCCCTGGAAACCCCACTGATTCGTTGCTGCAGATTAACAGCACAGAAAAATTATTGCGCATCTTATTATATAAACCCCTAATGTATAACATGACTAAATGTATGTTATGTATAATTTTTATATATTTGGTTGGTTTGGACCCAGGGGTGCTTCTAGACTTTTTGCCACTGAGACAAACATTAAAAATACACCCCACCCATCTAAGAAAACCTAAAGTGATAGGGATGCATAGTGAAAAGGGAAAGCGGAATTGTCCCTTTATCTTTAATGTGTGATCCAATGGCTTTATTACTCAGGAATTGAGCGTGGGAAACTAATGCTTTATAGTTTTTATTTTTTACTTCTAGCACAGCCAATCCGAGATTTACATATGTCCTCTCTAATTGGCTATATAACACACAGTAACAGCGCTAGGATAGAAAGAAACTGCTTTCTGAAAGCAAAGAAATGACCTCTAAAATATTTTTGGCAATAAACAACTAATGTATTTGTAATAGAATGGTCTATCTACTTTATTTTCTTATTTATCTGTTTGCACAAACCATAGCACTTATCCCATGCTTGCTTATAAATACTATAAAATCATTTTTTACATTGTTATTATGGGAGTTTTTATAAATTTAAGTCTGCCAGCAATAACCTTGCTATAATATATTATAGAAATTTCTTTCCAACCATAAAAATGTTGTTGAGTAAATACAGTAGGTGCTAAATCATGTACACTATTCGTCAATACTGAATAGCTCAGGAGAGAATGAAATACAGGACATGGACTTTGTTTTGCAATTCTATTGAATTAGGACCTTGAAACAGAAGAACATGGCTTTGGCTACAATTTGCAGATGATTTGGAATCAATAAATATAAGGTACCTGAATATTTATGCAATTTGAAATTTGCAGCACCTCTTTTTAACAAAACATTCTGTTTTAACTAAGGTGAGGCACTACTACACAACAACCAAAAGCACTGTGTGTTCTGTGTGCTTTTGCCATGCACTTTGTTTGCTTTTACATGCGCTTGGGCTTGAATTCCCCAAGTTATGGGTAAAAATAATGCATAAATCTCATGGCCTATTAATTTGGGTCCGCTTTTTCTGTTTTTACATGTGCTTCCTGGTTAAAGGTGGGCATACATGACCCAATATTCTCCCAATCGAATTTGTATCAAATTAAAGGGGAACTGTGGTCTCCAAACAAGTTGAGTTAAATAAAAATTTTAAATGAGTCATCAACCACCCACTCTATGTGCTCCACACAGCCCAAGATTAAGGAAATTACTGACCAGAAGTTAATGGGTGGGAGGCTGACATGGACTTTCCTAAGGCTGATCCTCCACCTCCGGCGAGCACCATAGTAATACTGATACAATATGTTTTTTCTAACCTCAATATAAGCTAATATATACCACACAGTATTTTAAACTAACAATATCGACGTTAGTGTTATTTTATGGTCATGCAATATCACCACATTTTTACAATCATATATATGGAATACCATCTACATAGTGTAGTGCACATACATTAAGTGATTATTGTTGCAGTGTCCCAATATAAATGAGACAGCATGGGTTTTTCCAAGAAATAGGAATGGGAAATCGTTTTCAGGGTTATTCAATAAAAGTTCTTATCGTTAAAAATGGTGTTAATTTTGCCCCAACCAATCAGATTTAGCTTTCAATTTAATAATGTTTGATTGTTGGGGCAAATTAGCACCATTTTTTACGATAAGAACTTTTATTGAATCTCCCTGATTTTGTTTCCAAATATCTCTGTCCCGTATGTCTAACATAATGGGAATGGAAATGTGCCAGGTATACAGGGCTGTATCCGGTATGTGATTTACTTTTCATGTTTAAAGACTCGTACAGATGAGAGATTTTACTGCCAACACCCGAATGAGCAGCTACATTGTGGTGACCATCGTTTATTGGGCGTCAGCAGTCAAATCACGCATCGGTATATGGCTTATTGGTAGACTTTGGAGATACATTGTATAAAACTAATCCCACCCCAGAAAGGAAAATAAGCACATCTGCTTTAAGGTAAGCACAATTTGATGCTTGATAAAAAGTAATTTAATCCAAGTAAACAAACCAAGATAACCCTATTAGAGGAACACGGTTTTAGCCACCTGATCCCTCAGATATTTATTTAAAGGCCTGGTTTGAAGGGAAAAGGTTTCTATAACTGAACGCCTACATTTCTATAAATTATATTTGGATGCCTTGGTTTTATTTACTTTAGTCACAGGCATTCGAATATGTTATTCTTTTCTTGTATCTATATCTAGTGCTTCTTTTCTGTCAGTAAAGCTGGGCACACATCCAATTATCACACATTTGGTGGATTCCCAACAGGTAGATTTCGAGGTGCAACCCCCTGAGGCTGTGCCACGTCAGGTAATGTCAAATCATATGGAATATGCAGGGAGGCCCTCAAGTAAAAGTTATCGCAAGCTTCATTTATTAAGTGTATCTGGCTTTGTTGAGCACTTTATAATGAAAGTTTGCGATTACTTTTACTTGAGTTTGCCTCCCTGCATATTCCATATTGAAGCTGGGTACACACACTGACAGTTTTGATTCTTCTGTCATTTTTATAAGATCCCCTACCACATATAAAGTATAGGGAGAACATTTGTGACTGCCCCATTTGTGCTAAATAACAAAGAAAAAAGAAGGTACCGCACACAGGATATGCAAGCTATATGCAAACCTTTATTTAGAGATAGACTGGGGTATAATGTGGAAACGAATTAAAAACACTTAAAAAATACAATATATATACACTATTAATAACACTAGCTCCCTACTTATAACACAAAGTGCCTAGTGCAAGTGCAGCCCTCCATCACTGAAAACAAAGCAAGTAATAGCATGTAGAACTCCATATTAGAACCATACACTTTCTGTTCCAGCTAACAGTCAGGTCTAGTTTCGGTCAGTGTAAGGATTCAGGACAAAAGGCTCAGCCAGGGAGCTGGGTAGATGACCCAGAGACGCTGGATGCGTTTCGCCCGGTGCAAGGGCTTTCTCAACAGCATGACTACCCAGCTCCCTGGCTGAGCCCTTTTGTCCCTGAATCCTTTACACTGACCGACAACTATGACCTGACTGTTACCTGGAACATTAAGTGTATGGTATAAATGATTGGTCCTGTGCCTCAACACACTCTATAGTTACTACTGCCCCCTTTTGGTTCAGCCATGGCCGACTCCCTATTCTTTACTACAGGGGCGGCCGCGACCAAGGGACATTTTCAGACAGTTCAGAACGATCCCAAGGCCGTTCGTCAGCCTCGGGAATCTCGGATCTGCGTACACATTTAAAGATAAGGGCCGATTCAGTCATTAAAGTGTGTACCAAGGCTAAGGCCATACTGGACCGGACAGTAACGTGTGTAAAAAGCGTGCCAGATTGTTTACATTTAATGCGCGTTACTGGCTGTGCAAATTAGTTTGGCAATTTGCAAAAAAAGGTAATCGCATGGGCTCTGAAATAGATGCAAAGCTCACATTGCTACACACTGGCAAGTATTTCTCACGTGTGAAAGGATCACAAAGTGCAACTCACGTAAGCATGTGAGTAACGTTCCTAGTCCCAAAAAAAGGCTGCTTGCTTTTTCTTAATGTTCTGCAAATTACAAATTGTAAAGGAAATAAAGCAATCCCTTATGCAGCGATTATAAGATTTATAAGATAAGGACAGGTTTGGCAGTTGTTTTGCAAGTGTTATAGCCTTTCAAGGTCAGCGCATGCTTATTTTCTTACCGTACCAATTAGGTAAATGTATGCTGGTCATATAATATATATACTATTGTCCAATTCTGAGTAGCATGATTCGTGTAAAATCAGTACTGGGGTGTCAGTAGGTTCTTGTTATCTAATGTAGTGAATATTTGTATAGGCATGGTATTGTTATTTTGTGATACCGTGCCTTCACAAGGGATGAATTTTAAGGCCATGGTTTAGGCCATACAATACCACAACGGTAGTGTACTACTGCGGCTGCGGTTGTTAGTGTATAAAAGCCAGTCATCACTTTCCAGCCACAATCATAACTTCACATAACACATGGTATTGAACATTTAGGGAGATAAATATCGCTATTTGCTGTAGATTTATTTTAGGGCACTGTGTCATTTCCAAATCTTTATGAAAATGTCGAAGCGCTCTCAATACAATTTCCCTAAGGTTAAAGTATAAATGCTGTAAATCAAGTTAAGTTTAGGTGGAAGCTGCACTTAAAAAAACCTGTAGTCATTGTTTTTTTTTCCCTATGTCCTTTGCTTGTGCCTAGCTGAATGTTTAGCTCAGCCCCTCCGAGATTTGTAGCTTCCCCAGCTTCTCAGCCTCAAATGATAAGGCATGTTCATTCCGTGCACACATGTGTCCTCACAGAACACAAGTGACGTGACGTCAGTGCGTGGACGGGGGGGGACGTCATAACGATTTTTTTAAAGCTGCAGCTTCAAACTAAACTTTACTTGATTTTTCAGCATACTCATCCTTTAGGTTTTGTGCTACCATGTAACGGGGAATTGTAAAGGCACTTTAAGTCTAAGGCACACTTTGACAGACAGCAACACACATGAAAAGAGATCTGACTTCAGCCTGTGACCTCATGCTTTTATATGGCCACGGAACTCCTGAGTGACTTCTAATATCCTGATAATTTACAGTTGTGGTACATTATCACTATATTATATTTATTAATACCAGAACAGTCCATTGTATGAGGTGCGTATATCCTAAAGAGTTTTTATAGCAAGTGACTTTACCTGAAAATGAGTTATAGTTTTAGAAATAACATGGGATTTTTTTAAGCCCTGTGGGTTTTCAACTTTATCGTTGGAAGTAAGGAGTTACAAACAATTAAAAAATAAGAACAGAAATAATTCAGGTTGTGCGTGCATTGGAAATATTGCATGTTTTACACACTTTCGAACAGACAGAAAAAGATGATCAATGCAATTCCTGGGCCCATCTAATATCATAATATCCTGCTAGTGCAAACGTAAATACATTGGGATTTTTGTTACAATTTATGCATACACAGAGAAAGTCTTCCAACCACGTCAAGGTAACCTCAGTATGGAAGATCCATAACTAATACCTTGGGTCATTTACTGGGCTGACACCCCTAGATTAGTTGCATTACTTGGCAAAGGTTGTACCCCTTACTTCATTAGATTAGTATAACAACAGGCTTTCACCTCCATCTGTTGACTTTTTCAATATATATAAAAAAAATAGTAGAAAACAAAGGTATGTTCATGGGACTTGTAAATCAAAAATCTTTGAATGTGAAACACAAGGCAACATTCTTTCGCTCTTTTCCAAGGCTTATCAAGGTTTGGCTCAAGGCGAAAAATTATGAAAAATCCAATTTAAAGAGCAACTGTGGTCTCCAAACAAGTTAGGGTTAAATGAAGCCTGCATATTTCCTTTATATGAGCTTCACCCTATGGAAATTATATTGAGGTGAACTTCCTGCTTCCAGTAGGTTGAGTGACATCACCTTCCCTCTGCTAGCCCCCTCTGCCCCGGGAGAAGCATGCTCATAAAGACTTAATGCAGGGGAAATCAGGAAGTACCTGGGGAAAAATTTGACAGTTTAGAAGGGAGCCTATTAATGCAGACAGGCTGGTCGCATGACTTCAATCTGGTCACATGGCTGTAAACAGGAAGTGTTCAAGCAGGAAGTAATATTGCTGAACCTTTCCAGCAATAACTTCTCACATTTTAATCTAGAGATGTGATTTTTGGTTTTATTTGAAGGTGTGATGGAAGGCTTTTATATAATTCTTACTAGTTTGGAAGAATGGAGACCACAGTTCCCCTTTATTGGTTTTGAAATGCACTTCGTTTCTGGCACATTTCACTGAACCACTGGCAAAAAAATTCATGCTAGTTTTGCTCATCTCTAGAGATGGACCAGAACCCGTTTTGAAACCAATTTCAAAGATCCTCCGAGATTTGGACTTTTCGAATTGCTGACTTTTTCAGATTTTTTTTGTGTAACTGTTTTCTATAATTATCAAAAAAAAATTCCAAATTTGAAAATTGAAAATGTTTTGAAATTTCTAATTTAAAGATCGCATTTCTGAAATTTCTAGATATCTCCAAAATATTATGTGGAAGGCCAAAACAGGAAGCGCATGAAGTTTCCAGTACTGGACAGTGTTTTTCAAAAGGTTTTGGGAAAGTGTTCATCAGACCATTTCCCAAGAATTTATAGAAATTTACCATTGCTATTTATCCCTTCATTTTATGCGGAATTTCAGGATTTTTTTAAAGGGAATGTTCATTGGAAAATATCAATATTTTAAAAAGTATTAGTTTATATTTACATACCTATTTATTCTACATATTCCCTTACATTTTGAAAAATCAGTTGAATTACTACCCCTTGCTATTCCCTGCTGTTGACATTAGTGAGCTGCCATTTCAGTTCTAATGGTCCTTCTTCTTCCCAGGATACACCACTTCCTTGGAATGTTCCTAACAGAAATTTCGACTGATTGGCTGTTGGATGGGTCAAACATGCTCAGATCTCTACTGAGCAACTGATTCAACCCAGGCGCTGGGTCAAGGGCAAAACCATAACGGTCTCTATTAGGGGTCCTAACAACAGGAAGTTGTATTTCGGAAGCATTTATTTATACACAGACAGAATAAAAGTTAATTGGACTGAAAATACTGCTCTTTTTTCTCAAAAGCATATGTTTTTCACTGAACTCCCCTTTAACATCCCATTAATTTCAATGGGTCCATTTCGGATTTTCAGATTTTTTTCAAAAATCCGCAAACCTGCAGAGGAATGGATTTCAGTGAGTTCGGTCATCTCTATTTCTGAACCTTTATACCATGTTTTGCTCTGGACCATTGTAAATATTGTCAGCCCATTTTTAGTCACCTCAAACTAGAATTTTACACTTTCAAGTAGATATATTCTTTTTAGATGTATGATATATATTTCTCCATTAATTCCATTAAATATGGGTTTAGGTATTAATCAGCATATTTGTATTACCCAGGCCAAATCTTCAGTACAAAGAGCAGGGTGTTCCTTAGTTTTGCAAGTAATAACTTGGAATGCCGTTCCTTAAAGGAGAACTAAACCCAAATTTTTACACTCCAGAATCTGAACATTTCCCCTCTAAAAACACCAAATAACTGTAAATAGCATAGCAATAAGTAAATAGCATTAAAGTAAATGTTACCACCTTGAAGAACTGGATGAAATACTGTGTGTATGTGTACATGACTGGCCACACCCCTGATCTTAGTCACATGTTCCCTTGTCTATTCAATCCTGTAAAGGATTGGCTAGAGCTACTAGTGGGTGTGACCAACTGTAAACCCGTTTCTGCAGTATTGTAGAACTGAGTATGTGTAAAGAACATATGGTCACGATCACACTGTGCGATACTGGAACACTGGAAAAAGACACAACCTCATGTTAGAAAGTTACATTTCTCATCAACCATATCAAATTCAAAACCAGAGATGAGACACTGATTACTGCTTTTATGAAAGGAGATTTGCCTTCTAATTCATGTTGTTCTGAGGCTTTATTTGTCCTTTAAACCATGAAGGGTCTTTTATTCAGCATACAAATTATATGAACCAATTAGTGTATTCTTATTGTGCGATCGGTGGTAATAATACCCCTTTGAAAGAGACATTGTAAAGATGTCCAAGGTACCTGGACACTTTACATTGATTGTTAACAGTTTGTTAAAGTGGAACCTTTATAGCAATGTAAAAATGACCGATAGTAGTGGTTATTTTACGATGCAGAGTTGCTTTTTGGCCAGATAAAAATGTGGCTGCAGCTAAAAAGTATATACTGGCCAGTTGTCAAAAGTCAAGCAACAAACACTGTTCCGAACAGCTACTTACTATGCTGGACTGAATTAAAGACACTAGGGATAAGTAATACATAGGGGGCATATTTATAAAGGATTGTCTTTTTCGCCAAATAATTAGCGCAGCACATCGCAGCGAAAATAGCGCCATTTGGGGCTTCGTTTCGCCTTATTTATTAAAAAGCGAAAAAACACACATCGACCACTTCGCATCTGAAAAAGGCGACGGGGCGCGATAAAGAGCGAAAAGTATCGCAGCGAAAACTTAACGCATCAAGAAGACTGTATTGCGAAAACCATTCGAAACCAGAAAAGCCCACTAGGAAATGATGTCAAGTTCAAAATGGCCACCTCACATTTACCAAGAGTCAGCCATGTCTTATTTAGTCAATCTTTTTAGAATTTCTCAATTGGAATACAATTCTCTTGCACTGCACATTCGCCCTTCTAATGTGCGATCGCCTTTCTAATACGCGTTCGCTTTTCCAAGGCATATTACATTCTAATGCGCGGTCGCCTTTCTAATGCGCGGTCGCCTTCCTAATGCGCGGTCGCTTTTCCAAGGCATATTACATTCTAATGCGCGATCGCCTTTCTAATGTTGCTTTTCCAAGGCATATTACATTCTAATGTGCGTTCGCTTTTCGAAGCCATATTCCCCATTATAATGTACGATTGCCTTTCTAATGTGCGATGGCTTTTACGGTGGGTCCCTGCAACCTCAGCAGGGCACAGGGACAATGACCCAATTCCTTTCTCTGTGTATTTTTTGTGCAATGCCTCATTCCAGCCTGTGACCTTACATCTTCTTGTCAGGAGTCAGCCTTCTTTTTCCAGGAGCCTTCCAAAGGTGATGAATGCAATTTTAACCCTGGTCTATGGCATACATCACCTTTCTGTCTAGTCATGAGTCAGAGTGAAAAAACATCCAAAGTGTTTTTTATCTTAAGGGGTTTTTCAGAAATGCCTATGAGCCATTGATTGTCTGCATATTGCGCTCGCACCACCTAAACACAACTGAGTGTTTGATACTATTGAGCATTTGGTCAGGACAAATGAGTGTCTGTTGCCACAACAGTGGCTGTTGTTTTTCAGGACCCATCATGCAGGCCTATAGGGAACCGCACATCATAACCTGATTGGCAATTCAGAAAAATGGGAGAATTATCTTGTTTGGCCTGCACACATGTTAATCTATTTTTGTGCCACGTAATGATGCACAATCATTCGTTTAAACAAAATTCTAATACGTACCCAGCCTTACATTAGAAATAATATGGCATGTTATGTGGATAGGGGTCCCTGCCTATGCAAGGATGGAACATTGTTTTGCAGAATTCCTTGTGTGTGTTTGAAGTAGAATTATATATCTTACATTTGGGGGACTAATTAACCCAATCTGGATATATAATAGGCAGACATTACATCAAACATCTTATGTATGGAATATTTTCCTCTACTGTACGGTCACCTTAATATCATACAAAGATAGAACTGGAATAGTTAGGGAAGAAGAACAGACAACTTTACAGTTTGATTTTAAATATCAACTATATATTTAACTAGAAATTTGTAAAATTTTGTAAAATTTTTTTTTAGGTAAAAACAACAATAAAAGAAATTAAACTCTGCTCCTTAAAAAAGCCACTTGGCGCTCCAGCCGGAGCAGCCTTTTCTTAATTTGGTGGACATCCGCCTCCACATGCCATTCCAATCCTGCTCTAGGGGTGGTGGGGTGCTGCTACGGATACTGGGGATAGGGTGGGTGGTGGAAGGCTCTCTGGAGCCGATGGTCCGGCCTCCTCCTCCTCCTCCTCTGGTCGTTCCATGTCACCTTGAAATTAGAACAAAGTTCAAGAAGTTGGCAACTATAATGCCATGTTAAGGGGTCTAGACCACACTAGCTTGCACTAGATTGTCCCTGTGATTTGGCCTAAAATGGAAATGTCGGAACACGCAAATTAATGCTATTTATGGCTAGGCGTTTTGCGTTCGCAAATGCGCATGCGATTTGGTTATAATGGAAATTGCGGGAATGCAAAATTCCCTGCGATTTACCATGCGCATGCGATTGTGCATCCGTTTCCATTTTAGTAATGCATGCGTTCCCCATTTTTGCGTCATTCTTGTGCGATTTCCGTTTGCTCTTGCGTTTTGCGCGTGCGATTTGGCTGTTTTCTGTTATGGCAACGCATGTGTTCCAAAACGGAAATGGATGCGCAATCGCATGCACATGGGAAATTGCGTGGATATTTGCGTTCCTGCATTTTCCATTCTAACCAAATCGCATGCGCTTTTGCCAACGCAAAATGCATGCACAAATGCTTAAAAAACGCGTAAGTGTGGCCTAGTCCTAAGTGATTGCGTGTCCATTTGCATTTTGTTAATACATGCATTCCCTATTTTTGTGGCGTTAATGCATGTTTTTCCATAATGGAAAATGGGAAAAAGCATGAGAAAACGCAAAACGAACAAAATCGTGTGCGACAATGATCACAATTGTGTGCTTGATTTGGTGTGTTATAGTGTTGCCTTGGCTTAAGGCACGTGATATGTGCACAATTTGCATTATTACATCTGTCTTTAAACACTGGGAGGATTACTGCTTAATGACACATTTTATACAGTTATCAGTTTCATTCTCAAACTTACAAAAATAAAAGTAGGAATATATTATTTCGGATAATAATAATCTGCATTATAAAAATACCTGTATGCATCCTGCTCCTAATGCCCTGCACAAATGCAGGCCTCCTTCTCTTTAGGTCACTCCAGTTTCTTTGCAGGTCCTGGAGTGACATTTGGAGCCCATACTTCCTCCCAATCTTCCTCTGGAGGCTCTCCATAATCAGGCGCTTTTTGCGCTTTTTGTCTGTGGTCCCCACAGGCAGGGTGTCATACTTCTTTTTGGTGAGCTGTTTTCACACATAAGCTTTAAGTATGGCCTAGTCATCTTGAATACAGCGAAAACGCCCCGCCCCCTTGCTTTGGCGCCAAAACGTCCGCGCTCTTAAACCGAAAATACATACTCGTATTTCGCTATTCGCTTTCGGGAGTCGCGTTCGCTATTCGCTTTCGCTATTTTCTATTCGCTATTCGCTTTTTAAAATAAAAGTGCAATTATGGAGAGTCTACATAGGAACATTTCCATGAAATCTAACCTGGACATTTGGTTAAAGGACCTCCCAATCAATGGAGCAAAGAAGACGAGGATGCCTGGATTTGTGTCCGACAAAGGACCAAGATGTCTGGTAGTAGTTTGACCATACACATTATTCTGGTCCCAAAAATGTATTACATATTCCTGTGTTGAATTAGTAATGTTTGCTATAAAAAAGCTAACCTAATATAATGTGATAGATTTGATGAATTGATTATTTTAGAATGATGTATCTAAACCTATAATGCTCAAAATGTCAAAGACAGATTCCATTGTGCCCATCTTGCACATATCATGTGCTTGCAACAAGACCATTCCAACCAGATTTGTCCGTTCCTAAACTCCTCTAAGATTAGATTATACATTTCTAAACTAATGGAGAACTTTACCACATTTCAAGATAATTTTGGCTCAACTGCTCCAGAGTAAGAGGAGATGGACCACAATGAATAGGGTGAGGAGTAGCAGCAGGAGGAGAAGCCACAGAGAGGAGTAGGTGCTGCAGCAGAGGAGGAGGCACACAGCACATGAACTCCAATTACTTGGGCTAAATATGGCGGAGTATTTTAAAGTTATTATGGTGGACATGGGCCACATTCCAAAAGGCTTAAGAGAATGGAGAGCAGGAAGGCATTTTCATGTAGTGGCCTGGTTTTTTGTTTTTCCGTTTGTAGAATGTCCTGGCTTTTGGGGAGGGAATTGGATAATGTGAAAATGTGTAATCCCAAAGTCCGATTCCTAATGTCTACACGGCAAATATTCCACTTTCATGGCTGCAAAAACCAACAAGGACCACCTAGTTGTCCACCTTCCTAAGGGAAAATACAAATGCATGAGCATGTTTTTTTTGTGCAAAAAGAAATGTGTGAATTGAAAAACGCGAAAATGACAAATACGCATGTGCACGTATTGCGCGCGAATTGAAAAACGCGAAAATAGCAAATACCATGCGCGCGCGTTGAAAAACGCGAAAATGAAAATACGCATGTGCACGTATTGCGCGCGAATTGAAAAACACGAAAATAGCAAATACGCATGCCGCGCGTTGAAAAACGCGAAAATTGCAAAACGCATGTGCACGTATTGCGCGCGAATTGAAAACGCGAAAATTGCAAATACGCATGGCGCGCTTTGAAAAACGCGAAAATGACAAATACGCATGTGCACGTATTTGAAAAACGCGAAAATGACAAATACGCATGTGCACGTATTGCGCGCGAATTAAAAAACGCGAAAATTGCAAATACGCATGCGCGCGAGTTTAAAAACGCGAATACGTATGTGTAGCGCGCCAAAATTAAGTCGCACTTTTATCCATATTGACGCGCGATTAGCGCGTTTTTCGCCCGCGAAAATTGACCCAATGAGCGCAAATACGCCCTATTTCCCAACCCTTAAAAAGATCACACCCTTCACATACACCATGTGGCCGTAGGTTCTTTTGTAAAATGGAAAAAGAACAGCGAGGCGGAGGAAAGAGAACCCACAAAAGCAAACACACTGAAGGTGAGTACCTTGGGAAATGTTGTTAGTTTTAAACCCAAACAAGTGTGCTATCTCATTCCTACATTTGTCTAGAGATGATCTTTATGTGTTAGCTTCTTTTTGGCAACCATTTAACATACTATTAGTGAGATTAAACCTAAAAATCAGATTGTTTGTAATGCTGCTCCTTTGGCCAGAAGTTCATTTTATTTAGAAAATAAGTTTGGAACCATAACTGTTTTCCTTACATCTCCCTCTATGTATGTAGGTAATGGCACTATGAATTTTGAAAACACACAAGGGAGTTAACTCCTATAACTTAGTTTGTTGTTTGGCTGACCTTAACCCTTGGTGTGTGTGGGGTGTGCAGTTTGGAGGATTGTCCCTAACTAAATGTAATTACACATTATGCAACAGTCACTCTGGAAATGTTCACATAATCTGGATAATACGTGATCCCTGTTTATTTTGGAGTCTTCTTTTCAGTGTCAGGAACTTGCTTTAGGTGTGTATCTGCACAAATTATGTTGAAGTAAGTCCATGCTGACCCAAAAATATATACAACATACTTGTGCACAAACACACCAATCCTCCTTACTTACAGGGAGATATCAAAATTCTACTGTGAAATAGGGAAACATGAGAGAACCTATCAAGGAATTCACACAAAACTTAAACTAATCTGCATTTAAAATGTGGATTCAACACATCAAACAATTGCAGGCAGACTTTCCACCAACCAACCAAATACACAAACCCCATGGAAATGATTTTTTGTTTGTGACTCTAAAGAAAAAGATGTAAAATAACAGAAAACAATGTGTTTTTGATAACAGATACAGATGTGGCAGCTCCCACCCATTATGGGACCCTTCCGAAGGCCAAGAGGGCTGCACGGCTGAAAGCAATATTTCAGCAAATGCTGGAAGAGGAGGTCTCTGAGTTGGAGCTGAGCTCAGAAGCTGAGGAACTGGAGCAGACTCCAATGGCCCCAACCGAGCCTCAGCTTGACTCCCCTTCGGAGGTTGTTCCAGCTCCCACCTCTCCACCTAAAGGGAGCAAGAGAAAGACATCTTTGGAAGAGGGGGAAGCGCAAAAACTGGGTAAGATAAATGCAGGTTGGCTCTTAAAACCGTATTTATGTGAATAACATTCTAAATGCTTTCACTTCTGTAATATATTAGGTGGAGGACTCCGAAATGTGAGATTTTCGTATGAGGAAAATACGGCCCTTGTAGAGGCTGTGGTCCCCAAATGGGACATCTTATTTGGGGCCAAGTCCCTGAAGCTCTCAGCTGGCCGGAAGAACGAGATTTGGAAAGAAATAGCCAACAGGGTCAATGCCGTCAGCACGTACAGACGGGATGTGCCATTGGTCAAAAAACGACTCAGTGACATTAAGGGGTAAATGTTTATTTTGTTACTATACAAACAATTAAAGAGAAGCGATTGGAATATCTTACTCTTTTTAGAAAAATAATAATGTATCTTAGTACAAAGATTGCAACAATATAGTCCAGCAACATACAATTGTGATGTACCTATATTAATCACTTTGTCCCAAATCTTGTCTTGCTACTTAGGTCAATAAAGAAAAAGTTGGCCAAAAATAAAAATCTTGGCAAAAGGACTGGGGGAGGACCCTATGAGGAGGTTGGCCTCACTGAGTACGAAAAACAACTTTATGCTGCAATGGGAGGAGAAGTCGTGGTCGGTTTGGAAAGACCATTTGCCGACACTGACCAAGAAGGTAAATGTGAAATGTTACATCGGTTATCTAACAATAATATGACATTAGTCATGAGGAAGCCCACAAATAAGAGTAAAGAAGGAAATTGTACACAGGCACACACAGAGACGGACGGACACACACAGATACGGACAGACACACGGATGGACACACACGGACAGACAAATATACACCCACATGGACAAAGACACACACTTTATAACTAAAATCAACATTTGAGATTGATGAGTATGATTGTGTAATTGGCTTTGCATTATTTCAATATTCCTCCTTTTTTAACAGATCTGCCTCAGATGCCAACCACACCTGAGGCTCCCGTAGAAATTGCCAGGCCAGCAACACCGGAGGGGCCAGAAGATCTTGACCTGCCAGCAGTGGCTTCAGAACCTGAAGATAATGGTAAGTGTCGTTGAAAAAAGACTTCTGAGAGAAACAATCTGAGGAAAGAAACAACAAGTTTAGTCCGTAAAACAGACACACTGATTACTGAGACATGGATCACTACAGATTCTATTTCCACAACCCTAAGTCAACTACAACTTCACACATGTCCTATGGGATTAAGTTAGTGTCGTTGATCATCTTTCTGTCCTGTTCATCTGTGGTGAGCTTCCAGTCAACCCCATTTCTCTTTACTTATGACTTTAATAATATCTAGCAATGTGGCTAATTTGTTTTTATTTTTTAATGTAGAGGATACCCCCATCGTCCTCCGCCAGGTGTCACCGGCTTGGGAAGCCACACAGACTCCCCCTATTGCAGTGACTCCCTTAGATCAGCCTCCCAGCCCTCCAACTACTGCAGCTCAAAGGAGGCAAATACTCCAACATATGTCGGCAAATGAAGAGCTCCTGCGACGCGTGACAAGGCAACGACGCCAGGAAAGACGGAGAAAATATTGTATGTTGAGTAAAATATATGGGAAGTTGGCGGAGTTCACCCACCAACAAGACATCTATCAACAAGAAAAGTTGAAAATCAAAAGGGAGGAGCTGCAGCTTCTCAAGGATCTTAAAGAGATCAAGCTTAAAAAGTTAAATTTACTCCAGGCCCAGCAAGTCGTGGGGGATGCTACACCTGCGGCCGAGACGGGAGAGTCTTCTGCAAGTGCTGGTCCGGTTGCCCCCAAAAAAAAGCAGCCCAAAACTGACAAACCGCCCAGAAGAAGTGGTCGGTTAGCTTGTAGTCAGTAGTTTTTTTTTTTTTTTTGTTTTTTATTTTTTTTTTTTTTATATATTCACATGAATAAATGTGCTTTTTGCTTTATCAAACATTTCTTTGCCATTTGTCTTCTGTTAATATCGATGTCCAGATGGATGTGTGGGTGTCCTCAGCAGTAGTAGTGGTGTCTGTTGTGGAGGGAGCAGGTTCATGTCATCTGTGTTTTCTTCCTCCTCAGCTCTTTGCTTCTCATCCTCTGTGATTTGGCAAATACAATATTTTCTGTATAATGTCATGTTAGCGGACGTAAGGTATATGTCATTAATAGATAGTGGGTGTCATTAGCATCCATGCTCTGTGCTGAAAATCAAGGTTAAAGTTGAGCTAAACAAGATTAAATTGGATACTGCAAGTTTCATTACATATTAGCACCAGCTGAAGGAGAATTCCTAAAGATATCTATGCAACGGGAGCAATGTATTTAAGAATGCATTTGCACCACTTTTAACTACACTATTTAACACCAGCTAGCTAATGGCTGCTGTTAAAGTGGCAGTGGTCTCAAATCCATTTTGTGATTTCCACACAGGTCCAAAGCAGATGGTAAAGACAACTCCACATTTCACCTTCTAATTAGCACCATTGCAATGCTAGCATGAGGACATTGACACGCACACACTGATACATTGTTGGGAAAACTGGCACTGCAGAGCCAGGCACTGGTTAAATGATTGGAACACAGATCATGTTCAACAAGCTTTTGTACACAGAACACTGGGAAAGCAGTTGCCATACAGACTGGTATTTTCAGAACCTTACCACAAAATAAGGACCCTGGTGCATTCACATCTCCTGCACCCCTGGTAGCTACGCCCCTGTACAATAAGAAACACACAATCATTTAAAAACTTCTAAATTAATCTATATATTCTAGAAGGTTGCCTCTTTGGAAAGGCCACATTTGTTTGAGGTTTAACCAAAACATGGAACAGTGACTTCATATAGTGCGTCAAACCCTCTGTGTGTAATAGAGGGGAGCAGCCTAACTGAGTTGGGGGGGGGAACAATACATACCTATTGATTATTCATTCTACTGGTCCTACACCAATAGCATGAAAAAAAGCGATTGCGCATTCAAAAGGCTATCGCTATTCGCTAAAAGCCAAAGGCGAAAAGCGGAAGGCGAAAGACGCGGACTTTGAAGATGCGAAAAATAGAAGTGTCATTATTTAGATAGCAATGCTGTATTGTTCTGAACAATTAAAAAATATTCATTTATACACATTGAGACAATATTGTGCATCAAAAATTATTTCACAGCATACGCTCTTTAATTCACTTTCCAAATTTCGCCTTCCCCAGAATTTGTTTGCTTATTCGCTTTTTTTGCTCCTTTTTCGCTAGCGACATTCGCTTTTTATGCCGGAAGTGCACCACAGGCAAGGGGGATTGTTGTTCTCGCTCTATATACACAGCCACCATGACTAGGAGGTATCTGAGGGTGATGGTGAGGTACCTCACCAAGAAAATGTATGACAACCTCCCTGTTGGCACAACCAACAGGAAGGCAAAAAAAAGGGCCATAATGGAGAGTCTCCAAAGGAAGATCCTGCGGAGATATGGGGTGGATCTGAGCCTGAAGGAGCTCCAAAGAAATTGGAGTGATTTGAAGAGGAGGAGGCCCCAGTATGTCCAAGACATAAGGAGGAGGATGGATGAAGGTACTTTTCAAAGTTCATATTAGTGTGATTAGTGTGAGAAAATAATGAATAAATATTCCTACATGTATTGTTCGAAGTTTTACACTAGAATCTGATAACTTCATATAATGTGTCAGTAAGAACATAGAATCCTACAAAGGTTTAAACGCCGATTGCATTGTGCACATTTAGTACATATCATGTACCATAAACACATTACACAAAGCAGGGGCGTAACTGCAGGGGGAGCAACAACAGGGGGGCCCAGGAACCAAGGGGGGCCCTTCTCATTTATCCTCTAACAAATCTAGCCTTCTTTCCTAAAACCACTGTGGGTGAAGCACGGATAGGGGCCACATCCTATTTTTGCTGGGAGGACCAGGGATTCCTATTTACGCCACTCAAAAGCTATTCTAACAAAGATTTCACATAACATGACATTACACTGTTCAATTTTTTTTCATTTCCAGATGAAGCGGAACCAACAGCTCCACAGGAGCATGAGGAGGAGGAGGAGGAGGAGCAGGAGCAAGCAGCTGCATCTCCCACGCCACCAATGCTCTCCCCAGAGAGAAGCCCACCACCACCACCGAGGAGCCCTCTACCACCACCACCACAGGAGATAAGGGACCTCATTCTGAACATGACTGAGGTCCTCAATGCCAAATTGGATGGCATGAGCCGCAGAATGTTAAGGCTGGAAAGGAGGATGGCTTTTTTGAGCCGTAAATAGTTTTTGTTCATTTGTTTTTATTATTCTTTTTATATTGTTATAATGTTGAAAACAAAATTTTAAAGAAAAAGGTTACAATTTTCAAACAAAAAAAAGGCTTGGATAAAACATTTAAGCCAAATGTAAAGTTGTCTGTCGTTATTATTCCAAAACCAGGGTGCAGTTAGCCATCACATGATGTTTCCAGGAAGGAAGGCGCATCAACACCGCCACAAACACCAATTGTTACTGCAAAACAAATAATTACTGGTCAAATGCTTTGTATGTAACCACTGGTAACATTGTTGACACAAAGGCTGGTGAAATGCTTGGCATGCAGACACTGATAGATTGTTGGGGAAACTGGCACTGCACAGCCAGGCACTGGTTAAATGCTTGACACAACACGGTCATTTAACAATGCTTTTGTACAGACCACTGGTAAAACAGTTGGCACACGACTGTTAATTTAGAAACTTACCACAAATGGGGGCCCCTTCTTGAGCTTCTTGGCCCTGGTGGTCGCATCCCCTGCACCCCTGGTAGCTACGTCCCTGTTCCTGTTCCTAGGCAGTTGGGAAAACCCCTAGCTGAAAAAAATCAGATTTGATGTTTTGCCACTCTGACTCACTGGACAAACAGGATATATTCTCTGGACAAGGGCAAAATTGCAGTCAGAACCTTTGGGAGGATCCTGGAAAAAGAAGGCTGACTCGGCCAAGGAGTTGTGACGTCACAGGCTGGAATGTGGCATTGCCAAAAAAATAAAGGACAGACAAAAGCTTTGTCATCCCAGGCAATGCCACATTCCGCCTTGTTGTTGGCTCCAACAAATCGCCCAGTTTGCCATACAGCTCCTGTATGGCTGGGCGATTTAGGCGAAAGTGACGCACAACCTCCTCATCAGACAGCTCGTCCAGAAGACAAAATCTCCTTCGAAAGAACGAGGCTGTCTGATCCTAACTGAAAAAATTTCGCTCCTCTGTACTCCACGCTGCCTGTGTTCCTCCTCATCCAGCAACACAGCAGCTGCTGAGGCTATTCCATTGCCACAGGCAGCAATCAGGACCTCCTCCTCACTCATTTTCTCTACCCACAATGATCAGCTTCATCTGCTGGTTTAAATAGTGTTTGTTATCAATCAACTTTATTGTTCCATTTTTCTAAAGTCGCTCCAATTTGTGTCCAAATAAGGGAAAAACACATCCGATCTTTGTTAGTGACTAGCCAGCTGTTAAACGTTATTGGCAGTATATTTAATTATACGAAAATTGGCCGAATTTGGAGAAACAACCAAAGAATGAGCAACATGCCTATTCACCGAAAAAAAACGCCCATTCGAAAGACGAACGCGCATGCGCATTCAAAAGACGAATGAGCATTAGGAAGCGAATACGCATAAGGAAAGCGAACGCGTATCAAAAGGCGAACGCGTATCAGAAAGGCGATCGCGCATTAGCAAGACGAACGTGCATTTGAGAACAACGCGCAACCAAAAGGCACTCGCATTAGCAAATAAATAAATTAAATAGCATGCGATACGTGTGTAATTGTGTTTGCGGTGCAGTGTGGTAGAAGGCCATGCGATTCATTTAAAAAATGTTGTTTGCATACTTTGCAAAATAAAGGCCACACTGCAAACGCTATTGCACATGGAATCGCATGCGATTTCATTGTGTTTGCACATGCGATTTGTACTGCAATAGAAGTTGTGTTAATCAAAATTTTTGTTTCTCTAACTTTCAAGTAAAATTTTATGTGAAACGCATTAATGAAATTATAATAGTTTATTTACACATTAATGTCTTTTTTCCCGTATGTCTTAAATGTGAATTTGGATTGTTCAAGCTTCAAAATTAATTTTGGAAGAGCTCACACAGGGGGTTCTTGTGATATGTCTTAAGTGGGTATTAGGTATTTTTTCCTTAAAGGGGAAGAAGAATAAGAATTAAAGGGGAGGTTGGTGTGATAAACATTTAAGGGATTTTTGGCTTCCAAAGGCAAAGGAAGTTGTATGCAAAAATGTCTACAATAATTTATTGTGATGGTCCCACACCCCTCAGCTTTTAACCTTACCTGCATATGAAGTGATTAAGCATCTGTTTCTGTTTAGGAAGCGCATGCAATCAGCAATTTTGGTCCACAATTGCATGCATTTCCATAACATTAAATGTCACAATTGCATGCAGAAAGGCACACAATGCACCAGATTTGTGCACATATAATGTCCAAAAGGACGTACATGCTTTAATTACATTGCAGTGCATACTCAGACTAGAACGCATTAGTGTGGCCTAGGCTACATTTTGATAGAAAAAACAAATTGGGTTCCTTATTTTTTTCTTGCATTTGCATAATGACATGTTATATTTTTTATGTTTTCTCAATAATAATGCTAAAGTGACAAGTTTCAAAATTTTTTGTTTTACTTTTGAAATTAAATGACAAAATAAAATAATGGGAAAAAATTGACCTTCTGGCATTCTTCGTCTTATGCCTTCTACATATTGTGGCTTCTTCTTTTAAGGTCGCTCCAGCTCGCGCTGCAGGTCCTTCAATGAAATATCCACACCATATTTAGGAGGAGGAGGAGCAGGAGCAAGCAGCTGCATCTCCCACGCCACCAATGCTCTCCCCAGAGAGAAGCCCACCACCACCACCGAGGAGCCCTCTACCACCACCACCACAGGAGATAAGGGACCTCATTCTGAACATGACTGAGGTCCTCAATGCCAAATTGGATGGCATGAGCCGCAGAATGTTAAGGCTGGAAAGGAGGATGGCTTTTTTGAGCCGTAAATAGTTTTTTTTCATTTGTTTTTATTATTCTTTTTATATTGTTATAATGTTGAAAACAAAATTTTAAAGAAAAAGGTTACAATTTTCAAACAAAAAAAAGGCTTGGATAAAACATTTAAGCCAAATGTAAAGTTGTCTGTCGTTATTATTCCAAAACCAGGGTGCAGTTAGCCATCACATGATGTTTCCAGGAAGGAAGGCGCATCAACACCGCCACAAACACCAATTGTTACTGCAAAACAAATAATTACTGGTCAAATGCTTTGTATGTAACCACTGGTAACATTGTTGACACAAAGGCTGGTGAAATGCTTGGCATGCAGACACTGATAGATTGTTGGGGAAACTGGCACTGCACAGCCAGGCACTGGTTAAATGCTTGACACACAGGTAATGTAACAAATGCTTTTGTACACAGACCACTGGTAAAACAGTTGGCACACAGACTGTTATATTTAGAAACTTACCACAAAATGGGGGCCCCTTCTTGGACTTCTTGGCCCTGGTGTGGTCGCATCCCCTGCACCCCTGGTAGCTACGTCCCTGTTCCTGTTCCTAGGCAGTTGGGAAAACCCCCTAGCTGAAAAAAATCAGATTTGATGTTTTGCCACTCTGACTCACTGGACGGAAACAGGATATATTCTCTGGACAAGGGCAAAATTGCAGTCAGAACCTTTGGGAGGATCCTGGAAAAAGAAGGCTGACTCATGCCAAGGAGTTGTGACGTCACAGGCTGGAATGTGGCATTGCCAAAAAAATAAAGGACAGACAAAAGCTTTGTCATCCCAGGCAATGCCACATTCCGCCTTGTTGTTGGCTCCAACAAATCGCCCAGTTTGCCATACAGCTCCTGTATGGCTGGGCGATTTAGGCGAAAGTGACGCACAACCTCCTCATCTGACAGCTCGTCCAGAAGACAAAATCTCCTTCGAAAGAAACGAGGCTGTCTGATCCTAACTGAAAAAAGTTCGCTCCTCTGTACTCCACGCTGCCTGTGTTCCTCCTCATCCAGCAACACAGCAGCTGCTGAGGCTATTCCATTGCCACAGGCAGCAATCAGGACCTCCTCCTCACTCATTTTCTCTACCCACAATGATCAGCTTCATCTGCTGGTTTAAATAGTGTTTGTTATCAATCAAACTTTATTGTTCCATTTTTCTAAAGTCGCTCCAATTTGTGTCCAAATAAGGGAAAAACACATCCGATCTTTGTTAGTGACTAGCCAGCTGTTAAACGTTATTGGCAGTATATTTAAATTATACGAAAATTGGCCGAATTTGGAGAAACAACCAAGAAAGTGAGCAACATGCCTATTCACCAGAAAAAAAACGCCCATTCGAAAGACGAACGCGCATGCGCATTCAAAAGACGAATGAGCATTAGGAAGGCGAATACGCATAAGGAAAGCGAACGCGTATCAGAAAGGCGAACGCGTATCAGAAAGGCGATCGCGCATTAGCAAGACGAACGTGCATTTGGAAGACGAACGCGCAACCAAAAGGCGATCGCGCATTAGCAAATGAAATAAATTAAATAGCATGCGATACCGTGTGTAATTGTGTTTGCGGTGCAGTGTGGTAGAAGGCCATGCGATTCATTTAAAAAATGTTGTTTGCATACATTTGCAAAATAGAAAGGCCACACTGCAAACGCTATTGCACATGGAATCGCATGCGATTTCATTGTGTTTGCACATGCGATTTGTACTGCAATAGAAGTTGTGTTAATCAAAATTTTTGTTTCTCTAATCTTTCAAGTAAAATTTTATGTGAAACGCATTAATGAAATTATAATAGTTTATTTACACATTAATGTCTTTTTTCCCGTATGTCTTAAATGTGAATTTGGATTGTTCAAGCTTCAAAATTAATTTTGGAAGAGCCTCACAGGGGAAGTTCTTGTGATATGTCTTAAGTGGGTATTAGGTATTTTTTCCTTAAAGGGGAAGAAGAGATAAGAATTAAAGGGGAGGTTGGTGTGATAAACATTTAAGGGATTTTTGGCTTCCAAAGGCAAAGGAAGTTGTATGCAAAAATGTCTACAATAATTTATTGTGATGGTCACACACCCCTCAGCTTTTAACCTTACCTGCATATGAAGTGATTAAGCATCTGTTTCTGTTTAGGAAGCGCATGCAATCAGCAATTTTGGTCCACAATTGCATGCATTTCCATAACATTAAATGTCACAATTGCATGCAGAAAGGCACACAATGCACCAGATTTGTGCACATAATAATGTCCAAAAGGACGTACATGCTTTAATTACATTGCAGTGCATACTCAGACTAGAAGCGCATTAGTGTGGCCTAGGCTACATTTTGATAGAAAAAACCAATTGGGTTCCTTATTTTTTTCTTGCATTTGCATAATGACATGTTATATTTTTTATGTTTTCTCAATAATAATGCTAAAGTGACAAGTTTCAAAATTTTTGTTTTACTTTTGAAATTAAATGACAAAAATATAAATAATGGGAAAAAATTGACCTTCTGGCATTCTTCGTCTTATGCCTTCTACATATTATGGCTTCTTCTTTTAAGGTCGCTCCAGCTGCGCTGCAGGTCCTTCAATGAAATATCCACACCATATTTTTGTCTTATTTTCGCTCTTAGCCGCTTTCTCTTTTTTTCTTGCCTATGATTGGTACCCAAAGGCATAGTATCATACCTCTTTTTGGTGAGGTACTTAACCATCATCTTAATGTACCTCCTAGTCATCTCGCCTTCTAGTTCGCTCTTTTTATGACGCGCGCACACCAGTAAAAGCGAAAAAGAAACTTTTCGCCTTTCTGAGAGCGAGTGTGGTGTTCGTTTAGCGAATTCGCGTTTTGTTCGCTTTTCGGTTCCTGAGCGCGAGGGCGCTTGGGAAGTGGGCGTGACGTTTTCGCCTTCTCTTCATTGCAAAAATGACCCGAAAATATTTGAAGATGATGGTCAGGTTTCTGACAAAAAAGGGTTATGACATGCCTGTAGGAACCCCTAATAGGGTTGAAAAAAAGAGGGCAATCATGGAGAGCTTGCAGAGGAAGATTGCCAGAAAATATCATATTGATATTTGTTTAAAAAATCTCCAGAGAAACTGGAGTGACCTTAAGAGGAGGAGGCCCAGATATGTGCAAGACATAAGGAGCAGGATGTCTCATGGTAGGTTTCAAATACATATTAATATTGTGACAAATATATTCCTATGATGTCATGGAAGTGCGACGTATGTTACGTGACGCAAGTGGCGCAAAGATTCAAAAAAGAGCCTGAAATTCAGGCGGACGCCCGAGCAAATAGCATTGATTGCCTTCTGAGCGTGCTGGGTTTTGACCTGAAGATTTCGAGTTGGTTCCTCCTGTTCCTGCTTCCATGACTGTCTGTGTTTGGTAATCCTGTGCCATGGATCTTTCAGCTTCCTATTTTTCCCTATTGGAATCCTGACACTTTGCCTCTCCGAGTTTTCCGGTTGGTATACGTTCCTGGGCTTGCCGTCCCGGGGTGTCGAGTTCCTCGTTGGTCCCGACTTCGCCTTTCCTCCTACAGGTGTAACCATTACAGTATTTTCGGGGCCCATGGATCCACCGACGAGGAAGGGCCCCTGCACTTGTTTTCCTTCGAACATGTTAAAATTAAGCTCTTACAGCAGAGATACTCTGACTTTATATCAAAGATCAGAAAATATAAACATTGGACAAGAATGCTATTAGAAAGTGTGATGTTGAATCACTGTATACTAATATCAGACACAGTGAGGGCCTGACTGAAAGCAGTTAATATTTTCTCTCACAGCTAGTTTGAGGGAGCAACAAAAAAAAGGAACTGGCTCTGACACTCTAGATTATGTTTCAATCATAACTACTTTGTTTTCAACCGAAATTCTTTAAAAAGGACCGCAATGGGTGGCTCGATGCGCTCCGTCCTACGCCAAACCTTTTTTTTTATGGGTGGTGGGAAAAGGGAGCAGGCTCTTTACAACAAATGGACATTACACCACGCATTATACGACATGGCTTAGATTATTAGACGACATTTTTATTGTATGCAAGGGTGTCCCAAGAAATGCTAGAGAATTTCTAGAATACTTAATCAGAATAATATGAATATATTCCTGACAAGGGAGATATCAGAATAAGTGAATTTTGAAGACGTTATGGTGGAAATTGCAGGAGAGGAACTATACCAAATTGTATAGGAGCCTATTCAACTAATTCCCTTTGCAGTACCAGAGCTCGCACCCTGAGGCCTCTGAAAGGCAACCTAAGGGACAGTTCGAGTGGTGCCGTAGGGACTGCACTAAAATACATCGATTATAAAATTGAGCTAGTTATTGGAGAATGATTAAAAAAAAGAGGATTATCCAAAAAATCTATGAGGAGATATAGACAGAAGTAACAAAATCTAGCAACTTGACTTAGGGCATATTTATAAAAGAGCGAAAAGTGGCGAAAAGTTTTCGCGTTCGCTTTTCGCATGGTTTTTCGCCAAAAAAAGTTAACGCTATTTATAAAGGTAGCGTTAACGAATGGCGAAACCGTTTCCGCATGCTATCGCCAAAACCCTTTTCGCCTTACTTCGCACACATCGCACGGGTAATTTTAGCGAAAAGGGAGCGAAAACACATAACGCGATTTATAAAAGAGCGAAAAGTTGTTTGGCGGTAAAAAGAGCGAAAGATTAGCGCGACCCTGAAGGTGGTGAAAAGTCATTGTTTGAGCGAAAAGGCATGTTTGGAGCCTGTCTGTTGGGAATTTGGATTGGTTCCTGATTTTTAAGGCAACAAAAATGTAAAAGCCATTTAGACAAATGTTCTTAAATGTTTCGCGTTCGCTTTCCTAATGCGTGTTCGTCTTTGAATAGCGATTGTTTTGAATGCGTGTTCGCTTTTGTAATGTGCATTCATATTTTGAACGCCCGGTCACTTTTATATAATTCGCGTTCGCTTTATAATGCGCGTTCGTATTTAGACTTCTTTGATGTTCTAATTGGTGTATTGTCAGCTTTAGTTCTATTAATTTTTGGAGCAACAGTTTTTTTTTTAATTTCTTATCACAATTTTGTTTCATTCAAAGCTACTACAAATGACATTGAACAGCAGAATAGCTGGTGACAATGATTCTGGATTTTTATAATTCTTGGCCTCAAAGTTACCACATTTAAAATCAACAATACTAAAGTTTGATTGAGAGGCCACAATTGTGCACCCAATCATGTGTGTTAGTGCATGCAATTGTGTGTGCCCATTCAGACCTTTTGAGACAGTTTTGTCTGCAGATTCTGATGAGCTTCGGTTCATCTCAATGTAGCAAACTATTTACATCACTAACAAACCCTGTTAGCAGAAGTCCAAAAAACTAATCATATGACTGATAGAGATGGCCATTTAGCCACAGGATTGGTTGTTTTGGAGGCAGATCTAAAAAACCATATTTTCACAAATACTTGATCCATCGTGTATTACAAAAGGTTGCAAATTTGTATGTGTAATTTTTAAGTGTAATGGATAAATACTATTGTATACCTCTTATTATTATTGAAAGATTCCCCTGTTGTGCCCTCCCTATACTCTACATGTTGTAAGTTTCACAAACATGGAGCCACCATTTTGAATTTTTGGTAACTTCTGTGGCAGTAAAATATTTTCTGCACAAATGCAATCTCAATCCCACCTCATAACTCCTGGATGTGCGAACATGTTAAATTACATGATACATTACCAAGACTATAAACCTGCATTTTTGGAAATGTATCTAGCTACCACATAACAAAAATGCATATGTCATTTAAAGATACAGTATTGACAAATCTGCAATACTGCACCTTTCAAAATACTCCCATATGGTAGTCAGATTCTCACCAATCCGGCATTTTAATGTTGAGTACAAAAGTATCCACTTATACTCTTTCCTTACATCCTGAATTCTGTAAAGCAACAGGCCCTACAGAGCTTTTCCAATGACAAATATAAGCATTACCTGCCTGCAGTGTGCAGTGTGCAGGTGTGCAGTGTGCTGTCAGGGAATGCTATATTTTCATTGTCAACAAAAAATAACAACATATTTGGGTTTACATTAAAAAAATATATCTTCCTTAGGAACTTGATGTATAGTAAAGCTTATAATCTGCACATACACTAGACAGACATTTCATCAAACCTCTCATCTATCTAAAGCTATCCAAGATTTGTGTCTGACCGACTGTCATTTCAGTGTTTTGGTTGGTCGGGCAGAATTATTGTATGTCGGCTCTGACCTATCGCCAAAGGTTTGTTTTTCCAAATTGGATGAAAGAACAATTGGTCATGTCCACAAATCAGGAGCAATCATGTTGCCCTCTATGGACCACACAATTGGTCCCGCCTATCTGTTGGACGTGTCTTCTTTGGCAGTGACCGACAGTCCTTCCTCTGGCCACACGGTTGGTGGGAAGAATGAAGGTTTGATTAGAGTATGGCCACCTTGATTTCACAATCAAATAGCATTTCAATGTTATATGAATAAGAAAGAGACGGACAACTTTACATTTGGCTTCAACTTTTTAAAATATGCAGCCTTTTTGAGGCAGCCAGAATAAAACTATTACAGAAAAGTAAAATAAAACAACATAAAATATAATCCCACTATTGTGGTGCATTAAAAAAGGCATTTCTCCTCTCCAGCCTAGCTAATTTTTTTTTCATATAGGCCATGTCAGCCATCAGTATATCAAAGAGGCCCAGTTGCTGGGAGCGCAGTTGCTGGACTCTTGTGTTAGCTGGGATACCAGCTGCAGTAATTTATCCTGCTGTGGCAGGTCCTCTTCGAGCAGCTCCCCTGCTGCTGCGGCGGCAGCTCCTGGTCCCTCCTCCTCCTCCTCCTCCTCCGGCAGCTCCTCCAGTGCGGCAGCTCCTGCTCTCTCCCCTCCGGCAGCTCCTCTGCTGTGGCAGCTCCTGCTCCTCCCCCCCTCGGCAGCTCCTCCAGCTGCGGCAGATCCTGCTCCTCCCCCTCCTCCTCTGGCAGCTCCTCCCCTCCTCCTCCTCTCTGGCAGCTCCTGCTCCTCCTCCTCTGGCAGCTCCTGCTCCTCCTGCTGCGGCAACTCCTGCTCCTCCCCTCCTCCTCCGGCAGCTCCTGCTCCTCCCCCTCCTCCTCTGGCTCCATCTCCTCCTCTGGAGCAGCTGCTCCAACATCATCTGTAAATTCAGCAAAATGTAAATTTTGTTGGTAAACTCTAATCTAATGTTAGCTGACATTATGAACATTTAAATAAATTTTAGATTGTCCTTTGTGTTATGTGTTTGTTTAGGCTGGGTAAACACAGAAGGACTATTTGTTCCAACTGAGCGATTGCTATGAGTGAGTGCTCAGCCGGTGCAAATGTCCATTGATTGTTTAAAATGATTCCCTGCCCGATCTGGACAAATGAATTATCGATGTTGGACGCGTCTGGCTGCCCCACACCAGCATCTATTTTCAGATAAACACCCAAAAGTGCTGGGAAGTGGCCAGACTCTAATCTCTTCTGATGTGCACCAGAGGGAGTATTGTTACTGAGTGAGTATTGTTACAGAGGGAGTATTGTTACTGAGTGAGTGCTTGGCCGGGACAAAGTCCTTTGGTCTTGCAGCAATTTTTTGGGGGGTTGAATTTGCAAATGCTCAATTGTGTTTCCATAGGGAATCACGTGATCGATGGGAATTTTCATGCATATCCGATCGTTTGTTCAGCCAATTCTGCTGAATGAACAATCGATTTGTGTTGCGGCCGCCGCTCCACAGCAGCCAAGATTTTGCAACCAAAGTGCTGTGAATCGGCCTGTTGTCTGCAAATCTTGGCTGGTGTGATACATGATATGTGCAAGATGTGCAAAATGGAATCTGCATTTAAACATTGGGAAATTATATTTGCTAATGACAAATTATATAAACTTACTAGTTCTCTTTTAAACCAGACAAATTACATTAGCTCTATCTATCTATCTATCTATCTATCTTTCGATCTAATCTATCTATCTATCAATTAACTCTGCTATCTATCTAATCTATCTAAGTAACTCTGGCTTATCTATCTATCTATCTATCTATCTATCTTATCCAACTCTGCTATCTATCTCTAACTCTATCTATCTATCTATCTTATCTATCTTATCTATCTATCTATCATATCTATCTAACTATCTATCTATCTATCTTACTCTATCTATCTATCTATCAACTCTGCTATCTATCTATCTAACTCTATCTATCTAACTCTATATCTATCTAACTCTATATCTATCTAACTCCTACTCTATCTACCTCTATCTATCTAACTCTATATCTATCTATCTAACTCTACTATCTATCTATCTATCTAACTCTGCTATCTCTCTATCTATCATCTATCTATCTTCTATCTATCTATCTATCTTATCTTATCTAACTATCTATCTATCTAAGTAACTCTGCTATCTATCTATCTATCTAAGTAACTCTGCTATCTATCTATCTATCTATCTATCCAACTCTGCTATCTATCATCTAACTCTATCTTCTATCTATCTTATTATCTATCTATCTATCTATCATATCTATCTAACTATCTATCTATCTATCTTACTCTATCTATCTATCTATCCAACTCTGCTATCTATCTATCTAACTCTATCTATCTAACTCTATATCTATCTAACTCTATATCTATCTAACTCTATATCTATCTACACTCTATCTATCTAACTCTATCTATCAACTCTATATCTATCTATCTAACTCTACTATCTATCTATCTATCTATCTAACTCTGCTATCTATCTATCTATCTATCTAACTCTATCTATCTATCTATCTATCTTATCTATCTAATACATCTATCTATCTAAGTAACTCTGCTATCTATCTATCTATCTAAGTACTCTGCTATCTATCTATCATCTATCTATCTATCTATCATCTATCTATCCAACTCTGCTATCTATCTATCTAACTCTATCTATCTTCTACTTATCTATCTTATTTATCTATCTATCATATCTATCTAACTATCTACTATCTATCTACTCTATCTATTATCTATCCAACTCTGCTATCTATCTCATCTAACTCTATCTATCTAACTCTATATCTATCTAACTCTATATCTATCTAACTCTATATCTATCTAACTCTATATCTATCTAACTCTATATCTATCTAACTCTATCTATCTAACTCTATCTATCTAATCTATCTAATCTACTCTATCTATCTAACTCTATCTATCACTCTATCTATCTAACTCTATCTATCTAACTCTATCTATCTACTCTTCTATCTAACTCTTCTACTACCTCTATCTATCTAACTCTACTATCATCTCTATCACTCTTCTATCTATCTATCTATCTAACTCTGCTATCTATCTATCTATCTAACTCTATTCTATCTATCTATCTATCTATCTTATCTATCTATCTAATCTATCTAACTATCTATCTATCTAAGAACTTCTGCTATCTATCTATCTATCTAAGTAACTCTGCTATCTATCTATCTTCTATCTATCTATCTATCTATCCACTCTGCTATCTATCTATCTAACTCTATCTCTATCTATCTTATCTATCTTATCTACTATCTATCATATCTATCTAACTATCTATCTATCTATCTTACTCTACTATCTATCTATCCAACTCTGCTATCTATCTATCTAACTCTATCTATCTAACTCTATATCTATCTAACTCTATACTATCTAACTCTATATCTATCTAACTCTATATCATACCTATCTATCTACCTCTATCTCTATCTAACTCTATCTATCTAACTCTATCTATCTAACTCTATCTATCTAACTCTATCTATCTAACTCTATCTATCTAACTCTATCTATCTAACTCTATCTATCTAACTCTATCTATCTAACTCTATCTATCTAACTCTATCTATCTAACTCTACTATCTATCTATCTATCTAACTCTGCTATCTATCTATCTATCTAACTCTGCTATCTATCTATCTATCTAACTCTATCTATCTATCTATCTATCTATCTTATCTATCTAACTATCTATCTATCTAAGTAACTCTGCTATCTATCTATCTATCTATCTAATTAACTCTGCTATTCTATCTATCTATCTTCTATCTATCTATCTATCTTATCTATCTAACTATCTATCTATCTATCTATCTAAGTAACTCTGCTATCTATCTATCTATCTATCTAAGTAACTCTGCTATCATCTATCTATCTATCTAACTCTGCTATCTATCTGTACCTCTGTTATCTATCATTCTATCCATCTATAATCTAATCTCTATCTTCTATATAAATTTGCTATCTATCTATCTAACTCTATCTATCTATCTATCTTATCTATCTTATCTATCTATCTATCATATCTATCTAACTATCTATCTATCTATCTTACTCTATCTATCTATCTATCCAACTCTGCTATCTATCTATCTAACTCTATCTATCTAACTCTATATCTATCTAACTCTATATCTATCTAACTCTATATCTATCTAACTCTATCTATCTAACTCTATATCTATCTATCTAACTCTACTATCTATCTATCTATCTAACTCTGCTATCTATCTATCTATCTATCTATCTATCTTATCTATCTATCTATCTTATCTATCTAACTATCTATCTATCTAAGTAACTCTGCTATCTATCTATCTATCTAAGTAACTCTGCTATCTATCTATCTATCTATCTATCTATCTATCTATCCAACTCTGCTATCTATCTATCTAACTCTATCTATCTATCTATCTTATCTATCTTATCTATCTATCTATCTAATCTATCTAAATCTATCACTATCTATCTATCTATCTTACTCTATCTATCTATCCTATCCAACTCCTGCTATCTATCTTATCTAACTCTATCTATCTAACATCTATATATCTATCTATCTAACTCTATCATCTATCTAACTCTATATCTATCTAACTCTATCTATCTAACTCTATCTATCTAACTCTATCTATCATCTATCTATCACTCTATCTATCTACTATCTATCTATCTATCACTCTATCTATACTATCTATCTATCCTATCTAACTCTATCTATCTATCTATCTATCTATATCTATCTAACTATCTATCTATCTAATATACCTCTGCTATCTATCTATCTATCTAAGTAACTCTGCTATCTATCTATCTATCTATCTATCTATCTATCTATCCAACTCTGCTATCTATCTATCTAACTCTATCTATCTATCTATCTTATCTATCTTATCTATCTATCTATCATATCTATCTAACTATCTATCTATCTATCTTACTCTATCTATCTATCTATCCAACTCTGCTATCTATCTATCTAACTCTATCTATCTAACTCTATATCTATCTAACTCTATATCTATCTAACTCTATATCTATCTAACTCTATCTATCTAACTCTATATCTATCTATCTAACTCTACTATCTATCTATCTATCTAACTCTGCTATCTATCTATCTATCTATCTATCTATCTTATCTATCTATCTATCTTATCTATCTAACTATCTATCTATCTAAGTAACTCTGCTATCTATCTATCTATCTAAGTAACTCTGCTATCTATCTATCTATCTATCTATCTATCTATCTATCCAACTCTGCTATCTATCTATCTAACTCTATCTATCTATCTATCTTATCTATCTCAGTGCTAGTAGGCCAATTCTAATGGGACGCATGGCGCGCAAATTTAGAGAGCCGTCTGCCGCCTTCTTTGCGTAATCCAATATTGTTCATGTACTGTGTAGTAAAAACAGTGTATAGTGTACCAGACATTATATATTAACTGTCTAAATTTAAAAAAACACAATTAACAGCCGCCATCAGAATTTTCAGGGCCCCATACTAGGTCAATTACTGGGCCCCCGGGCCCCAGCTGCACCCCCCCATAGTAATTACCTCCCCACACATAATACCTGCCAGCCGCCAACACAGAGATCATGGGAACACCAGTCCCCTCTCTTTACAGCCCCTGCCCCAAGCAGTATTGGCAAAAGCAAAATCAATATCTTTATATCTACATACAATGTGGTGCCAGGCAGGGAAGATCAGGGCATTTCCGGGCTCTTCATGTGCCGCGCGCGTAGCGCGGCGGAAGTTTTTCAGGCCCCCGCCTTTTTTCTGCCCCAATTAGGCCAACCCCACTAGTACTTAATGAGATGGCCAAAAAGACATAGACAGACACCACACATAAACACACAGCCCGATAGTGATAGACAGAAAGACAGTGAAAAAGACAGACAGAGATAGAATCAGAGAGTTGGACAGAAGACAACAATTAATGACACAAAGACCAGTAAACTGGCAATTTCATTTATACTGTTAGCAATTTGTCATTTTAAACTTACTGTTGTTTTCTTTGTAGTCAGACGCTTGCCCACACCTTGGCCAGGGAGACCTTCTTGAAGTTCTTGTACCTTCTACATGGACCTCTGCCCCCTATCTATCTCTATCTGTCCCTTTCTCTCTCTCTGTAACTATCTCTATCTATATTGCCTCTTGTTTATCTATTTAACTATGTCTATCTGCTTCTTGTCTATCTCTCTGTGTCTCTCTACTATCTATCTATGTAACTGATATCTATCTATCTATCTATCTATCTATCCAACTCTTGCTATCTATCTATCTAACTCTATCTATCTATCATCTATCTACTATCTATCATATCTATCTAACTATCTATCTATCTATCTTACTCTATCTATCTATCTATCCAACTCTGCTATCTATCTATCTAACTCTATCTATCTAACTCTATATCTATCTAACTCTTTATCTATCTACCTCTTTATCTATCTAACTCTTATCTATCTAACTCTTTATCTATCTAACTCTATCTATCTAACTCTATCTATCTAACTCTATCTATCTAACTCTATCTATCTACCTCTATCTAACTCTATCTATCTAACTCTACTATCTATCTATCTATCTAACTCTGCTATCTATCTATCTATCTACTCTATCTATCTATCTATCTATCTATCTATCTATCTATCTATCTATCTATCTATCTAACTATCTATCTATCTAAGTAACTCTGCTATCTATCTATCTATCTAAGTAACTCTGCTATCTATCTATCTATCTATCTATCTATCTATCCAACTCTGCTATCTATCTATCTAACTCTATCTATCTATCTATCTTATCTATCTTATCTATCTATCTATCATATCTATCTAACTATCTATCTATCTATCCTTACTCTATCTATCTATCTATCCAACTCTGCTATCTATCTATCTAACTCTATCTATCTAACTCTATATCTATCTATAACTCTATACTATCTAACTCTATTCTATCTAACTCTATCTATCTAACTCTATATCTATCTATCTAACTCTAATCATCTATCTATCGATCATACTCGCTAGCTCTCTATCTATCTATCTATCTATCTTATCTATCTATCATATCATACTTCACATCTTCTACTCACTAAACCTTACATCTATCATCATAATACTATAACAATACTACTCCCATCATCATAACTTAATCTAGATCTAATCCTCTATCATCTATCTATCTATCTATCCTAACTCTCTATCAATACATCTAACTCAATACTCATATCTAATCATACACCTAATCTATCTATATCTACTATCATCATCATACTACTACTCTATCTATCTACTCTATCTTCATCCAACTCTTAATTCTCTATCTATCTAACTCTATCTACAACTCTATTCTATCACTAACTCTATCTACTCTAACTCTCATCAACTCTAATCTATCTAACTCTATATCTATCATCTCTACATCTCTATCTATCATCTATCTACTCTCTATCATCTATCTATCTACTAACTCTATCTATCTATCTATCTATCTTATCTATCTAACTATCTATCTATCTAAGTAACTCTGCTATCTATCTATCTATCTATAACTCTGCTACTATCTTCTATCTATCTATCTATCTATCTATCTATCTATCCAACTCTGCTATCTAATTATCTAACTCTATCTATCTATCTATCTTATTCTATCTTCTTTTACTATCTATCATATCTATCTAACTATCTATCTATCTATCTTCTACTAATCTATCTATCTATCCAACTCTGCTATCTATCTATCTATCTCTATCTATCTAACTCTATATCTATCTAACTCTAATATCTATCTAACTCTATATCTATCTAACTCTATAATCTATCTAACTCTATCTATCTAACTCTATCTATCTAACTCTATCCTATCTACACTCTATCTATCTAACTCTATCTATCTAACTCTATCTATCTAACCCTATCATAACTCATATCTACTAACTCTACTATCTAACTCATCTATCTAACTCTATCTAATCTAACTCTATCTATCTAACTCTAATCTATCTATCTATCTATCTAACTCTGCTATCTACTATCTATCTAACCTCTCTATCTATCTATCTATCTAACTATCTATTCTATCTATCTATCTATCTCATCTTACTATCTATCTATCTAATCTATCTATCTATCTTATCTAAGTACACTCTGCTATCTATCTATCTATCTAATCTAACTCCTACTCATCTATCTATCTATCTACTATCTTCTATCCAACTCTGCTATCTATCTATCTAACTCTATCTATCTATCTATCTTATCTATCTATCTATCATATCTATCTAACTATCTATCTATCTATCTTACTCTATCTATCTATCTATCCAACTCTGCTATCTATCTATCTAACTCTATCTATCTAACTCTATATCTATCTAACTCTTTATCTATCTAACTCTTTATCTATCTAACTCTTTATCTATCTAACTCTATCTATCTAACTCTATCTATCTAACTCTATCTATCTAACTCTATCTATCTAACTCTATCTAACTCTATCTATCTAACTCTACTATCTATCTATCTATCTAACTCTGCTATCTATCTATCTATCTAACTCTATCTATCTATCTATCTATCTATCTTATCTATCTAACTATCTATCTATCTAAGTAACTCTGCTATCTATCTATCTATCTATCTAAGTAACTCTGCTATCTATCTATCTATCTATCTAACTCTGCTATCTATCTAAGTAACTCTGTTATCTATCTATTCTATCCATCTATAATCTATCTATCTTCTATCTATCTATCTATCTATCTATCTAAGTAACTCTGCTATCTATCTATCTATCTAACTCTGCTATCTATCTAAGTAACTCTGTTATCTATCTATTCTATCCATCTATAATCTATCTATCTTCTATCTATCTATCTATCTATCTATCTATCTTCTATCTATCTATCTATCTATCTATCTATCTATCTATCTATCTATCTAAGTAACTCTGCTATCTATCTATTCTATCTATCTATAATCTAATCTATCTATCTGCACTGAGCCAGGAATAGGAATTTATCGAGTCCTCCTTCTCCTCCTAACTAGTGATGCCCGTCTCCGTTCTCCCCATAGGTCAGAGACCGCGCGTCCTAGGCAGCCAGTCCCTGTACTTGCGCGGCGCCGTGACGTCACGGCTATGCGTCGGGCGGTGCCGGCGGACATTTCAAAGGGAAAGTCGCGGGGACTCAACTAAGTTGCGCAGGCCCGGACAATGCTCGCGGAGTCGCGGCAGCTGAAAAAAAAGTTCAACATAGCGGGCCCGCAGGGCCCCACATGTGGTCTCCCTCTCCGGGCCCCAGAAACCTCTCGGGCCCGGTACAGAAGTATCGCCTGTACCCCCCTGATGGCGGCCCTGCAGATTAATACCCTGGGGCCATTGCCCTATCCATCTTAAAAAAGATGTGCAACTCAAATACCCTATTACATGGGTTCCCAATCTTCTTTTTGCTCTCTTTTACTGAGTGGGCCACTCTATGGGACTTGGCCCAGATCTGTTTGAAATTAAGAAAAGCTTTCACTAAAGAAAGCCCTTCCACTACTTGTCACTCTGCACATGTCACTATTTCTACTAATGTTAGATTGCACTGTAGTTGCAATTTAAATTTGAAGCTGTCACAAAGCTTTTGCAGTTTTACCTTAACCTCAATGACAGTAGCAACATATTCATGAATGTGAAAACAAATCACGTGCAGCTTCCTAAGTAAAAACAGATTTATGTGCCAGTAACTGCTCAAAGCATCATTCAACAATGAGAACACAAACATTTCACTTAGCAACAGTATAACAGTATCAATAAACGATATAAGTTTTTTTTTAGAAGAAGTTATTTGATTGGTTGGCCTAAGCTAATTTATTAAATTGGATCTATAGATCTTTCCCAGCAGTGGTTTCAAGTTCGGAAAGTAAAGTCGGAAACTACTTAGCTGCTCAAAGAAATATCATGGCATACACTGGCATTAAAAAGAAACAAGATATACTGGACCTGCATTTGGGGAAAGGAAATTGAAAGTTGGGATGAAAAAAACAAAAGTCATTTCCATGGTAATTATTAATATAAATACCTGCTATCTAGTCTGTATTTTATCTATCTATCTATCTATCTATCTAGTCTGTATTCTATCTATCCATCTCTCTTTTCATCCATCATCCATCCGTTTTCTAGGTAATTAAAAGAAAGGTTCCTGCAAACATAGCCAAATGATACTGATTGCATAGGGCTCTTAGGATGTGTACCCACGGTTTCAATACTTCATACTGATTCCATGACTTAATTTTGGGGCAATTGGGCAGAAATATCTGCAAAAATTCTTACCGTGGTGAGCTTTTCTACCAACTCATTTTCCCAAATCAGACAAAAAATTGACTGAGCGTGTAAATTTCCACCCAATTGCGTTTCATCCACACAAGACAAACTACCGATCTTTAAACAAGATTGAAAAGTCATTTGGACAGGGCACAATGTGAATAGATACATTAATTGTAATGTGTTGTAGAATATGTTTAGTGTAAATAATATGTATTATATTTATCAGCCTTTGTGTTCTCTAACGTCCTCTTTTTCTGTAAAACTATCCTTCTATAGCCCTCCCTACCTGGGGAGTAAATCCCACAGACAGGGAGGTATAGGTACAGGAGATAAAAGGACTTCAGTAGGAAGGGGCACACATAGTTGTCCATTTATGAATGGGGTTAACAGAGATATATAAAATCTGTGGGAGTATAAAAGGCATCTCATAATCATAACTTTAGCGATTTAAAAGATATGAGAGACATCAGCTATGTATCTAAAAGTAAATAAACCATTTCATTTAGTGTAGGCAGTTATTTCCTTTAAGAACCCCAAACAGACAGACAGATTTTAAATAAGCAATTCACTTCATCTATTTAAAATAAAATCTTCAAAGATTTCCTTGCACCTGCACCCAATTTAGATTTGAACTTTAAATAAAGTTAATTTGTATTAGGGCTGGACATAGCCCCAACCTATTTGGATCGTTTTTTCCCTTCATATCTCTCTTCTCCGGTAAGTGCACCTGCTTTTAGTGACCAAACAATGGCAAGGAAGAATACAAAATCACTTGGAAGCTTGCCAGCTGTGCCCTACCTTTGTGTAAGCAGAACAAACTCTTCAATATCGCACAAGAAAGTGGATATGCCCCCTTTGAACAATGCTCAACTGTTTTGGCAGCATATCCTTTTGGCTTTCTCCACTGGACTTCACAGATACTCTGGTTCCTTTAGTTAAGCTTTTACAGGCTGCGTTTCAAACTTTCAGTTACTATTGGAGAAGTAGGAGTCCATCTTCTCAATGACTTTCTTATCAGACAGGATATCAAAGCTTTGTTTAAACACCGGAAAACAACAATTTTTTCATAGAACCTGGGATCCATACAGACAGGTACATGTCGCTGCTGCTGGAGAAGGGGCTTACTACAAAATGCTTCCTGTGTTTAAAAAAAAAAACCTTTCCAAAAAGCTCACGGTTATTAAATGGACTAGTGCACTATTATAGTGGAGGTAACTCCAATAATACATTCTGGAGGTTGAAACCAGAATGCATAAAAATACAATGGGGCCAATAACTAACTTGTAGAGCGCATGCTCTATACAAATGGATATGGTTTCCAAAATAGTATTCCCCATCCAGATACATCTTTTTTACTTTTGCCATTTTTCAATTAGTTATAAACAGCTACAAATGTATATATATTAGATCAGCAGAATAACTCATCTGGGAGATACAATGATAAATGCAAACATTTCTGATCATATTAATATCATTAATGAACCAAAAAATACCCCAAAAAGGGACAATGATTGGTCAAGGTTTTTTTTTAAACAGTAGTACTGCTGATACTTAAGAAAGATAGATAGCTTTACCACCATTACCAACTGACTCTCAGCCACTCGCAGACATGGCTGCTGGTTCGGCCCCTCATGCTACTCTGTTCATGGAAGTAGCATTAGAGGCAGAGGCTGAGGGAAGGAAACTTGGTAAGCTTTTGGGCAATTTTTTAACCTTTAAACATGGGAAGTAAAAGAGGAAGGGGTGATAGAGGATGTATAATTCCCCTTTTTCTCCATAAAGCAGTAGCTGGTGTTAACTTTGGTTAACACAGAAAACTTTGCATGTACCTTAGCAGTTTATGGTAAAGTTAAAGGAAAGTGCCTGATTTTCAAAGAACTTGAACTATATTAGAGTTTATTATATTATCCCTTTTATTTCTGGTAATATAAATAGAAAAAGAATGCTCTTCTTATAAGATTGATATTATGATCTAACGTAGGATTAAAATTTAAAAACAATTTTCAGTATGCAGTCGGTGTGGCAGTTCCTTTTGACAACTAACTAAAGAAATTAAAAATATACGTTTCACAAGTCTTGTGTATGTTCACCATATTTCTACCTAGCCACACCCAGCTAAATGGACGCAGTTCAAGCTGCAGCCTTACTTCCTAGAAGCCGACAGCTAAGGCCAAATCTACCATTAGGCAGAGTGAGACATTTGTCTCAGGCAGCACCTCTGCACTGAATAAGAGAGGTGGCAAAATTGCAGTGGTGAAAAAAAAATCCCCTTAACCGGCAAACGTGCATGAGAATTATGCCACATGCATGACTCCAATACATACCTTGAAGTTGCTTCAATTTGTTAGGCTAGGTAAGTCTAGTTATGCTAGTGAGGGCTTGACGTGGTGATAAGCTTAGAAATCTTTTGTCTAAAATCTTCTATACTGCAGAAAGTATGGCATTTCTAATGTATTGTAACAGTTGAACCAACATATATAGCACAGGCTACAAAATAAGTTATTTTGATTAAATAAAACCTAAAAGAAGCAATATGGCAGTGGCAACACAAGCTATTTGAGAAAGGGATATAATATCTGTTTCTAGTAATTTACATTATTGCTAATTGACTGACTGAGGAACTGTTTAAATACCTATGTGATAGTAAGTTCAAAATCGTAAAATTTTACCCACTTCCACCAGCGAAGCCACGGTCATTGGCACACCCACTTTAACGTGGGCGCGAAGGGCGGCATTCAAAAGTTTGGCTTAAGCAGCAAAAACCCTAGAAGTGCCCCTGCTGAAAGCCAATCATGTAACAGTTTAGAGACCATCCCTCCCTCTACAACTGACCATAGATTTCAGTGCAGTTTATGTGTAAAACAAAAAAACCACAGCAGTAAAAGTATTTTGTATTATTCCAGGTTGTCGGTAATGCAGGCTGGAAAATAAGCTGCAGGGTAACAAGAATCTTTCAGGGACTTCCATATTGGTGTGGAGACATCTGTATAGAAAATACACTGTGCATGGAGACAGTGAATACTGAGATCAGGGGGAGGACTACATTGGCTATGAGTAGGGATGGCATAGAACTCGAACCCGAGTTCGAGCCGAACTGTTCGAGTTCGAACGGACCCGGACTTCTCGAACTATCTCGGACGCGGACTTCCGATATTTCCCGGACTTTCGATGATTTATCGAATGTTCGAATCCGTGAGTAAAATGTACATGGTATCTAGGCGTGAACATCGAATCTGCGAGTAAAGTCTCCATTACAGCCTATAAGCGAGCATCGAATCTGCGAGTAAAATGTCCATGTTACCTCGAACGTTCGAACGCGAAAGCTCGAAAGTAGCTCGCGTGAGAGTAAAATCGATTTTACAAAAGTCCTGGATATTGGAACATGCTCCCCAAACCATTTCCCAGGTCCCACAGCCATTTACATTAAGTTACCATTAATATTTTAGTTGTATTTGACTTGAACTTTTCGAACTATTTGCCTCCCATAGACTTTAATGGGTCCGTTTTCGAACTTTCGAACTTTTGCAATAGTTCGAAAGTTTGAAAACGGACCGAACTTTCAATAGTTCGACCATCTCTAGCTATGAGTTGTACCGGCAACAACACGGAAGCCTTCTTATTTACAGAAACTATTACTTACATGTTTTAAAAACATCTCACTTACAATGTATAGGTGTTCTGTGGAAAAAAGCTTTTAAAGTGTGGTTCTCCTTTAAAGGGCATGTCCACCCCAAAACTAAAATTTGACCCACAGCTGGCCCCACTGTGTAATGTAAAAAAATCCTTTCACCTCTGCTCCTTATGGTTTTCCTGCAGTGCTTGCTGAAAGTTCAGGAAACTGAAGAGTAGCAACCTCTCTGTGTGTCATCCGGCATCTGCCCCTTCCCTGTCCTCCCTGAGAATTTAGGAATGTGCAGTAAATGAAAAAAACAAATATCTTTTCTGTAGTGTAGGGGACCCGCCTCAACTCTAAACTCTATGGGTAGAACCTTAAAATGTGCACAGAAACAGACTTACCCCCATCTTAATTTTGTTGGCTCTCTAAATAGCAGGCAGCCGCGTTTGTGATTGGCTTACTCTCAGCCAATCACAGATGTGGCTGCTGCTGATTCGGTCCCCATTGCTACTCTGTTCGTGGAAGAAGCAGTAGAGGCAAAGGCCAAGGGAACAAAAGTGAGCAAGTCTATTCTGTGCACTTTTTAAGGTTCTAACCCTAGTGTTTAGGGATGAGGAGGGTCCCCTACACTACAGAAAAATTTATATTTTGGGGAGGACATACCCTTTAAGGAGATTGGAATTGCTCTGATCAGTTAACAATCAAATTCTCTTATTGCCTTTGAAAAAAGCTGTCAGAAACTGAAGAGGTGAAAATGTATGAGTTAAGCAAACACATTGTTGTAATTGCTAGTTGTTTTTGATCTATATCATGACCACACCTTACAGGATCACTTGCTTAATTACAGGGGCAAGTTCAACTCCTGTCATTAATTTATCCATGCCTCATTCAATGACAGGAAGGGATGTTTGACCTGTCAGCTTCCTGTAATTGGAATTTGCCATACTCTCACTTTATCATAGCTTTACCTGGCTTTATCTCTGTTTTACAGACATGAAATTATCTTTTTGAACTAGACCCCTCTGCTGTGTATTTGCTAGCAAGTTTACATTGCCCAATTACATAGTATTGGAGGTTGAATGTTCATCAAGTCCATTTATAGCATAAACATGACCCCTGAAAGCAAAAAAAACCCAAAAACAAAAAAAAACCACTGCAATGCATTTGGTCATCCTATATTTTTGTTTTGCTTAAATTTAAAAAAACCTAAAAGGGCATGTCCACCCTAAAAATAACTTAATATATTGTAGATGATCAGCTTTAGAAAGGAGCGATTTTCAGTGCCGGTATGGTATTCTTTTATAACCATTTGTAACACAATTCCTCAGTTATTTTATTTTCTATTTTACCATTAAATAAGAAGAAAAAAAAAAAAGTTCATATTTTCACCATGCCCATGATGCCTGCCTTATTATTTATGCAGGGAGAGGCAAAACAATAAAAAAGAAGCCAGCTCGCAAAAAGGAAAAATTTCCTTCCTGTCTCAACAAAATTTTTATATATTTACCCAGTTATTTCAATATTCTTCAATTTTAGAAAAAAAAAATCCAACCCTCTCTTGAAACTATACAATGAATCTTCTATTGCTTCAAGAAAAGTCCACAGTTTTACTGTTCTCTCTGTAAATTTGCTTTCCAAAACCTAAAGCTTAATCTTCCTTTCTTTCAAACTTAGGGGATGCCTGTGTCCTGTGATATAACTGGTGAGTGAACCATGCACCAGAGTATATAAATAAATTAATGGTCTATACACTGAAGTCATCATATCTCCCACAAGTCCCTCTTCTCCAGTTTAAAAACCTTAACTTATCTAATCTCTCTTGAAAACAAAGCTGAACTTATCTACTGTATTCACACTGACCATGGCCAACCTCTGGTCAAAGTAAAGTTCTGTACTACTATGGAAACCATAATTTAGGATGCATATTAAGTGCCACAGATTCTTGTACAAGTCATTCTGAATTGAGAAAGCCAGTCGGATGACTAGCGAAACGTTTTCAAGAACTAAACTTCAAGTCCAGTTGATCTAATTGAATACAACAGATATACCATGACCTGGATGAATGAGAACCTTCACAAGCAGATGCATATTAACATTTCTTGCCAAGCTAACTCACCTGACTGCAGGTTTCCTATAATCTAGGTCAACCCCTTACAGATGTTTGGTTTTATGTGGTTTAATATGATATCCATTACAAATTCAACAAACTAAAGGTGTGAAAATTGTGTGGTTGCATGACAGTATGTTACTAAATCTAGAAACATGCTAATGTATACACATTCAAATCAAGCTGAACCAAAGAGAGAGCACCAGAGCGGATTTAAACAACCCCACCCTTTAACTCTGCACATGATCAGGAGATACATTTTTAGCAAATTGACTTACAATCAGTAGTTTTTTTAGATCACTATTGCAGTTTGAGAATAGCATTACGGACCCCAAATGCCCCCAGGATAAATACTTACAGTTCTTCTAAGAAATGTAGATTGTGCAGTGCATTGGAAGGAAGCTTTGTAATGTTGTTCATACTTAGATCACTGAAATATAAATAAAAAAAAACACTTATTGATGGAAATTGATTTTTGTTTTATATTCTGACAATAGAAACATTAGATAAAAATGTTTTAAAATAATAAAATGGCTACAATTTAGGTAGGTAAATATACAATACAACAGGGAGATGACTTCTGTATATGGATCAGAGACTACTTTCCTCTAATACCTATTATTTGATAGGCATAATGCATTTCCAGAACTATTTAACTGAGGCAAGCCCTGGAGTTAGAGATTTTACACCTCTGCATGATTCAGAGCTCTAAAGACAAAGTGGAGTATGACATAATTTATCTAATATGGCCTAGCATGTTATAGGGGAAGAGATAATATTGCCATTACGTATTTAAAGCCAAGATCTATGCTTCAAATTTCCTTTTCTGTTCATTACTTAATATTTCTTTAAGGCAAAGTGGTGATATTGTATAAAAACTGGTGTAAGCGATACTGTAGAAAATGTCTTGTTATTCTTTCCTGTAACACCTTCAATATGCTTTTATGTTCTCCATAAAAGATTCCTTTTTTTCCTTACAATGCAAGGGATATACTTTTATGTGTGATGTCTTTTCCAGATATTACAAAATATGTAATACACAGAGGATTGAGTTTTATTTTAGGCTGTAAACCTGCTTATGGACATTCACAACAATAGCCATTAAGCAAAGCGGAGGATATACATTTTACAATGACAATGATTTTATAACAGTAAAATAAATGAAAATCAAAGCTGTAAACCTTCTGACCCTTTTTTATTCTGACAATGAAACCAAGGAGAAGACAATCCAAGACAAAACTTTTGCAGGTTAATAAAGCAGAAACCCAGCACATCCAATTAATCTTTACATAAATACCCAGTATCAGTCAATAATTAACCCTTGTGTGGTATTCTGCAGTTAAATTAGGCAGGCAAAATTGGCCTATTTTCGTTACAAGACTGGCTGAAATGTTGTGCAATTAATATTACCTTCAGCGATTCGTGTATGGCCCCTTTTATCTCCATACCTGGGTCTACATTTATGACAGATACAAAAGTGATAACATGCATCTCTATGTCCTTCCCCTGAAGCAAAAGTGATGTCATGCATCTCTGTGTCCGTCCCCTGATGCAAAAGTGATGTCATGTATCTCTGTGCCTATCCCCTGATGCAAAAGTAATGCCATGCATATCTGTGTCCGTCCCCTGATGCAAAATTTATGTCATGCATCTCTGTGCCCCTCCCCAAACATGAGGACAGTGGCAAGGAAAGCTGGTCTTTGCATGTACCAGGGAAACAGAGCCAGTTGTGAAGTTATGTAATGTTACTGCTTTATTTTAGGGTTTATTACGTTCTATCGTTATCACTGGGCAAATACTATAGTAACTAGTTAAAGAACTGAACCCAAAACTTAATTAAGGGTAGATAAAGCAGCATCCCTGGAATAATTTAAAATGTATATTTTGTAAGATTAGGAAAGGAAAAAGAAACCTAGACCGATGGACAGGTGTCCGATACATATATATTCTCACAGTTTCATAAAATAACCTTGAATAGCTACTGGATTTTCACACCAGAGTACAATTGTGACATTAAGATTTTCAATTGCAATAAAGCCTAAGTTATCCACAGCTATACAAAATAACAATGACCTTTTTTCCCTTAGTAAACCACATAAGGAGAGAAACCTTTTACAAAAAGCTCAGAGGGTAAGACCTGGCACATAATGAATACCGATAATTTGGTTGATCAGGTCAAAATAAAAGCCGAATATCTTCAAACAGACAGACCACTAATCAGTTTATTGATCCGTAGTCAATAGGTCTGAAAAAAATGGTACAAAATTGTGCCGTGTATAACACAAACACATACAGGGTTATTCAATAAAAGTTCTTATCGTTTAAAATGGTGCTAATTTTGCCCCAACCAATCAGATGTTAGCTTTCAAATGTTAAATAAGATCTGATTTGTTGAGGAAAAATTAGCACCATTTTAAACGATAAGAACTTTTACTGAATCTCCCTGTTAGACTTGTGAGCCTGCGGCTAACTTCCGCATTAGCCACACAGCATTGCAATGGAGTTTAAGTTGCGCTAACCGATATAGCATTGGTTAGTGTGACTTAAGCTCCAGAACACCGCGTGCCTCTTGGTACATTGCCCTGAGAATTAGAAATTCAATGTGTGATTTTGTCTTCTAAAATGCACTTCTTTAAATCCAAAAAGAACATTAAAGCATGCCCTCCTTCCTCCCTGCTCTCTTTGCAGGTTTTCGTGAGTATTAAGTGAAATGAACCATAAAATAAGAGTGTAATGAGATCCTGCTCTGGTCCACACTTCCTGATAGGACTGTACAGTAGTTCCTGGCAGAGGAAACCACTTGTTCTCTTCACAGAAATCAATCAATTTCTTGGTCAGACCTGGTTCCATATAACAACATTGTAATGTTCTTGTTTATTGGAAAGTTTCCCGCTATATCTGCCTTGTAACCAAAGCAATGACTTCATGGGTCTCCTGGTTCAACAATGTTAAACACACGGAACATGTTCTGCTGTAACAATTTATTTCCTTCATTAAAGTTCCATTTCAAAGATTAGATCTTTTCTACAACTAGAATAAAGATACCGCTACAGACATCATTAAAGTAGATTTCAAGGTAACTAGAGAAAAGGGACCTTTCTTTTAACGCCATAAAATACTTTGTGCAGTTGAAATGTTACATTGGCTGGGTACCTTGTAAGCAGGAAAAATAAGGCAGAGTCTTGAACAAAGAAGTTAATTTGTAACTAAACTACTTCTATTAATGCAATTAAAACCATTAGTGCTAGATAGTGTGTGTAAAGATTAAGTATTTGCAGGTAAGTAAATTTAGAACTTAAAATAGTAATACACTTCAAGCCAAGAATATTATTTCTGCAATATATGTGCATTTTAAAATTAAGGGTTAAACAAACCTTAACCCTGAAAGTATACTTACTATAAACTAAGCACAACCTCCCATATATATATTTATTTCAATGGAGTCTTGCAACTACAGGTTGCAGTGGTTTCAAGTGATCTATAGGTTATATGCAATTGCATCTGGATAGATTCTGTGAAGCAGAATGCCGAACCACTGGCAGACATTTGGCGCAACATAGCCTTTGCAGCCATGAATGACAGTACATACCTGGTGTAGCCGATTACAAATATGCTTTGCTTCTGCGTGCTTATAAAGACTCAAAACAGAAGGCAGAATTTTCAGTGAGGGATAGGCTGATGTTGGAGTAAATATAGCACAGCCTGTGAGCACCGGATCAAGGTAAGGTTACAATGAAAGTCCACTTTTCGGGGATAATTAAGCTAAAAAGGATGACTTATTTTTTGAGTGGACATGCCATTTAACATCTCAGTAAATATAGAAAATACCGTAAGTCTGGGAAATTGATCATGCATCCTCATGTACTACATGACCCACAAGTACATATAGGAACTTTTTTTTATGTTGTTTCCAATATGTTCCTAGGAAAATATAAATAGGTTTGGGGATTTGAACCTGTGACCTTTTGGACTGTGTGTTTCTAAAACATTCTAAAGCAAACTAGTAGAGCCACCACTGCAGATGCAAATAACACAGGTACTTTATCAAGTAGATCACGTCTCACATGTTGCCATATACACAATACATTTTTTTGCAGAGTATATACTGCCCGAGACTCATCTACAAATCTTCATTGCTGATTGTATCCTAACCACTAATGACAGAGTGGGGTAGATTAAGAGCCAAAATACGTTAAAGTGGTGTGAGTAACCTGCATCCAGTTGTTGATTGTCACATTTAGAAGATTCATCTATTACTAGGAACAGAATAATAATTTTTTAAAAAGCAGCAAGATTAGCTGAATATTGTATTTCACACTGACTGGTAAATAAACTGCAGGGTAACAAGCAAAGTCTTATCAGGGACTTCCATCTTGTTGTACAGACATCTGTATAGAAAATAATGTGTATCAAGATAATGAATGCAATCGATTTCTTAGATGAAACTAATGTCAGCTGTACAATCTTTCATATCGGTCCTGCCTAGGTGCCATCTCCTTACCTGTGAGCTACGCAAAACAATAAAAATGCATGAGAACATATGTTCTCATTGTTTGGACCACTGACTATGTATTGGGGCAATACCCAGACCTAGCTATGTGTTATATGTGATCTTACAGCCCCCTGTTTTAGTCCCTTTATGCCACAATGGAAGCAGTGAAGACTTCTATAAAATTAAATGTACTGGCAGCAGTATAATGGGCATCTATACTGAAAAATAGGATATTTCGACCTGACCATAACTGGAAAATATAATTCTTCCCAACCACCACTGTATCTTTTTTTTGTTGATCTGCCCCCTATTTCTTTAGATATCCAATCTAAAACTTCTTATATTTCAGATGTCAATCAAGTTCCTTGCTCTCAAAAACTAATCTTCTGTGAGTAGATTTACTGTAGCTGGAATGGTGACAGAGTTTTGACAGTTGGAATTCTGTATGCTGTGTGCAGGCTTGATGGGGCTTGTGCAGGTTTGTGGGAAAAAAGTCAGGTCAGATGGAAGTGGGAGTGGTTAAAAGGAGGGAAGGGGGATACTGCTCCTAAACAAAATGTGTGCTGGATTGAAGGCATGCAGCAACACACACAAATCAGAGTAAGTGCTACTTACATGTATTCAATTACAGATTAAGATATTTTTTCAGTATAGTGCCCCTTTAAGAGTTAATACATAGGCTTTATCAATTAAAACCTTCTTCCTAGTGAACTACTGTATCTACTTAAATCAAAAGATTTACCCCCCACTATACATTTGTATGAATATCTTTATTTTCCATCTATTCTTCCATACTATTTTTCTGCTAATTTTTTTCTCTGATGTTATTTTACTCATATATCATTCCCCTTGTTATTACTACTTATATTGTACTCAAACAATGCTGCTGCTGTGGGCATTAACAGAACTGGAAACCTAGTGATTATTGGCTCAATAGTGACATATTTCATAAATATGACAAGTAGGGGTAGATTCCAGGTTCTATTCTGACCCGGTTCCGGATCTCTGAACTTTACGTATTTTCGATAATTAGTAAAAACCATGGCTCTACTTCAAGGATTACTGAATATATTGTATGTATATGTACGGAAACTCAAAAAAAATCTCCCGTGCAAAGTTCGTTTTCATTAACGTTTTGGTGATTTGTACGTGTCCCCCATACCATTTCCCAGGTGCCTGAGCCATAAAGTTACCATACTTTTTCTACCTTTACTTTACTCAAAAACTTCAGATTTTTTTCTGCCCCATTGATTTCTATGGGTCCGTTTTCAGATTTTCATAATTTTTGCTTTTTTCAAATTTCGTATTTCTTCTCTATTGACAAGCTGTTATAAAGTTGATAGTAAAACAATATCCACTAATTGTCAAACACTTTTCTAATACAGAAATAATTAAATCTGCTTATGGCCATGGAAGGCCCATATCTTCCATTGTTCCATTTAGTTATATCAGATGTAGTTATTATATATGCCAACTTGCATATATTATTGCAAAATCAATATTAAAATTCTAAAACATGCAGAGAAAAAGAAACAAGATTATTGCGATTCATACAGAGAATACATTTTCTCATTCTGCCTCAATAATGAAAATGGATGAGCTAATGGCTATTTTGTGCAGGCCTTTGAAACCTAAGTAGTGTAAAGCTTGTAGCATGGACAATGGCAAAATGAATGCAAACATTCTATCAGAGCAATCTCATTACCCAGAGATGGACAGCTAAAAAATATCGTGTTCTCTCCCTTCATTAGTGAAATCTAATCTTTACCCAAAACAGAGCCAAATTCAAAAGAGTGGACATTTGGGCCCTGATGATATTTCTACTAAAATAAAGGAAGAATATTGGTTTTCATCTGTGAGATTTCTCTCTTTTTTACCAAAGTAGAGGTGCAGCATGACAAAACCTAAGCAGAGAAAACTCACACCCTTATCTCATGTGTCATAAGCAGACAACAGGAACAATTCATTTACATTTTTTCTCATAGGAAATATACAGATCTTTATTGAAACGGATACAGTAAGCTGTAAGCACAAGGGGAATAAAAGAAATACAATAAATATTACATTTATAATAGCTTCTTGTTACAGGAGAGTAAATAAAAAAAACCAAAAAAGAGTATCTATTGTAAGGGGCTAATCTAGGTATGAGGACGTACTGTGTTACCACAGTGATAGATGTAACAGCAAAATGATTGGCATTCACGATACTTTACCTTGACTTACCAAGTTAGGTAGCCTTCAAGTAATTAAGACAGGTTAAGTCCACTCATCAGGTAAGTTACATAAAGGAAATTAAAACTTTAGCTGGTGATTATGTGAAAAGGACTTCATCTACTCTGTCCCTTTGTGTTGTGATATGGCTATGCTATGGTTATTTTGATGGAAAAAGAGCTTAAAGACCGTTGAAAGGACTGTAAAATAACATTTATCCACCAGACAATAAAGTTGTAACCTGTCAAATATTTCACTTGTAAAAGGTTGGTTTAGAATTATTTTTTTATTCATTGTATTCAAAAGTAGATTTGAAAAGATGACAAGTCTCACTTTGCGTCGACCTGTTAAAGTTTCCTTCCGGTGGGGGGGGGGGGGGGGGGGGGGGGGGGGGAATTAAGAAATTCCTAATTAGAGGGATATTATAATCTTTCTATATTTTGTAAGAGAGTACACAACTTCAATTGCTTTTTAGTGAAACAAGATCAGAATTTATTTTTTTTTTGAAATCATATACCTTAATCATAGTTGGAAGAAGATTAAAAACATTAAAGCTCAAACTTAACACCATGGCATCTAGAGACATGCTAAGGATGGTGTGACAGATAGTTCTTCCATCAAAGGTTTATAAAATGCTGCAGGCAATACGTTTTCTGTTGCTAAATAATCAGGGATGGTGTCAGATTGTGAGAAACATGGAAGTCAGACAATATGAGTATTTAGGGAATTTCAATTTAAAGACCAAGGCAATGGTCTATAAATCAATAATATATAGAATAATGAATAATATAATATTTTAAGGCTAGGTCACACTAATGCGATTCCGAGCATGATTTGCCCTCCAACCGCTCTTTGAATGCGCATTGCCAATGCAATGCCACAGGAGTGTTCCCACTATTTGTGCTGCGTTCCTATTATTGGAATGCATGCATGCACGACTTTTTGTGCATATTAAATGTGCTCCAATAAACGCAGACAGCATATCACGCATGGCAGCCTATTGCAAAAATACTGCGTGCGCTTCCATGCGTGCTAGTGGGACCATAGCCTTATTCAATTTTAAAAACCTAACTTTAGGTTTCCTGTTTGGCCAATACTACATCTATGTTATTTTTAGATTTCCTGATGCCATCTTTACTTGCTACTTAAATGTTTAGTTAACTATAAGCCCAGTAAAACCAACTGGGGGGAAAAAAAGCAACAGCAGGATATATTTATAACCATATGGTACCCACTATAATTAATCCCTTATGAAATAATTACACAATTAATCAATAAGTCCCACAAAGCAAGGTGATCCATTACCACATGTTGGCTAATTTAGAGCCATAACTACCACACACAGGTGGGAATAAGCTTAAAACTCTTGTGGGTGTGGTCTGTTATGGAACGTTTGGAGCCCACAGACTCTTGAGAAAAAAAAAATTGGACATCTGCCTAGTATTTCATATACAGTTACATTGGCAAGCTTTCAGATCAAAAGCAACACTATACATCCTTAGGGCACAGAAAAAGGAAGTAAAATAACTATCAATTCCCAAGCTACAAGTAATTTAATTTAAACAACAAATACATTCTTTCCAAGTCTAAAGACAAACCAGCAGACTTGTTCTTCTTAAACCTCTTTTTAGATCCCATACTAAAGCGCCAATTGCTTAAATATTGTTGCACCATACATTTAGGAGAATTTACTGAAAGATGTAAAGATAAAATCCCATCGTAAATGAGAAGTATAGTGGATATAACTTTTTAAAAAAAAAACAATTCAAATGAAAAGTACCCAAGTAGGGAAGTAGGATTGGAAAAGGGGGGCCAGCATAAAGGAAATCTGCTTCTGCCAGGCTTATTCTTACACTGTAGTTGTCCTTTAAAACCATGATTCATGCAAGGTTGTGTGACTTTTTCAATGTTAAAGTTATGCAACCCTTTAGATGGTAAACACACTCCATCTTTATAAATTGTGATAAGAATCGCCACTTGTCTCAACATTCGATCGAGCTAACTGCAGGCTAGGTACACAAGGTTGGGGCAAAATATCGCCTGGAATTAAAGGTATATTTTTGGGCAAGATTTTGTAGTAAAGTAGATCCAGATCGGTTGGTAATTATGAAAATATGCAGGATTGAAAGATCATCTGTGCTCCTTTCTTTTCTATCGGCAGATTATTGAGCAATATACAGTAGAGTGGTCGGTTAAAAAAATTTGGGAGGTAGATGACCAATGTGTACCTTAAGGTGCCCATACATCTATAAGATTTTTACTTACCCGACCGAGCGCTCACGCGATGTTCATCGATGCTGCCAGAACCGCTTCTCCCGATCTTACATTCGACCGACATGCGATCCGAAAATGAATGGGATTTTGCGATCGCATGTTGGTCGAATGTAAGATCGGGAGAAGCGTTTCCGGCAGCATCGATGAACATCGCGTGAGCGCTCGGTCGGGTAAGTAAAATCTTATAGATGTATGGGCACCTTTAGACTCCCTGAAATAATGCTGATAGATGCATCTGTACTAATAGAAGGATAAACAAAATGCATTGATTGGTGAAAATGTCGAAAGACATTATTTGAAGAACTAAGCAGGCTACCAAAGGAATCTGTACCCAACAATAATGGATTTTGCAGAGAAGCTGGGTATAAAATGAGTTAAGTCTCTGATCAACACTTTTTAACCTTACACACAGCATCTACTATTTATATGTTTGATATTCCTATAACCTTATCATCTCTTCACACCTACAGTAAATGCTTTTTATAATATAAAGACATTAAATAGTTCTTGGATTCAGGCTGTTATTTCTCTAAATTCAATCTACTTGGCATATATAAATTGCTATTCAGACATTCATAGCTACAACCTGCCAAAACCAATCCTATAAAGCTTTCTGCATTGCTCAGCTTACCTTTTGTAAAATCCATTAAGACGGGAATAAACTAAAGAAATTCCTTTGATCATAAAAGACTATTTGCATCAAAGAGCTGGTAGACTAAGCAGAAGCATGATCTATTTGCTAAGTAAATATCAACTAACTGGTTAATTTTGATGGGAAAAAGTTTTTTTCTTAAATTTCAGTTGAGCCAAGACTCCAGCAGAGGGAGCAGGAAAACAATTAGGGACAATAATGAAATAATCACCAAATAAATAAAGTGAAAAAGGTGATAATATTCTGTACCCTTTTGTCAAGGTGCAATATGATTATAATTTATACATGAAATCCAGACCTTATCAAAAGGTTATCTCCACTCCAACTATTTGCTGTAGTGTAGGGATGTAGTGTAGGATTTTTGAACACTACACAGTGGGGCCAGTAGGCTGTTAAATTTTAGTTTTGGGGTTAGACATGTCCACCCCCAAAACTATAATCCCCCCCCACTACTGGCCCCAATCTGTAGTGTATAAAAATCCTTACCTTACATGATCCCAGATCCAATGGATGCCCTGTAATCCCTTCCCAAAGTCACAAAAACTGGTAACCGGGAGTACTGCAGATTCCATATAGTGCTCTGCTCCTGTCTCCCCCCGGTAGAACTTTGCCATGCGCAAAGAGCCCCCCCTCCCTCTCAACTTGGTCTCCCTCCCCCTAGCATTAAACCCCTTTCCCATAATATAGATATTGGTCCCCCAGCCCTAACTGCATTACTATTAGAGCAAGAAAGTCCCCCGATCTTTACTTACCTTACCTCTCTCCTTCATGTTCTAATCACCAGCAGCAGTGTCCGTGATTGGCTGCCTCTCAGCCAATCACGATGTGGCTGCTGGTCCCGCCCCTCCTTGCAGTTCTATGCAAGGAGAGAGGTAAGGTAAGTAAAGATCGGGGGACTTTCTTGATCTAATATAATGCGGTTGGGGCTGGGGGACCAATATCTATATTATGGGAAAAGTTAGTTTAAAGGGTGGAAATACGCTTTAAGCAATTTATATAGCTTACATTCACTAATAAAATCAAATTAGTTGAACCTGGCTCTCTGCAGTCTCTCAGATGTGGCTGCTCTAAACACATTTCTGGAGGTGCATTTGTGATTGACCAATCACTTTTGACCCTCTCTATTCCCACCATTTATTGTTCCTTCTTCCTATCTGTGGTATTCAGTTAGAGCAACAGTCGGATGTCATCTGACTTGCTTTCTCAATTCAGAATGACTTGTATAAGTTCTGGTGACACTAAATACCCTAGAATGCGTCCCACATTCCAAATTTTTCATTGCCACCAAATTCTTATACATCATTCTGAATTAAGAAAAAAAAGTCTTCACAGAACTGAACTTCAATTTCAATTGCTCAAAATTGAATACCACAGATATACCATGACCTGTATGAATGAGAACCTTCACAAGTAAATCTCTCCTTGTTTCTCATGCTTGCCTATCTGCTAAGTTGTTATCCTGTCTGATCTCTGCTTTTGTCTCATCCTCTGGTACTTTGTTTGCTGTTCTGTGTATGACCCTTGGCCTGTTCCATGACTACACCTTGTCTGATCCTCCTACACTTGTTCATGCCTGCTTTCTCAGCCTGCTTCTGCTATTGTGTTTAGTCCCACTTCTGGGTCTCTCAGGCCTCATTCGCAATAATTTGCACTTTGACAAGGAATGTTGCAAGTTACTGGTATTGATATATAAAGTAGAGTTGATCCAGGATATTTCCGATTGTCACTTGGAGTCAGGAAGGAATTTTTTTCCCCTTCATAAATTCGGTGTTTTTGTTTTGCCTTCCTCTGGATCAACAGTTAGGCAGGAAGTGTGGTTATTGCTAGATGGGTTGGACTGGATGGACATATGTCTTTATTCAACCTCAAATACAATACTATATTAATTCCTGGAGGCAATAATGTCTGGCGAGGCATCTTGAGTGTCCCAGGGGTTTTATTAAAGGGAATATCCACCCCCCAAATCATAATTTAATATGTTAATGACCATTATCCTAGCTTTATAACAAGCCAAACCGCATAAAAATCTGTTTAAGCCAATTTTAAGATACATATGTTTCTACAACCTTTTTGTAGACCAGGAGCATCTCAGTGTAAATCCAAGCTCTCTGACGTCACCCACGTTCGTGCCTTATCCGTTCCCATGCAGCTTTCATCCTCCCTTAGCACCCCCCTTAGACCTCTGACCTTTAAGTTATTGCATGCAGTCTTTTTTTTAAAAAAAAAACCCAAATACTCAGTAATACAAACAATGTAGTTATCACATGCATAATACAAACTTAAGTATAATTAAATTAATTTAAAGGGTATGTCCACCCTTTAAACTAACTTTTCTAATAATATAGATATATATAAATATTGGTCCCCCAGCCCCAACCGCATTATTATTAGAGCAAGAAAGTCCCCCAATCTTTACTTAACTTACCTCTCTCCTTTTCCACACAATCCCGGCCCTCTGCTTGCATAGTAAATCATGGGACTTTCTTGCTCTAATAGTAATGCGGTTGGGGCTGGGGGACCAATATCTATATTAGGGGAAAGGGGTTTAATGCTAGGGGGAAGGAGACCAAATTGGGAGGGAGAGGGAGGGGGAGCGAGGGCTCCTCTGCGCATGGCAAAATTCTCCCAGAGGGGAGACAGGAGGCAGAGGCCTATATGGACAGTTTTTGTAACTTTGGGGAGGGATTACAGGGCATCCATTTGGATCTGGGATGTAAGGTAAGGATTTTATTACACTACAGATTGGGGCCAGTAGTGGGGGGGGATTATAGTTTTGGGGGTGGACATGCCCTTTAACAAAATTGATGTATTCAATTCATTAGGATTATGTATGCGGAGAGAAGATCATTAAAAGCTAATCATGTGTCTAGTAAGTAGATGGAGGCCTGGAGTGTCCACCTGATCTGCCTTTTATTACCTTTCCTGGCACTTGGCCATGTTTCTGTCACTTCTTGGCATTATTGATTCAGTCTTTTTTTTCTCCTGTGGTACTAGTGTTATAGTTCGGGTATAACAGGGAAACATCAGCATTGTCCCAATAGAGAGAGCACATTCACACACATACGACCGCCCCCTTTGCTGTGACTGCTGGGTGATTTATGAAACTAACCTGTAGCTACTAGGGGTTAGAACCCATAATCCACTGGTTTTCATCCAGCTAAGCGTATACAGTGTACACTTCACATGCTCTGTTGAAGGCAACAGAAGTTTAGTTTTGTATATGTATGTGTTTAATTTCTCACTATTATCATCTAATAATTGAAGTCTTCCTAAAGGGGCAGGGCCAGCACCAGCGTGTGTGTGTACAGCCTGGAGGAAAAGAGGAGGAGCTGGAACAAAAGAACTTTATTTCAAAGGTGTGTCTGTCGCTATCTCTTTATTTCTATGTCTTTCTGTCTATCCCCCCCACACATACATGAATTTTAGTTCACTACCAATATATATTAATACTTCAGGTGATGTTGTCTATGCACATACCCACAAAAATAACACACGCACAAATACAAATGTCACTATCCATATGTAAATATCTTTGGTAATTGTGTCATATAATGTCCCATATAATACAGAAGGGGAAAATAATAATGTTTGTTGTTTTGTAACTATACCAGTTCAGTGATACAAAGTTTAAAGGGTATGTCCACCCTTGAAATTTTTTTGATATATCACTCCCCCTGTCCCCCCAGCCCCAACCGCTATATTTTTTATTTTAGAAAGTTCCCCAAACTTTACTTACCTCCCCTCTTACCTCCGCCGCACTGCCAGTCCCTCTGCTTGTGAGAAAAGGACCGGCAGTCGCGTCTGTGATTGGCTGATGGTCAATTCAATTGTAAGATCCGCGGATCGTACAAGCACAATTATAGTTTATGGCCACCCTTAGAGGTAAAAGTGATTGGCATAGTCGAGGATTATGGTTTCTATAAGGTGCACAATCAAACTGTATTCTGGAACTAAGCTTGCAAACCTGCTTGCTCAATAAAGGTGATTTTATTGGCTTCATCTGGACAGTGGTAGAATAGGGCAAAGATACATTTGTTCATTGTTTCGGCCATCTACTTTATATTTAAACACAATATGCAGCTAATGGCCATAAAGAAACGCAGGTCTGCTGCTTAAAGAAACGCAGGTCTGCTGCTTCCCGGGAGTGTAACCATGAAAGGGAGGTTTAATTATTTTACATAATTATAGACTGAACTTTGAATGTAACTTCTGCAAATATCACATGCACAAAATCCAGCTCAAGGCTAAATTAGCCATGGGGAAAACAAACCTTTGAAAAAAAGGCTGCTATAGCTATTAATTTGCTCTAATGTTGAATGTCAGTATATTTTTAAAACTTTCAAATGACCATATAAACAGCATGACAATTATTTCCCTTAAGTGGTAACGTTTATTTCTTCTCTAACATGGAGTTAGCTTCGTAAACGTTTCCTCATAGACCACTGGCTGACCGATCCACTTAGAGAATCCCTGTGTGATTTTACAGTGAAGTTTACCAGTTTGGGAGTTTTTTTGTATACTACAAACAGCTCTGAGTAATATATCAAACTGTTAAGCTTGGACAGATCAAGCACACGATCATAAGCTTCATTTCCTAATATCATCTATCTTTAGTTTAAAGAGAACATCAGCCAAATTTTCAGCACTTGGAAACCCCAAAGGCAATGAAAACATGAAAGCAAAGTTAAGGTTTACACAATGCAGAGTATTTTCTCATCCACAAAGTACTGACTTTTGATCATGCACCTCTTATTAAGCTCCTCCCTGTGTCTGATCACTCATCGCAGGCTTTGTAGCGCATATAAAAAGATTCCCAATACAGGCAATTTTAGTAGTTAAAAAGCTAAAAGCAAGGTAAAGGTAATTATTTAGTTTGGGCTGATTATAGCAAGTTTTGCATTTCCACTGCACATTCATTGGGGGAAAACTAAAGAACTAAAAACTCTCTAACTAGAATGGCTAAGCAGGCAAGTCTAAAGCTGCAAGAAATTCTGGAAATGCAACAAAGCTGCAAGTTTTAAAATAGTAAATATTTTACATTTTGCAATTTAATCTTGAAAATCTTAAATAAAGAACACTTAGGGCAAACACCGGAATAAAATAATATATATTAACATCTCTTTTGCTTATTTTATCTGAGAATATATTAGAGGGGGAAATAGAATCTATAACAAGTCTCCATCTGAAAAATAATGGAGCCAAGACTCCCAAATTTAACCATTTCATATTAATATCCATTAGCATACGATTTAATTCAGAAATAAAATGTTTTAGGCTACGCTAAGCCTAGCAAGGCAGGGCAAAACCACATGTTTGTGTTTATTTTCAAAGTGTTTTCCCCCCTGAGTTTTGCATTTGCAGTTCAGTTCCATGCAACAAAAAAGTATTGAGTTCCCACATACAAGTCTGTGCATTAGTACATTTTAAAAATACACCACAATGCATCACACTGCACTGCATTAGTGGGAATGCTACCATGCCATCCCTATGGAAGAAATGCTTGCTTGTTTAAAGGACAACAATACCAAAAAACACATCACCCCCATTACATGTCCACACTTCCAGCAGCTGAAATCAATTACTCACAGTTACAACCATGCTGCTCTCCCTTAGATATCACACAGCAAAGATGAGTGCTAACAGCCCGCCTCCTAGATGGCCCAGGGCCATGATTAACATAACACTTGTCATTGGCTGGTGGGAATGTCTGTTACAATGTCTCTCCTCATCCTCTGCCAGTCAAGCATACTTGAAATTGCTAGGATACAACCTACTTAATTAAGCTGATCAAGGGTGGGTGGAGGAGTTTTCTCGCATGCTAGCTTTGAGTGACAGTTAGAGGCAGACAGAATCGTTAAACCCCCTTTACAGCATGGCTAATTGAAGGCAGAGAGAGGCTCGAAATCAGTAAATAAATGTATGGGGAGGGCTGCATAAATTTACTCATTTTAAAGCAACTAAAAAAAATGCATTGAGGCAATACAGTTATCCTTTAAATGAAGCCATACAAGCTGTGGTCCTAAGCATACCCCCAAATTTTGTGGAATCTATGTACTGCTGTATATAGCCCACAAAATAATACGTCTGCACACACAACCAATGGAACAATGAAACATCGACTGTCTATTTTAATTTTTGCAAGTAGCTTATTCAAGTCAATATTTTTAAATAAATACGTGCACCCAAACATAAATTGAGAATGAAAACGCAGACATCACATGCCAAAATATTATTGTAAGTAATGTAATGATAGAAGCATTTTTGGTAAAGGTAAGTATAGCAAAATTTGTGTATTTGGGGGCCTTAAGCTGTTTGTGGTGTGAGTGGACCTTGAAAGGACAACTCCACCCTCATAAGAACATCTTTTAGAAAGAATGGCCTCTTTAAAATATGTTGATATATCATAGTTTGTCCTATGAATTTATTACTGTATGCCTGCTATTCTTCTGGATGCCTCATGGAAACTGAGCAATTTAGAAACCTGTACTGAGCCTGAGCATGCTCAGAAGAGGCAGACAGGGGATTAACATTCAGTCATTGGCTGTGATGTCAACTATCTAATCCATAACTGACAGTTACTAACTGGAAGAACCAGGAAGCAGAAATAGGGGCAACAGGACATTGTGCAGGATTTCAGGTTAGATTTAAATATTTCAGATTTTAAACTATTACCGTTTAGGGTTTTGGGGGGTGATATACCTGTATGTAAATTTTCATTTTAGGGCTGGACTTGCCCTTTAACATTACCTAAAAGAGAATATATACAAATTCTTTTTTTGTTTGACACTCACTCACACTTCCTTGCACCCAATAACACAACATAGTAGCGCAAGCACATGTGACCCACATGCAGAGCACGTAGCAGGTTTGCCATGCCACTCTTTCACAACCTTGGGGATCTTGCGAGAGTTAGGTAACACAGTTTTGGCAGGAGTTTTGTCTGACCATGGTGCCGAGCGCACGCCTATTAAACCTGCATCTAAATTCTATAGTTAATCACAAGTGTCTTCTCTATAATGTTTTTCTAGCTGGGTGGTATATTTTTTGCTACTTTTAAAAGTATAAAGAACATTTTAGAGGAATAGTTCAGTGTGCGTCCCACCGTGTCCGCACTGTCAACTTCCGACGCTTACTGGTTGTGTTCAACTATAGTGCCCATGCACAATAATGCATGCTATAGTTGAACAGAACCAGGAAGCAGTCGGAAATTGACAGTGTGGCTACGGTTGATCCAGTGAACTATTCCTTTAACCTTGGGGGGGATCTACTGTTTAGTCTTAAGGTTTAAACAATAGGCATGAGTAGCATAAAACATCAATATACATGAAAGAGCAAGTAAGCTCCACCATCACTGCCTCCCTCGTTTTTCTCTAGCCACGCGTATTCACACCCCATCCTCTGAATGGAATTAATCTAAGGATCCTTTTTAAAGACATCCTTTAAAGTTTCCATTTTGTATAGATGGTGGATGTCCCTTGAAATCCTTTTCAGTTACATATTCCTGTCATTGAACACCATTTGCCCACAGCCTGTGAATCCTCAAAATCTGTCTTTTATATACTTCAGTTTTTCCCCTCAAATCTGAACATAAGGCCACCGAAAACAGCAGAGTGCTTGGATTAAAAGTTCTGTTCTGGGGGAGAGCTTTAGCATTCACCTTGTGTACATAGCTATTTCATTGGGTGCATTAAAAGCTTGTTATTTCAACTGGAAGGAAAAGCAGCAAACAAGACTTTCTGAACAAATCCTAGAAGATGCATTTATTGGTGAATAAGAAAAACATGCTAACACCCCCCCCCCCCCCCCCCACAGTCAAGTTTCTCATTTTATTTTTATTTCAGAACAGGAATTTACAGTAATGACATCAGCAAATTTAAAGTACAAATGTGAGCCAATTCCTATATATATCTATATATAATGTGTTGATCTGGACACAGGGCCTTTTTATTTAAATTTTTTTGAGTAAGGATCTGGAAGTTGAAGATGTTATCAATTGGACAGATTAGAGGAGGCTTCAGAGTTGTTTTTCCTTTGATCTGCTTAGATGAATAACTACTTGACCGTTTCATGCTGACACAAAAACACACACATCCTTATTGTATCACCAGGAATTTACAAACTCTTAAAAAACGAACATTGCTTATAAGGGATATATTTATATACAGCATTCATCCAAACAGCTTTTATATAAATATTACAATAATTACATGCCATACAGAATGTTGTCTTGTGTATTTCCCCCAGGCTTTAATTTATCAGTCACAAGGCGCCAAACAGTTATAAACAGGCCTTGGCCCAGTGGGGATTTACCAGATGATGGACATCTCAATGTCTGCTACTGGTGGAGGTCAAGGCTTTGGTAGCCCTTCAGTGTATTTATATACACTGCTCAAGGATCTTTTACATTAAAAAGAAAGAACAGCTAGAGAATAAGATTCATTTAAATGCTATATCATACACGATAACATAAAAAAATCAATCACTTTATATTTTATTGTCTTTTAAACCACTTTACTCTGGTTCTGGCCTCTGAACAGATTTATAAACCTTGTTTGGTATAGTTCACTCCCAATTTAAAATATTCACCATAACTTCTAATATTGACGGTGAAATATCTAATTACGCAAATTTTTAACCCACTAATCTGTTTACTATACATGATATTGGCTACATCACAAAAAGGTGTAATCCTCATAAAGCACATCCAATGTGAAGATGTGTTAAGAAAGACAAGAACTAATGCAATATTAATAAATTATTAATAGAGAGCACACCCATATATAAAAGCCTCAGTTTCCTGAATTTTGGGGTGCTAGGGGAAAAAGATCACACAGAATATATATAAAAAAAGAGGGTAAGAATAAACCCTCAAAAGGCCCCTTCACAAGAACCTAACCTATGGATGGGCACTTGTGAATTCTTTATCATTACTGTTATCTTGAGGCTTACCGTACCAATTTCCTGCTGCTAATGCTAAAGCTATGTACATTTATGGAACAACAAAAGATGAGAGGTGTGCAGTAAAGTACTATGAATTTATTGTGCGAAACACATACAACAATAAATTCCTAATACCTGCAGCACTCATCTTTTGCTTTTCCTATTGTGATGACTTTCAGTTAGAGAGCCCCTGAGGATTGAATCTACTACTATCGTATATTATAAAGATTGGGTATCCGGGTAAGGTTCCGTATGTCTCACCTACGGCTTCCACTTCACTGGATCTACTACTATCGGGCAAGTTGTACAACCTTAGTGTGCTGGAGTGAATATACATTTGTGATATAGGTGCACACATGGTACACACATGCCAGATCGCAGACAGAATCTATTTCCAGAGAGGAGTGCTGGTTTAAACTCAGAACTGACGAGAATTTTCAAAAATAGATATGGCAGAATTTTCTGAATTTTAAGAAGTTGCAGTCGAAATGTGCGAAAGAAAAGTCGACAATCTTGTCAAAAAGTAAAAAATCCCAGACTAAAAAAATTCCACTTCAGCTGGGTTTGAATTGGATTTTTGGAATCTGGATTTAGATTCTGCTGCATTAAACTCGGTTTAATATGTAAGATAATACATATTATATAGACAGATTTCAATAATTAATAGAAAATGGAATCGGTTAGCCCTGCAGTACAAATTTTTAGAAGTTCTCTCTACAAGCTTTTACGTGCTCAGAGGAGGCACCTACGGGAATAGCATTCAGTCAGTGGATGTGATGTCATCTGTTGTATTCATAATAGACAGCTGTTAACTGGAAAAAACGGGAGGCAGAAACAGACGTAACAGAACATCGGGTAAGATTCAAGGTTAGATTTACATAGGATATATATATTTATATTAAATAACATATAATCATCAATTTATAGCTGACACAAGTGCAGTTATAAAAGATAATATTACAGTATATGTCCATTAAAGACCAATTTCGTAAAAAAAAAAAAAAGAAACAAATGAATAAAATAAAATTTAAAAAAAAAAAAGAAAAAAAAGGGAACTGGAGCTTATGGACCACTAAAAGAAATCCCGAATACAGTAGATATGCCTCAGCTGGATGTAGTGAAATAGGAACAACCAGAATCAAGTGACTTGTATAATCAAGTCAAATTAGCCATATATAAGACCTGCATTATAGCAAAGAATATAAACTACTTTTTACTGAATGCAAATTAAACTGGAATGCCCTCTCCCAAGTGAATGTATCCAGATGCAGGGCATTTACGCAACGAGGGAATCTGTTAGGAGCTAAAAGCCTGACAGAGCTTAGGTCCCACTTCCCACATGACAATACTATGTATAACCCAAAAATAATGCATTTTGGACCTTTGTAGGAATATTTTCCTAACATTTTTATAACTAGTCCATCATTCATTTCCACTGTCTGGCAGCATTCAAAACTGGTTGTAGCTTGGGACCACTTAATCTCCGACACAGTCCTTTTCCCGAACACAATGGTTTCAGATGAGCCAAAGAAACACGCACTTTGCTCCCACCACTGCTATTCCTACACTCCTTTTCTGCACTCTTTTCAGGCAACTTGAAAGCATTGGATTGCTAATTACTTTGATCCCGCATATAGGAAAATGAGTTTATCTTCCTGATCAAAGGAAATTACGCAGATCATGGCTGATTAGAATGCAACAGTAAAATCTCCATACTTTCTCTGTTCCACCGCCTTTTCTCTAAAAAACAGGGCTTGTGTCAAATATGTAGGTATTTCCCACGGCCAGGCCGGACTCTGCTTCCAACAGGCTCTGCCTTTGAGACAATGGTGCATACAGACACTAAAGTTCTCTAGTCATTGTACGAAGACAGAACTGACAACCCTTTAGCCAGTTATTTGATGAAGCATTCAGATTTACATGTTTCCCTAACTGCATTTTTGAACCTGTGTAAGATGTCTCTAAAGTGGTAAATGTCTTTTATTCATTTTCAAACCCAGAAATTGATACACTACAACCTTTAGCAGAATCACTTCATAAAAAAAGCAGTTAAGAAATGAAGCAAAATAAAGAAAAAATGCAAACCAAGTCTATTTTCCTCAACAAGGTTATACACAGTGCGCCGGCCAGTGCCAGGCAAGAACACACTTTTTGTTGCATTTTTGTGCATTGAAGTGTGATTTGTTTCAGGGCACACCAGACCATTATAACTTTATTGGGGAAAAAATACAATTCCTTCTCTTTCAGTGATAAGTGTTAAAAGCCCCCAGAAATGTATAGCGCATTCACTCTCAGCCAATGTATTCCAGCAAAGACGAAAAGGATGTGGTCAAGGTTACCGCAAAGTTTTATTTATAATCAATTACCAGACATTAATGGTAAATTTACATTGACTTCCATTTTACAGGCCCTAGCCAGCTGCCTTTGTGAAAATGGAATTGTTGCCTTTCACATCTCTCAACTTAAACATCTTTTATTTCCAGCTGCTGACTTTTAACAATCCAGCCAAGCAGAGTAAAAAGAAGCTGCAACATTTTATGGTATTTCTGTTTGTCTTTTTCTTCCACTGGAGGTGTTAATTGGGAATCAAAGAATGCAATTCAGCCAAGTTTTCCTTCACACAGTGCACACTAGCTTCTGAATGTTTTAGAAGGAAAAAAAAATAACAATAAAAAAGTCCCAGTTTAAACCATTTTGTTTAACAGTCCCTAAAGAAAACTCTGTCTCTTTGTAGCCATTTTTATACATCTTTTAGTATTTCAGTAAAAGAATATGGAATATCGACTTAACAGAACATTTCCTGTGTGGATTGCTATTTGCTGCCACTTCTTCATATAAACAGACCTTTTAATCTAATGGTATGGTTTAGATGAGAAACACCGCAATCATACTAAATGGATTCCAAATTCATTATACTTTTTTGTTATATATAGAGATATATATAGAGATAACAGAAAGCCTGCAGCAATGTGCACACTTTTATTATGTGTTTTTTTGGTACTATAAAAGTGTGTGTCATGACAATGGCCACAATATGGCTGAAACCTATTGAGTGGTTGTGTTTATTCGCTCTATTAAAGAGGAATTAATGCCCAAGCCCTTTACTGTAAAAGCAACCAGGGCAAAGACCTAAAGCAATAGGATCTCACCCATTAGCTTAGTTTAAAGTTGCAGCTTTGTGTTTTACTCCATCCTTCCTCTCATAATGGGCAGATAGGTCAACCTATGGGATGTGTATTGGAATATGTGTGACCTCCCATAGGTGACACATCCCCAGATTTGCCGACCTTAGGGGTCGGGCCAGTTTAAGGGAACAGTGAGAGCAACTATCTATTGTGTGTCTAACCTATTCTAAACACAGGTCAGAACCTAGTGTTTTTGGTCCCTCATCTGCGTATGCTTTTATTGCATATATGCGATATACCATGCTTGCCATGGCTCCATCTTTAAGTTTTCTCCAAGACTTTAAAAACCCATAGCTCTTTATGACAAGTAAAAAAACTCCATAAATGAACATCAAACCCAGCTGAAACACCATTTTGAATAGCAACTCCTGAATGTCAGCTTTAAAGGGGAACTGTGGTCTCCCTAAAGGTAGGAAAATGACAGGCCAGTTTCCTACCTTTAAAACGAGCCATCAACCACCTCTCTACGTGCTCCACAGCCCAAGATATACAGAAATGACTGACCAAAAAGTTAATGGGTGGGAGGCTGACATGTGACATTCCTGAGGCTTCTCCTGCACAGTGCCACCAGCGAGCACAGCCTCAGACTCCCTCAGTGTGTGAGGGAGACAGGAAGTCCCTCCTCCTCTCTGCTGTATAAAGTCCTGCCAGAGAAGATAGAGGGGGGGGTCTGAGTAACCCATGGCACCAGTGAGTGGGTGGGGCTTAGGCACCCGCGGGGCCACATAGGTCTGTAAGATAATGGGTCATGGGTTGCCTGCAACTGGAGGGACCATGGGGTCCATGAGTGGGAGGGACCAGGGGGGCTGCAAAGGGGATGAGGAGACACAGGACAGATTGACTGACAGTTTTAGAGCAGGAAGCAGGAAGTGCAGGGGACCTGGTGATGCTGCTGCCATATCACACACACAAATGTAAATATCTTCAAAACTATGCAAAATAAACAATGGAAATAAATTGCAAAAATTCCCAGGGAAGCAATTCCTATCAATTTACCTAAAGTCATTTTTGGACCACAGTTCCCCTTTAACTCCAGGTTTTAGCGCTGAACTCTAGTTCTTGCACTAAAGCTTACTTTAAATGTTTTCCCTTTAGCTCCATGCTGTGAAGCCAGCTTAGAGCGCTAGCAGCCTTGGTGGCCCTATGATATATCCCACTCCATAAATTTCAGATGACTTCTTTTGTATTAGCTTTTGTTTAAATGCCAAGAATGAAACTTATTAGCCCATTTTTGAAATGTCACTAACTTTAGTTGTTTATATATTACTATAAAAGTTACAACAGTTTATTGAAAATATGTAATGTGAAACTCTTTCTTCCAGAAATAACAGATGACTGAATGCTTTTAATAGACTATATGTTAATCTATTCATGAATAAATATTTGACCCTCACACATGGCATCATGTCACTAAAGGTAAGAAGTGATGAAGTCATTACCTTTCAACATAAAATAAAATAAAGTAATGAAGATAGCAACACTAAAAATGAGTCAAGCTTGCTAACATTCCCAGTGAGAAGTTGTCGCTAGCTGTAGAAGTCCTGCCAAAATCCATTACTCAAGCCCCGTAAGATGCCCAGAAGCTCTGCTTGTTTATTTAATATTAACAAACTGAATAGACCTCTGAGGCTACCTGCAGAGTAGTAAAAAAACGAAAAAGCAAATGAAGTCACACTAAATAACTGTCAAAATGTTTATGAAAAAGAAATAGAGGGTGGAAATAGAAGACAGCAGGCAAAATGTTATAAAATTCAGTTTCTAAGGCCTGGTAATATTAGGTTGATTTTAAACCTATCTACTTAAAAGACATACTACCGATCAATAAACCAATAAGAAGTCAGCCCGTAGGGAAAAAATACTCAGCCCCATTAATATTTCAACTGATCGCACAGCCCATTGAATACTGTGAAAAGCTCCAAATATACTGTATAATATTTTAAGAAGGTAGAAATCCAAGTGAGTTGATACAACACTTACTGTATCAGTTAGCAGAAAAAAAACCAAATTAGATTTTTTTGCTTGGGCAAAACATTAGTTACCTGTATCTGCACTTTTATAGACCTTTTTAAACCACTGTTGCCATTAATATGTTCCCCCCATCGACCACTCCCAATAACACTACAACCAACGTTACAGCCATCGATGGTAAAGCATTATCTGGCAAGGCAGCTAAGAAATGCTGTGGCTTTAGTCATTAAAGCAAATTCTGTGTCGGTGACCTGATTGAAAATCAAAAATGAAATTGTCCATCAATTTATCCACCAAGACTTAAGCAAAAGAGAAGCAGACAATTGTGGATTGGAACATGAGTATGAAAAAATGCATCAATTTTCTTTTTAGTGCACTAGGGAAATAGTGATAAAATAATTTGAAATTTTGAATCCAATTAATACTGTGCATATAGTATTTTATATTGTATGGGCTGATCTACTAGGATTTTCACCACAAATATCTCTAGGTTTTACAGAAAATGTTCTGAAAAAGAGAAAATCCAGCAAAGACTTAAAACCTGAGCCTACAATTTGCAAAGACTTACCAAAATTGGACCATACAAGATTTGAAAAAATGTTGTGTGCTCTGAATATTTAGCTGCAACATTTAGATGGTAGCATTAGAATTTGGTATAAACAACATGAAAATGTGCAACCGCCTTGGTGTGGGGAACATTTTCTTGGCACAATTTGGGCCCCAAAGTTCCAATTGAGCATAGTTTAAATGCCGCAGCCTAATATTGTTTCTGACTATGCCCATCACTTTATGACCACAATGTACCTATGTTCTAAAACTATAATCCAGCAGGATAATGCACCATGTAACAAACCTCACATCCTCTCATATCTGTTGTATTCAATTAGATCAACTGGACTTAAAATGTAGTTCTTGAAGACGTTTCGCTAGTCATCCGACTGGCTTTCTCAATTCAGAATGACTTGTACAAGAATCTGTGGCAATATGTATCCTGGAAAATCCCAATTAGCATATCACAGCCAAGTGTTAAGGGCGTGATTGGATAGTGGCTAAGAGGTGTTATAGGAACGCCCAGAGTAAGGTGTTAAAACAGCATTGTACATGGCAGACAGTTGGTGTCGAACCCCCCCACCTCTATTTAGGCTTGGTTTCTTTATTTTCACATAAATGGCCTCCTTAACACCTCTCTTGAACCAGTCACGTTCCTTCGCCAGTATGTTAACATTACAATCTTCAAAGGTATGTCCTTTATCCTTAAGATGCAGATACACGGCTGAGTCCTGACCCGAGGAATTGGCTCTTCTGTGCTGGGCCATACGTTGATGCAGTTGCTGTTTGGTCTCCCCCACATACAAATCAGAGCATTCTTCACTGCACTGCACTGCATATATGATGTCACTTTTCTTGTGTTTAGGTATTGGGTCTTTCAGATGTACCAATTGCTGCCTCAGTGTGTTGTTCGGTTTAAAGCAGACAGGGATACGATGTTTTTTGAAAATTCTTCTTAATTTCTTGGAGACCCCTGCTACATATGGGATGACCATGTTCTTCCTCCTGTCTTGCTTTTCCCCTTCACTGTTGGTATTCTTTCCTTCTACTTCTTTTGACAAAGGCCCAGTCTGGATATCCACAAGTTTTAAGGGCTCCTCTGAGATGTTTCATTTCTTTCGCCTTCGCTAAACGTGACTGGTTCAAGAGAGGTGTTAAGGAGGCCATTTATGTGAAAATAAAGAAACCAAGCCTAAATAGAGGTGGGGGGGTTCGACACCAACTGTCTGCCATGTACAATGCTGTTTTAACACCTTACTCTGGGCGTTCCTATAACACCTCTTAGCCACTATGCAATCACACCCTTAACACCTGGCTGTGATATGCTAATTGGGATTTTCCAGGGTACATATTGCCACAGATTCTTGTACAAGTCATTCTGAATTGAGAAAGCCAGTCGGATGACTAGCGAAACGTCTTCAAGAACTACATTTTAAGTCCAGTTGATCTAATTGAATACAACAGATATACCATGACCTGGATGAATGAGAACCTTCACAAGCTCACATCCTCTCAAACTGATTTCTTGACATTGACAATGAGTTGCCTCCCCAATCACCAGATCTCAATCCAGAAGGGCACCTTTGGGATGCAGCCGACAAATCTGCATCAACTGGGTGATGCTATCATGGACCATAATCTGAGTAATTTTTACAACACATTGTTGAATCAAGTCATTAAGGCAGTTCTAAAGGAAAAAGGGAGTCCAACCCGGTACTACTGTAGCAAGGTGTGCCTAATAAAGTGTCCAGTAAGTGTACATAATCAACATAATAAAGTCCTAGGTCATAAAATAAATGGCAAATAAACTGAGTTATACCTTGTAATGCCTTTTGTCTGACTTTTTATATATATTAGATTATCTGCCACTCAGAATAATCGTAAAAGTCATTGTGCAGACCCAGAGGTAATCAGAAGAGCACATGAAAAATTTTGTAGATTGCCATACTTAAAGGTGCCTGTAGTGGAAAAATTTATTTAGTGCATGAAAGAGTATAATTTAGATTATGGTGGGAAACCTCTATTTCTACCTCCAGGAACAGCAATAGGGGCACAGACGCAGCTTCCGGTTAGAGAGAGAGAGCTGAGGGAACAGGTCCAGTAAGTCTATTTCTGGGCACTTTTTATACTTAAATCCCTAGCGGTCCCCTACACTACGGCAAAGTTTGTTTTTTTAAATTAATTAATCTAGCACTGATCGATCTGGAGGGAGGGAAGAAGCTCCACAGCGCATGCCAGAGTCCTCCGGGAGGACAGGGAAGGGATAACACACAACAGGGAAGGGATAACACACAGGAAGGCTCAGTGGCGTAACTAGAAATCACTGGGTACCCCTGCAAAACGAAATTGGGGGCCCTATCGGTGGTTTATTTATAGAGGTTTTCAAGGAGGAGGCTTTATCTCTCATAGAAAAAGAACAAGAAAATGGGTTTCCCCTGTGGTTGCTCCCCCTGCTCCCATGGTAATTATGCCCCTGGGAAGGCTTCTACTGTTCACTTTTCTGGACTTTCAGCAGGCAATGCAGAACAACGATAAGGAGCAGAGGAGAAAGGTAGGGATTTTTCAACACTACATAGTGGAGCAAATTTTATTTTGGGGGTGGACATGCCCTTTAAATTCCTACTTTCCGAGATACAGAATATTAAGATGAGCATTCACGAGATAGAGAAGGGGAGGGCGATATGAAGCCAGGCCGTCAGCACTGCAGGTTTAAACTTTTATATCACAGAAAGAGTGTCAGAGGGGGTGCAGTCTCCTACCCTAATCTAATTCATGCGCACTAAAGTTCTTTTTATTCTACAGATGTCCTTTAAAGATAAAAGCAAAAGAGCACTAGACGCGTTTTGCTTTGCCAGAGGACAAAGTAGGATATATCAACATATTTTAAAGAGACCATTCTTTCTAAAAATTATTATTATGAGGGTGGAGTTGACTTTTGAAACAATCAAAAGAAAAATGGATGGTGTAGGTTTTCAGTTATGTACTGTTAGCTGCCACAAACAAAAATGGGTGATTTTTTAGTTACATTGCACTCACTAAAACCAACCAATGTTGCCGAAGTTGAGAACCCCTTTAATACTTGCACATATCTATAAAGAAAAACCCAGAAATGTGACCATATTTAGATACAGTATACAGAAATAAAATTCTTGGTAAATACAAGAAACCTGAAAGAAAATTAAATTTTTGCAGAGCTTTGTATCAGTATCTGTAATATTCATGTCAGAGCTTGTACTAGATTAGATATATCTGTTCCTAATTTCCATAAATCCCTGCATGATCCCAGATATCCCATTATGAAAAAAAGACAGAATCAATCAGTAGCAAATGTGGTTGGATTGGACTGGACTTATTTTACCTGCTTACAATACCTATTGTTGTGGGATAGGGATCAGCGCTAGAAACTATACAATGAAATGCAAAATACCCCAGAATTCTGGTTTCTCAATGTGAATAGTAAAATGTGTCAGAATAATGTGACCACAATAGAGTCATTAAAATAGATCTGCCATGTTAAAAAATATGCCATGGGCTGCCAAGGCTCTAAAAAGTCCACTATGAATACTCTGAAACATAGTCGATACTATACCAAGGCACAGGGAGATAGACCCAGGGAGACCATAAAGTCAGAAAGACATCACAGGGATGAAGGAAAAAACAAGAAAGTATGGGATTAACAGCGTAATTCAATAAAAGTTCTTATCGTTTAAAATGGTGCTAATTTTGCCCCAACCAATCAGATGTTAGCTTTCAAATGTTAAAAAAATATCTAATTGGTTGGGGCAAAATTAGCACCATTTTTAATAAGAACTTTTATTGAATCTCCCTGTAAGTGATTAGGTGGTGCGGGAATTGAAAAGGAAAGGGGTGATTAGTTGGGGGGGCACGAATTGTGTCAGCAAGTGAATAAAAGGGGTGCAGGATAGGGAAAGAGCCTATTTTGCAGTAGGCAGAAGAGGAGCATGCACTTGTCATGTGTCATGAATAGATCCTGGTAATGCTGAAGAGGACGGTGGTAAAGAGTGGCAGGGATTGGAGAGCAGGTTGGCAGGAGAAAATTGAAGCCTCCAGAAGTGGCTCAGCTAGGCAGAATTCGGCGGCACAGTGGAGCTGGTTAATCTTCCTTTACCTACTGGGAGATCATCGGGCGGTCAGGCATCAAAGAGGCTTCAAAGAGAAAGGCCAAGGCAGCGTTTGAGATGGGGAACAGCGATGCGCCCATACATGATAACAGGCCTTGGCTCAAGCAGCATTTAAGCACATGCAATTACCATTTTTTTGCGAATGGCATGTGCTTTGATAACGTCCACTCCAATGTGGCCTCAGCCAAAGATTTGATAATTAATCAAGAATGACACAATACATAGTAACATAGTTATTGAGGTTGAATAAAGAGATATGTACATCTAATCCTTCCTAACTTCAAATGACAATCGGAAAGTATCCCCAGATCAACCGGAATTACAGTATATGTAAACCAGTAATTCTCATTATTTTTTAGTTTTAGAAACTTATCCAGCCCACTTTAAAAGCTATTCAACGAACTTGTTATTACCACATCTGCTGGAAGACAGTAAAGAAACCTTTCCTAACCTAAAGATGAAACTTCTTTTCTTCTAACCTAAAGGATGTCCACTGATATGAACTATTAGTAAACAATGCACTAGAGAGTTTATTATATGGACCTTCACAATCAATGGCTGTAGTCATTGATAAACTATACAAGAGGCCCACATATACAGTCTACCTCAGTTAATGGCTGTAGGTTGAGCATGGAGGGGGCCTATTCTAGTTTTGCTGGGCAGGATGGTAATTTCCTTGGCTGTGGTTGGGGAAACGTCGCAAAGGCCTTACAGCAGCAAAGCTCAATGACTAAAAAGGTATACCCAAAAAAAGAAAATGTAAGGGACTGTTGCTGGTGGGTGGGGTTAAAAATGCTAATATCTGAATAGAGCAAGGGCTCAAAGGACAAGACCATAATAGACACTACTGTATTAGGGGTCCTAGTACAAACAGTGTTCAGCCTCTGAATGGGCAGATTAAGTTAATTGGAACAGAATACTTTTTTTTTTCCTTAAAACTTTTGCACTGAACCTTTCCTTAAATGTGCATACCCTACACAAACGTACTTCATATATAGTTTTGGTGCATTTTTACACACAATGCCATTGGTAATGCAAGTACACAGAAATGCACAGAAAACTGTAAAAAACAACGCAGAGAAGAAGACACCAAAATGGCAAAAACTTAAAAGGGTAAACCCAGCCTGAAAATAACTTATTTTGAAAGATTACCTCCCCAAAACCAGGCGCTCCCGTCTCCCGCTCTGATATATAGCTACTCACACACAGACATACACCTTCTCTTCCAGGTAATGACTGTCAGCCATGGCTGTGACATCATGGCCAATGGCTTACAGCCATTACCAATCAAGCTATTATGAGCGCTTGATCGGTAAGACCAATGTATTTTTTTTGTGATGCAGACCTGACCCTTTGCCTGGATCAAATTTTAGTACAGTACAAACAAAGCAATACCATAGCAAAGTATATAGATGTAAAATACAAATCGCTTTCTTTCCTAAAACAGAATATTGCCCTTCTAGTTAGCACCAAGAGCCACCTGTAAGAAATGAAACCTAGGTTTCAGCTTTGGATAAATTATAACTGTTTAAACACGTTGATGGCAGTTCAATAGTGTTAATTTATCACTGACTATAGACCTACATTGTTCCGCATTAGATCATACATAATAATTCACTGTGACACTGAGCAGGTGCGTTTATAGAAATAATTCTTGCTCACATAAAAAGACATCAATTCATCTGCCATAATGTCTACTTATGGCGGTAATACTTAAAAGGAAAAAATAGCTGGATTTTAACTATTTGTTCCAACAGAAGTTTCTAAACGTGCCATATTGATATTGATAAATGACCCAACAATAAACAGAGTTGCATATTTAGTAATGGCACCGAAGGCCCTGCTTATAGACGATGCTCAGAATGAAGTTTGTTTCAGTATACTGGACTTGTTATGTACACTGTCATTAGCAATCAGTCATGGATGAAACAGATGACATCACAGCCAATGACTGATTGCTCTTCCAGAAACCTTTTGAGAGGCAAAGGGAAAGGGGGTCTCACTGCAAAGCATGTTAGTCTTTCATCTGTCAGCTTTCTAACTTTGTGGTTTTCGGGTTTAGGGGATTTACCTAAATATAGTTTTTTAAATGGTGAACATGCCCTCTATTACAAAAAGCTTCTATATATATTACTAACTTTTATATCTAAAAAAGGTGTCCTACAAACATATCCAAGTATGGATTTACAAGTAAAAGAGCCTTCTTATTTAAAGGATCAGTTATCCATAAAGTAATCATTTTGAGTTTATCATACACAGCAGCGTGAACTGCTTCTAAAAGGTGATTATATCATTAAAATATGTTAACAGATGAGGCTTAGTCCTTTCTTCCATTGTGATTTTAGCACATTGGCTAGGAATATAGCTGGATCATGTCACTAATTCTGTCCTTGCTTTTTTCACCTGTCGATTTATTGTTAACTGTGGAGCTGACCCAGAAAGGAAGATGAAAAGGACCACACAGGTTATGCTTGTTTTCTCATGCTTTTCTAATTTTTTGTTAACACTAACTTCAGAACTAAGCAAAATGCCTGGCTTTTCTCTTTTTATATGATGGCAGCCCACAGCAATATGTTTCCAATTGTAGGAAAATTTCTGCTATATTAACAGTCAAGTAAATGTTAGAAAGATTACTAATCAATATAATAAGGTTTAAAAAGACATTAGGGTGTGGTTAAACAGATTTCAAAGATGGTTTATAAGGAATAGTTCACTTGAAAAGTGAACTATTACTTTGAAGAATGGAAGGTAAGGTGTATCTCCCCATCTTCAATCAATACATTAATCAATTGACCTCCGCAACAGCACTTACAGGCCCTGAAAACTTCCTGGTTCAGATTAACTATAGTGCGCATGCACGCTATAGTTAATCTAAACCAGGAAGCAGTCGGGTATTCAATGCTGCTGTGGAGGATCACGTGTAAGGTAAATATCTTCGTCCATGGCTCCTTGCCAATTGATTGAAGAATGGAATACATTAAAGAAATAGTTCACTTTTCGATTGAACTATTCCTTTAAAAGACAGCAGGACCAGGTATTGAAATAAAATGTAATTACATCTGTGGGAATCGGGACTAATTGATTGGAAGGCAATCCAAAGTGTATCCAATGTCTGAGTAATGCCATGCAGGCAAAATAAATTAATAAAGTCTGGGCTACTGGACACACCGAATTGAACTGGGTCTCTGTTATTGAAAAGAACATAAAATGCAGATAAAACCCACAAAACTTTCTAGTTTTTTTAATTTAGCAAATTATATTTAGCCATTGGTAGCATTGCAGACATTCTATTCTAGGTATTGGTTCTGATCTATTAAATATTAAGAATGGTAGCATTGCAGACATTACTTCTATTCAGGTATTGTTCTGATCTATTAAATAATAAGAAATAAAACCTATTAGTGTATGTGAAACTTTATTTTTTGGTGTTTGTACTAATCTACAAAGGCGGCTAGAAATAGATTCTGTGGTTAGAGCTGCTCCCAATGATTTCATTGCAGGATTCCTTCCACTAATTCCTGCTATGACATCTTTAGGAAAGTGTTCCAAGCACTGCTTAATTGTTCCAAATACACTACCATTAAGATTAAAAGAAAAACCATGTGTAGATTTCTAAGATTTAAAAAGCACACTAGCACTTGGTTAGTCTGGTTTGATGTTGGCTATTATTGACTGTAAGTTGGCCAAAACACATTGCTGGAGTGATGTAGAGAATAGGTTCCTGAGAGTTAATATGGTAATTTTTATAAACATTTTAGAGATCAGAAAAGACAAATTGGGGAACCACAAATAGAATTGCTAGGTTCCCCAATTTGATGTTATAAAATCTACTATTACAATGGTCTAGGGAGGGATGTCAAACCTGTGGCCCTCTAGGTGTTTTCAGACTATAACTCCCAGCTTTTACTGCAGCCAGGGAAAGCTGGGAGTTTGCAAACATCTGGAGGGCCGCAGGTTTGACATCACTGATGATTCACAGAACCTTGAAAAGCTGCCTTTTCCTTTCCAGTGTCATTGCTAATGTAGTCCTGCCTGATTACAGTGACATGATAGCAGCGAATTAATCTGCACATTTTGGAGTCTTACTGTCAGACTGGAAAAAAACTAATAGGCTATTGGGTGGTGAATAAAACAACAACTTACTTTACATAAAAAAGCCTTAACCATGTGGATGACATGTGGATAAGTCAACCCCAACGAAACAAATTATAAGATGTCAGATACCACAAGAATTTTGGTGGATGCCGACATCATATGCTTGCTGCACCCTTTTCCATCTTTAGCAGGTCCACAAGCTTTGCAAAAACATATTTCACAGATAAGATATTCATTTTATAGGTTATACTTTTATATGGGTTTAAGGTCACATATGCATATGGCACACATCACCAAAACATAATGTAAAGTTTGTTTGTCTGAATGTTTGCAACGTGGAATTTTGGCATACAGTAGAAACCGATATAGCTATTAGAAACCTGTGACATTTCCATGAAAGAAATTACTAACTTCATGCATCCTTGAATGGCAAGTTCACTGAATAGCTTTAAATGTGTCCTAGATACGTTTCTAAAGCTAAAAAATATTGAGAATTACTGGTACATATACATTTACTGCAGTTCTGGTTGATCAAGGGATATTTTCCGATTGCCATTTGGAGTCAGGAAGGAATTTCCCCCTCCTTTTTTTAGCTGTTTTTTTTTTTTTTTTTTGCCTTCCTCTGGATCAACTGTAGGGTTAAAAAGAAGGGTGATCTTCCTATTCCATTTTTTAGCTTTGGGAGTTTTTCTTTTTAAAGGGGATGGGGCACAGCAAATAAAGAGCTGTAAATCACCCAGCCCCTCCCCCTTACACACTACACATTCTATAGAAATAAAGCTTACTTGTTTGTCACTGCATGGCTAGTTAATTCAGCATTAAGATCAGGAAAAGGAATAAGCATTATCTGTTGTTCTGTGCCTGTAGCTAACACACAATCCTGCAGTTATCTGCTGCCTGTGTTACTGAAGCCCCAATGTAGCACTGTACCTAAAATATCAATTACAAAGTGTCCCCTCCCCCCAAACTCCTACAGCTTAAAGAAAATCTTACTTGATTCAAGCAAATCAAGACTGGATAACTAAAGCTGTTTGAGACTAAAGCCAATTTGCTGTTCAAACTGTTGAATCGTCTTGAATGTCTAATGCCACAGCTGCTCTTACCTGCGATGTTCAAAAAGAGGAATAATACTTTACAACTGACTTGCTTGTAATGTTGATTGAAAAGTTATAAGGCCGGGTGGTTTTTCAGAATGTCACAGGGACATCTGAAGGTAAGAGCTAGTGTATGGTTTATACTTTTAAGCCTCACACACAAAACAGAAATTCAAGAATACCAATTTGAATTACCATATATACTCGAGTATAAACCGTCCCAAGTATAAACCGAGGTACCTAGTTTTAGGTAAAAAAGGAGGAAAACCACACTGACTCGAGTATAAACCGAGGGGGTAGTATTTGCCACTAAAGATGTTTGGAAACTACAACTCCCAGCATGCTTTATATTGGGAGTTGTAGTTTTCAAACATCTTAATTTTGCAAATATTACAAATAAGAGTAAAACCTTCTTTATTTGTGCATACTGTATGCACAAATTAGGAGGATTTACCCCTATTTGCAAGTATTTGCCACTTAAGATGTTTGAAAACTAAACTCCCAGCAATAAAGCATGCTGGGAGTTATAGTTTTCAAACATCTTAAGTGACAAATACTTGCAAATAGGGGTAAATCCGCCTTTATTTGTGCATACAGTATGCACAAATAAAGAAGGTTTTACTGGTATTTGTAGTATTTGTCATTTAAGTGTGTGCAAGTCAATGTTTCCTACCTTGTCCGGCGGCCGCGCGATCCGCATCCTCGTCCACAGCCTCTGCGCATCCGGATGATGTCACTACCCGGCGCCTCTCACTTTGTGGGTAGTGACATCATCCGGATGCGCAGAGGCTGTGGAGCGAGGATGCGGATCGCGCGGCCGCCGGACAAGGTAGGGGAAACACTGACTCGAGTATGAACCGAGGTAAGATTTTCAGGCTTTTTTTAAAGCCTGAAAACCTCGGTTTATACTCGAGTATATACGGTACCCAAGAATGTTTAGATATATGGAGCAGCTCAGAGTGTCTGGAATAATATCAAAGGTATATCAGAGTTTTCCACTCTCTTTTATTGCCATTCTAACTTTGTATTTTAGAAAAATGCTTCACCATTATTCTAAAATACCTTATCAAGAGAACGTTTAGGAATGAGAAGACAAAAGGAAAAACAAAGCATAAAATATGACATTTCTTTCCAAATAAAATAAATTAAAAAAATTGTAAAAAAAATATTTCAATAAAAAAATTTAAGTCATTAAAAAGAAATTGTTAAAGAGCGAAAGAAAAGTAAAGACGGCAAAAAAATGTCAGACTGGGACAAATATATTTAGACATAAATTATAGTATTTGTGAATTTATTTTTGTGCTCAAAATTACTATTTTTCTGCAAGAGTCCTGTAATTGAAACATTCTCTTTCTTTTCACATTTTAAATTTACTTTTTCACTAGAAAATAACTTTTCATATAGAATACACTGTATAGAGTAGGACTCTGCACTCCTAAACCAGTTCAAGCAGTAACACTGCAAATTTATTCATATGCTGGGTGCTCCAGTCAATGTAACCAGCACTCCATATATGCATATAGATAATCACCGGGCACACCAGTCTTACGTGCAAAACCAAATTTATTAGTGACGTTTCGGGATCATGTCCAGCGGTCCCTTCTTCAGACAAACATGAATGAATTTGCATATAGAATAGTATGCAAAACATTAATCTTCAGCTACATACAAATCTTATGGTGGCCATAGACTTAGAGATATTGTCAGTTGATCAGGGACCTATAATATCTCTAAAAAATGTTGTGCCGTACCCATCAAGGAAAACTGGTTGATTCTGTTGGCCGGATTTGAATGCCGGGACACTACACATTATGTGATTATCGGTCTATATTATGTAATTATCATCTTTTGACCATTTTAGGCGACAGTTTGATCAATTATGGCTTTGGTTAAGGGATGGAGGGGAGCAATGCGGTTTGCTAAATACTTGAGTAAGCTAAATGAGTAACATTTATCTAGCATGTGTACAGTCCTGGTTACAGTCTACCAATCCAATTAACAGCCTTTGAGATGATAGATCTGATGCCTACACTGTAGAGGGCCTATATACCAAATACCAATGGTGTGGGCCCACATGCAATGCATGTTCTTCTTTTAAAATCCTTATGCAACAACACAACTTACATACCTATAATCTGACAGATAGCTGCATTTGAAATTTTTTTTTTTTTTTTTAATTGTGCATGTAACCTTTATTTGTTTCTCTGTAAAGTGGGAGCCTCCGCAGTATGTTAACTTACAATGTACAAATGCATTGGTGGCCTTTCACTGTATGTGGTGAATGATGAATCATCAATATTTTATTCTGGTGCACAGCATGACACTATGGTAATTCCAATGATCAATCAAGGTTGTGTCATTGGTATGCTTTAAAAGGGGAACTGTGGCCCTTAGGATCATGCTTCTAGCTGCAGCCTATCCAAAGTTACAGCAGTATAAAGGGTGTTTTTTCCTACTAGCACTGTAAGATGTGAAATTATCAGCACTTGGCTCTTCCTCCAAGTTTAAAGGAATAGTTCACTATCAAATTGAACTATACCTTTAATGTATTGATTAAAGGAGCCATGCCTTACCTCCCGTCCTTCAATCAAAACTTCAGGGTCCAGGAAGGAGGATAAGAAGAAACTTACCTTTTGCGCAATCCACACTGAAATCTCCAACCACTTCCCTCACCTATACAGCTATAGCGCGTATGCGCAATATTGCGTGCTATAGCTGTACAGAACAGGGAAGTGGTCTGAGATTTCAGTGTCGCCGAGGTGGATTGTGTAAAAGCTAAGTTTCTTCTTATCTGTTCTTTTATGGTTGGAGCATGCCCACTGTATCAGCTGCATTATAAACACTGCCCCCAAATGTTTAAATAATTTTTAAAGCTAGCCACAAGCCTGAATTTTTTTTCTCATACAAAGAGGTTCGTACATACTGTAGAAGGAACAGAAAATGGTTGCAGGTCTGTAACTAGCTTCAGAAAAGATTGTTTTTGGGGTGGGGCTTATGACACAGATTATAACATGTGCCTGTCACAGAGACTGTGGTCTCAAAACAAGTGAGGGTTAAATGAAAGCCTGTAGGTAAGCCTATTAATGCAGGCAAAGGCTGATCACATGACTACATGCTGGTCACATGGCTGAAAACAGGACGTGTTCAAGTAGGAAGTAATATTGCTGAACCTTTCCAGCAATAACTTCTCACAAATTTTATCTAGAGATGTGATTTAGGTTTTATTTTGAAGGTACGATGGAAGGCTTTTAATATAATCCTTACTAGTTTGGAAGAATGTTAAAGTCCTCCAAACCCACTTTTCGCTATATTTACCTGTACCAAAGACGTTTCTAACATTACACAACATGGTCCCTCACTGCTGCTATCTCTTCTACTCTGCAGCTTCTGTGGTGAGGTCCGAAAATGTCTCCCCTGCTGTTGTATGTCACATAAAATTACACCTACAGCAGCAGAACAGATTATGTATACTAAAGCCCCTTTATTTAAACCTCCTTTGTTATAATGTATCCAAGTGCACAGAGAGTATGAAATTGATTTGGGCCTAGAAATGTGCATTGATCACATATCTATCTATCTATCTCTCTATCTATCTATCTACGGACCAAATTATTGTGAAAAATGCTTGCAATGTTTAACTATACAAAGCAAAGTCTTTCAAAATTCTACGTATTCAAAAATTTATGTAGGACTTTTTGTGCAAAAATGCAAAAAAAAACCAATAAAAAACACTAAATTCCTGTTTGGGAACCTTTCAAATCCAAAGGCATATACAAATTAGTTAATTGCTGCCCAATGTGTCCGACAAGGCTCCCCAACATGGTTAAGTCATTTGTCCTGCCAGCTCACTATATGATGTGGGGAGGCTGTCTTCCAGTCATAGCCCTTTCCATAAAACAGAGCAGCTTGCCTGTAGTGAAAAGTAGGTAAAGATTGTTTGTCAATCATCTAAAGGCTCATACACATGTGTGATTGTGGCACCGATTGGTCCTTACTTCATCTCAAGTGTTGCTTTTCCTGTCTGTGCTCCACTATTAAAAGTCTACTGCAGGACTCCATACAATAGGTTAGAAACTAGAAATTGTAGCCTCCTTAGCCATACACTAATGAATAACTTCATGGTATTATTATTGCTCTGAGACAACTGAGAACAGTTACAAGAAAGGATTTCCCCAGTTTAGTAAGTACCATGAAAGAATAACTGGCAAGTTTTATTTTCCTTGCAGGAAGAAAAGCTTTCCAGTGTATTGCCAATTCATTTCTTCTACTTTGTATCCTCTTAACAAGGGACATTATAATACATTTGACTGTCAGACATGGGTTACATTCAAACCACTCATTATTTCAAATGATTTTTTATGTTACATATATTCCTTTTATTAGTTGCTTAGAGCAGTGACATTTCAAAGTCTTCAAAGCAAATGCAAATACATTTAACCATGCGAAATGATGTTCCACTGGGAACGATTTTTTTTTAAACCGCAACAACACATAACACATCTATTTTAATTCCGTTACTGGTTTTGGAAGTTTAGAGATTCCAGAACCTTTTCTTAAACCTGTTAGTCATTATTTTACTTTGTACATTGCAAGCACGGTATCGCCAAACTGTGGAAACTTATACCTTATAAAACTCAATCCATAACTTTCATCTAGGAGGAGAGAAGGTGAGGGTAAGAATTGCCTGGCTCGCTAAATAGAAGCAATGCTTGTTAACAAGCCAACACTTTACTAAAGCCTAATCTAGGCTGGCATGTAGATTGAAAAGGTCAGCTTGGTGCACGCGTTCTCAGCTGGACACAGGCTCCCTAGGCCAGAACTCTGCATTTCAAGCCGAGAATCTGCAGTGATCTTTTTGTCATGCAAAGCCTTTAACAGGCAGCACAAAGACACAAGCAGACCCTACTTTATGTTTCAGTGTAATAATGTATATTCCTTATTTCATATGTGAAAGCAAACAAGCACGTGTCTGGCTGGGTTTTGATCTACAGAGGATTCTCTGCTTTAACACAGCCCACTGCTTGTGTTTGACAGATACAGTTTTCTATTGACTATTAAATTAATCATTTGTAGTTGCCTTTCAACCATTTTGGTTTTTTCGGTTAAGGACTGTCAATTTTGAGCCGTTGGAATCCATGCTAGCTACCTCAAATAGGTTGCAGTAGGCATAAAAATGGTTGGTTTGTTCTGGTGTGTTTCCAACAAAGCTGTGGACAACTTTCCATGTTATTACTAAAGTGTTGGGGGGCAAGAAAACTTTGGCACAGTGAGTCAAATAAGCAGACCAGCAGCGCGGCCATGGTATGATTAAAAAGATTTTAGACTTTTCTCCCCTGTTAACTAAATACATTATGTTCAGAAATATTTAAATTCCTTAAACTAATAAAAAAAAATCTGCTTAATGCAGAAAGTGGATTTGCGCTTTACCTAGCTGTAATTTAAAATGTGTACTTAATATTTAATAGTAATACAGTAATGAATCCCTAATGTTCTAAACTGTGCCATTTTGCAATATCAGCTAATACGTTCTATTCTAGGGAGTAGAAAAATATTTCTTGACATTACATTGTCAAATATTCACATCATCTACAAAATTCAACACATTAGTGCCATGAACCGCCAAAGCATGTGAAGCAATAAAAGAATAGCTCTACTATTGCATTACACTCTGCACAAACACTATCTTCTACAAGGCTATAAACGGTCATTCATTAACAATAATCTCAGCATTTAGTATGATCATTAACCCTGCAGGGCCCCTCCTAACTCTCACCTGGCACATGGAAATACTAGAAAGTAAATGATTATGCAACTTAGCACCACATAAATACAAACAAAACACGTTGCTTAAAGCGTACTTAAGCCGAAAACGGAATTTGAGCCTGTAATAGTACAAATAACAGGCTCACTAAAGAGGAAAGAAGAACGCAACAGATGGCACACAATGACTTAATGACTTCCTATTATAAATTATAAAGCTTTAGGATTCATTTTCTAAAATGAATCATTTTCTTTATCCACCTTGAGAAATTTCACTTTAGACTGTTGATTTAAGTATCCTAAATTTAAATATTCCATAGCAATATTTCCCCAATACAGCTATGTTTATAGGTATATTTCCCCAATACAGCTATGTTTATAGGCATATTTCCCCAATACAGCTATGTTTATAGGTATATTTCTCTAATACAGCTATGTTTATAGGCATATTTCCCCAATACAGCTATGTTTATAGGCATATTTCCCTAATACAGTTATGTTTATAGGCATATTTCCCCAATACAGCTATGTTTATAGGCATATTTCCCCAATACAGCTATGTTTATAGGCATATTTCCCCAATACAGCTATGTTTATAGGTATATATACCCAATATGATCCAACCCGCCTTTCACACTCCATAGCCAATCTATTTACAGCCTACCGACTCCTGCAACCTTATGCAGGGGCACTTCTAGGGTTTTTGCTGCCTGAGCCAAACTTTATTGCTGCCTTTTTGTGCGCCGCCGCCATATTAGAATGGGTGTGGCTTTGTGGATGGGCATGGCTAAAGTTTTATGATTTTTATCCTCCTATCACATAGGTATTTAAACAGTTCCTCAGACAGTATAATCAATAATGTAAATTACTACAAACAGATATTACATCCCTTTCTCAAACAGCTTGTGTTGCCATTACCATATTGCTCCTTTCAGGTTTTTGTTGCTAAAATCAGATTAACTTATTTTATAACCTGTGCTTTACATGTTGGTTCAACTGTTACAATACATTATAAATGCCATACTTTCTGTAGTCTAAAATATTTTAGCCAAAAGATGTGTAAGCCTGTCACCATGTCAAGGTAGAATCTTTCAGCAGGGCCTAACTAACCTAACCAGTCTAACAAACTTATCAAAGCTAACCTAACCATATTAATGGATTTTAACATCATATCTGTTACTAGGGAAAATTCTTTTTTTTTTTGACAGGTCAAGGAACATTTTTTTTCTACAACTGCCTGTGTGCCGCCTTTCTTCTTCAGTGCCGGGGTGCTGCCTGAGACAAATGCCTCACTCTGCCTAATGGTAGATGTGGCCCTGACCTTATGTCTCACCCCATATCCTCTAGACTGTAAGCTCTTTGGGCAGGGTTCTCTGTCCTAATGTATCATGGTATTGCTGTAAGAAACTCATCACTCTGTTTACTCATATTTTGTATTACCTGTGTATGTAATATGTATGACTTTGTATAACATGTATTACCCTGTATGTAATGTATGACTATGTAATAGTAAAGCGCCACGGAAGATGATGGCACTATATAAATCCATAATAATAATAATATTTGCCCAATACAGCTATGTTTATAGGTATATTTCTCTTAATACAGCTATGTTTATAGGTATATTTCCCCAATACAGCTATGTTTATAGGAATATTTCCCCAATACAGCTATGTTTATAGGTATATTTCCCCAATACAGCTATGTTTATAGGTATATTTCCCCTAATACAGCTGTGTTTATAGGCATATTTCCCCAATACAGCTGTGTTTATAGGCATATTTCCCCAATACAGCTGTGTTTATAGGCATATTTCCCCAATAAAGCTGTGTTTATAGGCATATTTCCCCAATACAGCTGTGTTTATAGGCATATTTCCCCAATACAGCTATGTTTATAGGCATATTTCCCCAATACAGCTATGTTTATGGGCATATTTCCCCAATACAGCTATGTTTATAGGCATATTTCCCCAATACAGCTATGTTTATAGGCATATTTCCCCAATACAGCTATGTTTATAGGTATATTTCACCAATACAGCTATGTTTATACCGTATATACTCGAGTATAAGTCGATCCGAGTATAAGTCGAGGTACCTATTTTTACCTGAAAATTTGTACAAGCTGATTAACTCGAGTATAAGTCGAGGGTAGAAATTATCACCACTACTGCCTTCTGATTCTGTGTTGTTTTTAGGCTTTAATTGCCCTTTAAATGGACAGCAGAATTCCCATACATGAATCCCATACAGTAATAGCCAAATCCAGTACCAGTAACCTCCAATTCTTTGTCACTCCAGATGTTTGGAAACTACAACTCCCAGCATGCTTTGTTGCTGGGAGTTTCAGTTTCTAAACATGTGGAGTGGCAATGTTCAGTAAACTTTTAATTAAGGGCCCTCTGACCCCCATATAGTAAAGGGAACTCTGACCCCCATATAGTAAAGGATTCTCTGACCCCAATAGTTAAAAATGTCACCTGAGAGTTGTAGTTTCAAGCTGTCCTTTGCACTGTACTAGCAGCTGTTTTTTGCCCCAAACTGAGGAGACCCATCAGATTTACAGCATCCAGTGACCGGGGCGTGAGTCCAGCAGCCAGAATACAGGAAGCAAGGAAGTGTAAGGGCAGATCAGCTCCTGTAACTTTCTATGAAGGTTAACACAGCGCCACCTACTGGTTACTATCTGTAATTGCAGAATTTGGATCTAAATTAGGACTTGACCCGAGTATAAGTCGAGGTTAGGTTTTCAGGCTAATTTTAAAGCCTGAAAAATTCGACTTATACTCGAGTATATACGGTAGGTATATTTCACCAATACAGCTATGTTTATAGGCATATTTCCCCAATACAGCTATGTTAAAAAATTAAAAAAAATTTAGCTTCCCCTCTCACAACCCTAACCAAATTGTCTGTTTATTAAAAAAAAATCCCCAGAAACTTACCTACCACCCTGGGATTCCTCGACTTCCACCTCCAATGCAACGTCCAGGATCAGAGTTGCATTGGGGACTTGGCTGGCAGCCGCGTCTGTGATTGGCAGTCAGTCAATCACAGAGCGGCTGCCGACTATAGCCAAGGGATCCCAGGCTGGTAAGTCTCTAAAGACTTTTTTTTTTTTACAAAATAGACAATGCAGTTAGGGTTGGGAGGGGGGGGGAAGCTTCATTACAGAAAAAGGGTGATATTTAAAAGTAAATGTTCAGCGCAATGGTTCTGGATGGAGGGAGGCAGGGGGGAATCAGCTCCACAGTGCATGCCAAAGTACCTTCCATAGGACAGATAAGAGGCAGAAACATTTTCACAGAAAGACAGCTCCTACTGTTCAGTTTCCTGGACTTTGAACAAGCACTGCAGGAGAACCATAAGGAGCAAAGGTGTAAGGTAAGGATTTTTTTAACACTACACAGTGGGGCCAGCATGGGGTTAAATTTTAGTCTGGGGGGTGGACATGCCCTTTTAGTTTGACCTCTCTCTATCAAATTTGCAAGTTACATCCTTCCTCTCACAAAGGGTACAAAACCTGCTTGTTGATGCTTCAGATTTAATTCCTTTAAAAGTCACACAAGGCCCCCAAGAATTTGTACTGTCAATTTTCATCCCTACCATGATGAGTGATTTTATTTTGGGACTGGTGCTAAATTCTAACAAACAGTTACATTTTTTCAGTGAGTAGAAACAGATTATTTTGGAAAAACTGACCACTTTGTTGCAATGTTAGTTTGGTAATAAGAAATATTTACAGAATGGGACACAATGCACTTTCCTTCCAATGTCAACAAACAATGCCTCTCAGCTGATCTCCCAATGTATTTTTATTGGAGCCAATAGAACGTCTATTATAATGCAAAGTGCATGTGTGACCAGCTCAGAGAAAATATTACCACTAATATCCTATACCACTAATAGGATATTAGTGGTAATATATATACAGAGCAATGTGACTAGGCAAAGTTATTGCTTTAGGTCAGGGATGCCCAACCAGCATATGTGCCCAACTCCCAGCATTCCCTGGCTGCAATATGCTGGGAGTTACAGTTTGCAATCATCTAGGGGGACACATCCCTGCTTTAATTCAAATCTGGACTAATCCAGGTAGCCCTTGAAATGATACCACCCAACCTCCATACCAGTTCCCATGCAGTTTCAGAATAATTGGAACATTACACTGTCAACCACTTGCTAAATTACACACACTCCATGATTCTTCACTAGCCCTAAATCTAACAGTGACAAGGCTAATGGATTGCAACTGCCCCAAGGAAGACAGAATAACACAGTCCCAACAAGCAGGTGGAATAACAGTCACATTTTCCCATAACTAGAGCCAAACATTGATGGTGACAACTGTAAAAGTTACGGCAGTGCTTTCTAAATGATGCTTGAATGGAATTTTTTCTGTTTACCAAAAGTGGAGCCAGTGCCATTTACCTTCAAGTCATTTACACAATGTTTTGCAGATACATTATACACATACAGTCCACAATGTGGGCACTCTCCCTTCAATGTGTAATAGGTAAATCAGTTGAACACCCTGGTGCTACCAGTAGATAAATGTATTAAAACCAGTAAAGTGCAGTGCACACGTTGGGAATTATTTTTAAAAAACGCCTTTAATTGGCTACATAACAAACTGACGATGTTTCAGCCCTGTGTTCCAGGCCTTTATCAAGCCAAGTGAAAAGGAACACAGGGCCAAAACGTCACCAGTTTGTTATGTAGTCAAAGGCATTTTTGGAAATAAATCCCACCATGTGCACTGGACTTTACTGGTATATAAAGACAGTCTCAGTCAGTTTCAGCAGAATGACATACAACCAACACTGACATGTATGTTTGGGGGAAATTATTTGATTCAAAGCAATACTACCTGACCTGCTGCAAAACCGACCATCACTTTTAAACCTTATGGACAGAGATTTTGGCACTAAGTTAATGGCAGTAAGTCCGACATGTTACTAGCACAAGCTATGTAGAGACAAATTTATTTGCTGCTTTTCTGTAGCAAAACTAGAACACTGACTGGGAGATTCAATAAAAGTTCTTATCGTTAAAAATGATACTAATTTTGCCCTAACCAATCAGATATTATTAAACATTTGAAAGCTAACATCTGATTGGTTGGGGCAAAATTAGAGCCTTTTTTAACGAAAGGAACGTTTATTGAATAACCCTGTCTGTTGCTAATGCAATAAGAGGTGCAAACATTTGCTTGCTCTATTCATTTGCAGCAACCAGTAAGAGGTTATATAACTGCAGTGACCCATTAAAAGCTAACATCTTATTGGCTGCTGCAGGTTAATAACACAGTAAATGTTTGCACCTTTTATTGCATCAACCTCTGAGATTTAGTAAAAGGATAAAGTTTTCTCTTCCTGACCTTATAAATAACTTCTCCTTCAACTATTTTCCTTTAAGTTTCAATAGAAATGCAGAACGCCCATAGAGACACCAGAGTAAATCCAAATGCTTTGATCCTTGCGTAAGTAAAGGTATCATATTTACTCTGCCAACTGTTGTCCTTCTACCGACTAAGTAAAGCCCCTCATAGGCTTTGTACCAGTTCATTTGCCAAGATCCCAATGAAACTGAGGAGGAATGAAACATAAACAAGAAGCCAAAGCATCTGGACCTTTTAAAGATGTTCAGGGAAAAAAATAATCTCCAAAACGGCTGGATTAGGGAATCAAAACAAACACACAGCATTTTAATAGGGTGCTTGGAGCGACCACACATGCATGCAGATAGACAGCTAAAAGCCTCATTGCACTTCAGATTACAAGTACAACATCTATTGGCACTTTGGAAACACCTCAAAAGGCAGAATAGTGTAAACTTCTTATGGTGGACTAGAAACAACAGAATATTACACAAAAGGTATGGGGTGTGCAGACCAAACTGTAAACTGGCCACCAAGCAAAGATAGTCCCAAATGCACACTATCCTTAAATGGGTGCAGATGTCCACTGGGCGTTGTGATATTGATGCGTGTGGTTCACTATTAAACTGATTTTCTTGGAATGCGACCCTCATCTTTGTATTGTAAACTGGCCACCTCCACCTTTAGTGCGAACCTAGCTCTGCACTAGGGATCATCCAAAGGCATATTAACTGTACCCATACATTTTTGTGCTTCTGTATTAAAAACCAACTACACAAACTGTATGAAGAATGGATCAGGATCCGAGTGGCCATGCATTCTGGGAGTTGTAGTCAACATCTGGACCACTATTATACGATAATGTATCATAATGTGTATGATTGCCAAACAAAGGGTGGCATAATTAAAGCACCTGCTTCGTTAACATCAATGCTCTGTATTGTATACATTTAATATTACATCTTCATAACAGCGTGGATATAATAAATGCTACAAAGGATCAATATAAACAGTTCATAAATAAACCAGACATGTGGTTCTCAATCACCAGACTGCCAACTCAACCGTACAGGAATTCAGTTCCTTCCTCCCATTCTATTAGGTCCAAACACTTAAAAGACTTTTTTTTTGTGTCACCACACTGCTTGGTAACACTGTTCCAAATCCAATAAGTATATAGAATAAGTTTGGAAACCGTCTTAAATAAAAGAAAGGGAAAAAAAGAAAAGAAAGATCATGGAATGAAAGAAATCTGGATGACGCATAAAATATTCTGTGTATCTTCATGTTTCACCATATAAAAATTCCAGCTCTTTTACGCCTGCTAGTTATCACATTGACTGTTTCTGGTTATGTGCTTTTCTTTTAACATGAAAAACAACATGTTTATTTGAATAATATACACTATCAACACAACACTAATTACAAAACAGTCTAATAATGTAATAATATTCAATATTAGTTATAAGTTATTTAACGGGCTGTTGGACTACAATGTATAACATCTTGCTTTGGCTGGGGAACAACAAAGGTGTTTGAGCACAATGTCCAGTATGCAAGAACAGCTCAGCTAGTATCAAAAGAGTTTTTAAAGTGGAAAAAAGGAAAAGATGAGAGATTCAGAGAACTGAACTTTGTTCCTTTAAGAGCCTGAATATCATCTGTAGTAATTTGAGTACAAAAAGCCAATATAAGTTTGTAATTTGCAAGTCTCTTGTGTGTAACAATACTATAGAGAAATGTTATGTAACTTGCAGGTGCTTCATACCTAATGATCATTATATTTACTTATCTAATAATGGGAATTGAAAGGTTGAGCCTGCGGAGCTAGGAGAACGGACAGTTATTGTGGTTGAGATTAGCATTTCCTATATGTAATGTGCACCTTTTCTTTCCCGCCAGATTTAGCAAAGTGCATTCATTCCATCCTTTGTTCTTCTTCAACAGTTAAAGATTAAGGTATTTCTACAGTTCAAAGCCCTTTCCATAAACCAAAGGTACAGATAAACAATGCACAACCCTGGTCAACAGCTCTCCTTGTTTCACTGCGAAGGGAGTCACCCTTAAGCTAGAATGGTAAATCAATTCTAGCACTTTCAGGGTGGGAAGTGGGAAGTGTAGTTGTAGTAGATTACCAAAAATGAAACGAATCATTTTTACATTTTTTTTAATCTAAAATAGGTAAATAATGCTGTATCCTCTTCTCTGCAAAGGTTACATTGAATGGCAATAAATTAAACAATCCACTTTGTGTACCACCATCAAGAAAGGAATGCTTGCTTAGCTTTGCAGAATAGTTTCTCTGAATAAGCACCTTAAAATAGTCATGCTTTGCACATCAAAAGCCACCCAGCATATACTCCATTTAAATAAATTCCCTTCTCAATATGTTGTCAGACAATACTGAAATACTCCTGCACTCGTTCCAAACGCTATGTACCAGGTGCCTCCAGGTGTCACGGCTCTATTAACTCTGCAAATCAAAATATAATATATAAAATATTCCCCAGCATTCCAGTATTGTCTGACAAAGAGTTGTCCAGATGAAGACGCCCTGAGTGGCATTGAAACGTTGTAATAAAAACCTGTTATTTTTGAAAAACAGTGTGCACGGGAATATTTTACTTCTCAATATGTATATATTTTCCAATAAAAAGTTTTACTTTTCTGGATATATTGCATCAACATGGGAAGAAGAGGTTACATATATATTTATTACATCTCCAATGGAAGAAGAGGTTACATGCATATTAAGTGCATATCCAAGGGAAGAAGAGGGTACATATATATTTATTGCATCTCCAAAAGAAGAGGTTATATATATATTTATTGCATCTCCAAGGGAATAAGGGTTAGATATATATGTATTGCATTTCCAAGGGAAGAATAGGTTACCCCGTAACACAGAGCACAGAACATCCCCACTAGCATAGAGGCAAAGGCTAAAGAAACAAAACATCTCAGAGGTGCCCTTAAAACTTGTGGATATCCAGACTGGGCGTTTGTAAAAAGAAGTTGAAGGAAAGAAAGGCACATGAATACCAACAGTGAAGGGGAAAAGCAAGACAGAACATGATCATACCATATGTAACAAGGGTCTCCCAGAAATTAAGAATTTTCCAAAAACACCATATCCCTGTCTGCTTTAATCCAAACAACACACTGAGGCAGCAATTGGTACATCCAAAAGACCCAATACAGAAACACAAGAAAAGCAACATATACGGAGTGCAGTGCGGTGAAGAGTGCTCTGATTTGTATGTGGGGGAGACCAAACAGCAACTGCACCAACGTATGGCCCAGCACATAAGAGCCAATTCCTCAGGTCAGGACTCATCCATGTACCTGCATCTTAAGGATAAAGGACATACCTTTGAAGATTGTTATGTCAACATCTTGGCAAAGGAACATGACTGGTTCAAGAGAGGTATCAAGGAGGCCATTTATGTGAAAATAAAGAAACCAAGCCTGAATACAGGTGGGGGAGTTGACACCAAATGTCTGGCAAGTACAATGCTATTTTGACACCTTACCCTGGGCAGTTCCTATAACATATCTTAGCCTCAATGCATCCACATCTTGCATTCAGATGGTCCCTAACACCTGGCTGTCATATGCTAATTGGAACTTTCCAGGGTACATAATTGCCAACATATTCTTGAACAAGTCATTCTGAATTGAGAAAGCCAGTCGGATGACTAGCGAAACGTCTTCAAGAACTAAACTCCAACTAAGTCCAGTTGATCTAACTGAATACAACAGATACATGGTAAGAAGAGGTTACATATATATTTACTGCGTCCCCATGGGAAGAAGAGGTTACATATATATTTACTGCATCCCCATGGGAAGAAGAAGTCACATATATATTTACTGCATCCCCATAGAAATAAATGGTTAAATATATATGTGTTGCATGTCCATGGGAAGAAGAGGCTACAAATGTAATTACTGAATCTCCGTGGGAAGAATAGGTTACATATATTCTTATTGCATCTACATGGGAAGAAGAGGTTATATAGTTTTTTAAATAAACAGAAATCCTTTTTGAGATCATTTCAAAGGAAAAGGAAGACTGTTAGACAAATTAATCCAGAAACATTATTTTTGCAGAAATACTTAAAATGGAAAATCTGACTTTTTTAACTTGACCTCATTTTATTTACATTGGGGCTACTAATGAAGTTGACCTGATATGGTTATGCCCATTTGGTGTGACAAAACGAATTATCCGAGCGGTCCATGAAGCATGTTTTTCCTAATTTCAGTGACTAGCCTTTGATTTACACATGAGGTTTTTGCAGATTTCACTCTCTGATCCTTAGATTTATAGCAAGGATGTTGTGTGATGTTACTGACCAATTCCTGGCTTAATCAAATATTTTTCTTCAATCTGGTCTGTGATTCTAACCATGACCTATACTAAGGCAGCTGTTATGTAGTAAATATGCCCAGTTGAATTACAGTTATTTCTTTGGTGTCAATGCCAAACAGCCTTCCCCTGCTTATCAATTGGGCGTTCATTGCGATTAACTCTGTAATACAAGGACATAAAAATCTGTTAAGAGCAATTTTCCCAAGAATTCCCTTTATAGAAAAATAACTGCTTTAAATGTAATTCAGTTTTGTTTTCCCTGCAAACAATTTAAAGACAGGCCAATAACTTCTGACAAGTATACAGGAAAGAACAAGCAGGCACCAGGGCTGAAAAAAACAATTTCAAAGATATTGCAGTCTGTAAAGCAGCACTGTGATTAGTTTAAAACTCTTAATTCTTGCAAAATAATAGTTCATATACAAAAAAGCAAATAAATCTCCTATGAAACACTTCAGATTAAAAAAAAAGTTCTTTTGGAGCCATAAATATTTGTCAGAATGGAGGTGACAGCAAACAGTATCTGAAGCAGGATATAAATCAGTCCCCTCTCTGATAACATTGCTTGTCAAGTGTTATATAATCAGCACATTGTTTAATCAAGTCTCTCTTTGAAGCTGTGTTTGTCTAATAATGACTTAACCTTTCAGTAGTAAACAGTAGTAAACTTGCTGGAAGCCATCTGAAAGGAAATTGGTTCCCCTTTCTTTTAAAATTACACATTAGGTTTAAGATTTGTTTATAGGAACTTGGGAGATAAATGATTTGGTGCCTTGTTAGTCAAGTAGAAATAAAAAGGTAGCAGATACTTATGTGTTAAATGGGACAAAGAATTTATGGTGAAATGCAATGACACTAATTGTAGACTTAACTTTGCAGTCATTACTTTACCATTCTCTTTAGGCAAATATCACAGAGATCCTGCATTCTATGGAGAATTGACAAGTGTTTATTTTCAGACAGACCAACATGAGTTCTTCCTCTCTACACAAGATAACACCTGCATTATAGGTAGGATAATCAAGTGTTAATTTCCAGACACACTTATATGGGTTCTCCCTCTCTATATAACATTATCCTGCATTATAGGTAGGATAATCAAGTGTTAATTTCCAGACACACCTATATGGGATCTCCCTCTATATAACATTATCCTGCATTATAGGTAGGATAATATAGTGTTAATTTCCAGACACACCTATATATGGGTTCTCCCTCTCTATATAACATTATCCTGCATTATAGGTAGGATAATCAAGTGTTAATTTCAAGACACACCTATATGGGTTCTCCCTCTATATATAACATTATCCTGCATTATAGGTAGGATAATAAAGTGTTAATTTCCAGACCCACCTATATGGGTTCTCCCTCTCAATATAATAGTGTAAAGAGTAGAGGTGATCATGCAGACTGTGTGTTATTTGCTGTGTGTGTATCAGTCTCTAGACACCCGGTGGTGAATTTAGATAGCAGAGTACAGTAAGGAACCCTACAGACTACAAATGATCCTTAACTTCGCGTTAGTGCAGGAGTTGCACCTTGTACTGCGACAGGAGGTGTCAACCGTGTGAGTTAGCTTAACAGCTGCACATTCATTACAACAATTAGAAATCTTACGGGACATGATTCGCAATGGGAGCTTACTGCGTTCATTCTCTGTCACAGACAGATTCACCCCTCGGTCCTGACATTACCCATCACACAGACCCCCGGTCAGTACATGGGACACACGCTACTCACAGGTAGGAGGTGAAGACACTGAGGTTCCCTGGTAGCCCGGTGAGTCCCCGGTCAGTACAGTCCACTCGCACCAACAGCCCGTCCCGTTCACATTGACAAGGAGCCGGACATCTCTCCTCCTGTTGCCGCTGCTGTTGGGATTTCCCCGGCCGGGCGCTGCTGACAAGCTGCAAACTGCACAGCACCGAACACAGGATGAGACTGGAGAGGGAAGTGTCCATGGTGCCAGACGGATCCTATAGGGACCTGCTAGTAATGGGACAGGGTCCAACACATCACCCTCACCTCCGGGGATACGGGGTCAGTGTCGGGCTGAGGTTGCAAGGTCCCCACACTACGCTGGTGCACTGGCTCCTTCCCTTCTGCTCTCACTTTGTTGCGCTGAGCATCACACGCTGCTTTAAAGAGCTCAAAAGGCTGCGCGCCTGTGACGTCACGGGAGGTAGTGAAAGTGTCTAGGGCTGGGGAGTGAGCACAACCTGTTAAACCCAGGGAGGGAAATCTGAATGGGGTGAGCTGGGGAGTGAGCACAACCTGTTAAACCCAGGGAGGGAAATACTGAATGGGGTGAGCTGGGGATTGAGCACAACCTGTTACACCCAGGGAGGGAAATCCTAATGGGGTGAGCTGGGGAGTGAGCACAACCTGTTAAACCCAGGGAGGAAAATCCTAATGGGGTGAGCTGGGGAGTGAGCACAACCTGTTAAACCCAGGGAGGGAAATCTGAATGGGGTGAGCTGGGGAGTGAGCACAACCTGTTACACCCAGGGAGGGAAATCCTAATGAGGTGAGCTGCGGAATGAGCACAACCTGATAGACCCTGGGAGGGAAATCATAATGGGGTGAGCTGGGGAGAGAGACAAACTTGTGAACCCAGGAAGGGGAAATCTAAATGGGTGAGCTGGGGAGTAAGCACAACCTGTTAAACCCAGGGAGGGAATCTGAATGGGGTGAACTGGGGAGTGAGCACAACCTGATAGACCTGGGAGGGAAATCATAATGGGGTGAGCTGGGGAGTGAGCACAACTTGTTGAACCCAGGAAGGGGAAATCTAAATGGGATGAGCTGGGGAGTAAGCACAACCTGTTAAACCCAGGGAGGGAAATCTGAATGGGGTGAGCTGGGGAGTGAGCACAACCTGTTAAACCCAGGGAGGGAAATCTGAATGGGGTGAGCTGGGGAGTGAGCACAACCTGTTAAACCCAGGGAGGAAAATCTGAATGGGGTGAGCTGGGGAGTGAGCACAACCTGTAAATCCCAGGGAGGAAATCCTATTGGGGTGATCTTAAAAGGGAGCACAACCTGTAAACCAGGGAGGGACTCCTAAATGGGGTGAGCTGGGGAGTGAGCGCAACCTGTTAGACCGAGGAAGGGAAATCCGAATGGGGTAAGCTGGGGAGTAAGCAACAGCCCATTAGACCCAGGGAGGGAAATCAATGGGATGAGCTGGGGAGTGAACACAACCTGTTAAACCCAGGGAGGGAAATCTGATTGGGCGAGCTAGGGAGTGAGCACAACCTGTTAAACCCAAAGAGGGAAATCCTAATGGGGTGAGCTGGGGATTGAGCACATCCTGTTAAACCCATGGAGGGAAACCTGAATGGGGTGAGCTGGGGAGTGACCACAACCTGTTGAAACCCAGGAGGGAAACCCGAAGGGGTGAGCTGGGGAGTGAGCACAATCTGTTAGACCCAGGTGGGAAATCCAAATGGGGTGAGATGGGGAGTAAGCACAACCTGTTAAACCCAGGGAGGGAAATCCGAATGGGTGATCTGGGGAGTGAACAAAACCTGTTAAACCCAGGGAGGGAAATCTGATGGAGTGAGCTGGATGAGAGCAAAATCTGTTAAACCCGGGGAGGAAAATCTTAATGGGATGAGCTGGGGAGTGAGCACAACCTGTTAAACCCAGGGAGGGAAATCCTAATGGGGGAGCTGGGGAGTGAGCACAATATGTTAAACCCAAAGAGGGAAAACCTAATGGGGTGAGCTGGGGATCGAGCACAACCTGTAAACCCAGGGAGGGAAACCCAAATGGGGTGAGCTGAGGAGTGACCACACCTGTTGAACCCAGGGAGGAAATGAATAGAGTGAGATGGGGAGTGAGCACAACCTGTTAAACTCAGGGATGGAAATCCTAATGGGGTGAGCTGGGGAGTGAGCACAACCTGTTAAACCCGGGGAGGGAAATCCTAATGGAGTGAGCGGGGAGTGAGCACAACCTGTTAAATCCAGGAAAGGAAAGCTGAGGTGAGTGTGCAACTCACCAGCCTACTCCCCATGGAAATATGTCTAGGCTGAGGACACACTACAACGGATCTAATTGTGCACGCATTATTGCATGATTGTGGCACAATTTCTGTGCGTTAGTGCGCGTTGTTTTGCATTTTTTACTGGCAATAAGCAAGCAAATGTAGCCCAGATAAACTAGAAAGGAAAATTTAAGTATAAGGGCTGCATTTTGAAAGGGAATATGTGTGTTTGCTGCAGACTTTAAAACTCAATAATGGGAATGATGAGTTTGTAGTGAACGCTTGTTTGGGACAAAAAAAACTTTGTGTGTACCCAGCCCAAAGTGGTGCTAATTATGATCCAATCAATCAGAAAGCTAATATCGATTGGTTAGGGCAAAATTAGCACCATTTTCAATGATAAGAACTTTTATTGAATCTCTCTGTATCTTTTTGGTGATTGGTCAAAATTTGTTTTTTGACTTTAGTTACCCTTAAGTATGGCTGCCATGGTAATGGATAAGTAGATCAGTAGGTGTGTGTACCTGTGTCCGGTTGGGGGTTATAAAAACAAACTTTTTTGATGATTGGTCAAAATTTGTTTTTTGACTTTAGTTACCCTTTGGGTATGGCTGCAACAGTAATGGAGTAGTAGGTCAGTAGGTGTATGTAACTGTGCCACATGGGGTTAAAAAACAAACATTTTTTATAATTAATCAAAATTAATTTTTTTGACTTTAGTTACCCTTTAAGTATGGCTGCCACAGTAATGGATAAGTAGATCAGTAGGTGTGTGTACCTGGGTGTGGTTGAGGGGGTATGTCTTTTTGTGTTTACAACCATAAAACTATTTTTATTGAGGATAAATCTAAATTAGTTTTTTTGACTTTAGTAACCTTTTAAGTATGGCTACCACCATAATGAATTAGTAAATTAGTAGGTGTGTGTACCTGGGTCTGGTTGAGGGGGTATGTCTTTTTTGTGTTTACAACCATAAAACTATCTTTTATTGAGGATAAATCTAAATTTGTTTTTTTGACTTCAGTTACCCTTTAAATATGGCTGCCACCGTAATGGATAAGTAGATCAGTAGTTGTGTGTACCTGGGTCTGGTTGGGGGGTATGTCTTTTTGTGTTTACAACCATAAAACATATTTTTATTGAGAATAAATCTACATTCATTTTTTTACTTTAGTTACCCTTTAAGTATGGCTGCCACAGTAATGGATAAGTAGATTAGTAGGTATGTGTACCTGGGTCTGGTTGAGGGGGTATGTCTTTTTTGTGTTTAACCATAAAACTATCTTTTATTGAGGATAAATCTAAATTTGTTTTTTTGACTATAAATATGGTTTCCATGGGAAGGAAAGGTAGGTCAGTAGGTGGGTGTACCTGGGTCTGTGTGGGGGGTTGGGGGTATCACCATTTGGGAAGAAAAGTCCGGAAATTCGCCGATAACGCCGTAGCGCTTCAGCGGACACCTTAGCTAGAAGATAGCACACTTCTCCTATATGTCCCAGCAACTGCTACCATACAGGTTAAAAACAAATACATTTTCTAATATTTTTCAACATGAGATTAGTTTGTATGGATATAAACTTATTGCAAACCTGAGAATGAGCTCACCAGATACCTGATATGTCTCTATTTATTTGCATACTCTTTGCACTCTAAAGTTTCACACACAAACCTATAATTGCAGGCCCTGACCCACGATGCTCAATGTGTACAGATGCCCATCCAGATGATTATTGTTAAATGTATGGGCGCTCAGTCAGGCCTTGTTGATGATTGTTGGCGGATCATCAACGTTGCCTGACCGAACAGCCATTTTGCCCAACCAAATGCCCATACATTTAACAATAGTTGGCTGAAATTACAAATCTTCTACCTTTTAAACAAGACTAGGGTGATTCCCAGACTGCCCTCTCTCTGTGTCTTTGTGAAAGGCATATTTATAAGCTGTGTCATAAGCCCCACTTCCAAAAATCGATTTTTCTTAAGCTACTTAAGCGAACCACACACAGCCAGAAGTTCTTCCGATCGGTTTCCAGTCAAAACATTGGAAATTCGTTCAGAAGAGACGATTGAAGTTGAAATGCGGAGAGATGTAGACTAAAGATTAGACCCGATCTTCGCTTTCTAATCGAAAAAAGAAAAATATTTTTGAAATTTTGAACAACCGATCAAAACTTTAGAGACCTGCAACCATTCTTTCTCCTTTCCTCTATTATCAACAATCGGGAGAGGGAAATTTAAAAAAAAAATCTGATATTTTACTTCAAATATTTTTTTTAATTGAAGTAAAGTATATAATATCCTATATAATAAACCCTAGATGTGCGTCCCTGAGTCCATGTGTGTGTGACTTTTCCCTTCTGTGCATGTGCGTCCCTGAATGTCCACATGCATGGACCAAACGGGATGGAGAAAGGAGGAGGAGTCTATCGCCCGGGCTCAAGGGCACGGCCACACTGCGCCGCAAACACAATCGCACACGGAATCGCATTTGATTTTGTGTACAATTTTGTTGTGTTTGCGCATGCTTTTTCTTCATTAGGTATAGGAAACGCATGCGATTACAAATGTGGAACGCAAATCACAACGTACCCGAAAATGCGCATTTCCAGTGCGTTGCAGCTTTTTCAATGATCTGAAAAAAAACGCAAACGCAAATGCATGCGCGAACGCATAAAAACACAGCAGTGTGACCTAGCCCTACCTGTCTAGTATATATATATTACACAAAGGATTCCAGCACTCAACTACACATATAAGCATAAATGAATTAGATATAATAATCAAACATATATGCAAAGGAAATTACCTGCACTAAAGTTAAAAGGATACATTTACTTACATAGTTTGTACAAATTTGCGTCAGCTGATGCGCCAATACAAGGCAGTATCCCAGCATCAGTCCTAAATAGTGAGTTAAAGGGTATGTCTACCCAAACAAAATTTTGCTATATGATTGCCCCTGTCCCCCCAGCCCCAACCGCTATATATATTTTAGAAGCTCCCCAAAATTACTTACCTCCCCTCTTTCCTCCCCGCACTGCCGGTCCCTGCTGCGAGAAAATGCAAGTAGAGAGGCGGGACCGCAGTCGTGTCTGTGATTGGCTGAGCGGCAGCAATCACGGACGGGCTGCCGGGTGTTCATTTCGGCGGGGAAAGAGGGAAGATAAGTAAGTTTGGGGAGCTTTCTAAGCATATAAATATAGCGGTTGGGGGCTGGGTGGACGGGGAATCCTATAGCTAAAGGATTTACGCTAGGGGAGGGAATCCTTAGATGGAGGGAGAGGGAGGGGGAGGGAGGGGGAAAAGGGCTGCAGTACGCATGCCAAACTTCTCCCGGAGGCAGGTGGAGGCAGAGTCCTGCTATCCTCCGGTGGGCAGTTTTTGGACTTTGGGGGGGGACTACAGGAGAACCTTATGGAGTTGGGATGTGAGGTAAGGATTAAACACACTACATGATGGGGCCAGTAGTTGGGAGGATTATAGTTTTGGGGGTGGGCATGCCCTTTAAGTACAATCCCTGGGGGAACAAGACCTACTGCTTCTCTCTTTATTTAATATGACCTATTCTTATCAAAGAACGCCTGAACGTTCGAAACATGTTGTGACCCTGTTTAAGCAGCATTAAAATCACTTTGAATTGCAAGCTATGCTTTGCCTGTGTCTCAGTGCTTCATTGTGTGTCCTGTTGGAGTATTTGGCGTGTGATGACGGACGTGCTACAGGAATTGATAAAAATGAACTTGAAAGCTACCACTAAGCAACCACTAAGCAACGATGGATTTTCGAATGTTCAAAGATTTTTTTCGAAAATTATCGAAAATAGCTCTGTACAAACAAGTAGGTTTATACACACAGCATAAGTGGCTTTATCAAGCCTATTGACAAAGCCTACATTTAACAATTGTAGACACAATATACTTCATTTTTGTTGAGTGTATATTATAGATTAAAGGCTTTCATGATGTCTTGTAAATGCAGGACAGTAGCTATAAAGCTTGCATTCGATGCAACAGAACCTTAATTCCATAGATTGCATTGCAATGTCATGTCTGCAATTGATGCATTTATGCTCAACGAAGGGAAGCTCCGATAAGCACATAAACTTTACAGCTATTGGTTATCTTATGTAAATTAGAAAATGCCTAAAATTAACAAAGTAACAAAAAGTTGCAATTTTAAAAATATTAAACTATTTGGGTTTATGTAATAATAGGTGCAAGTTTGAGTGTGCTATATCAATCAGCAACAAATATCTAGATGTTCAAACTGCAGTAGACCAGATTAGCTTAGGCAAACATTATGACTGACTGCGTACGCCACATAGTATTTTCAAAATATATTTTTTTACATATAATACTAACCAATGGACTCCAGTGCTCATCTTTCAAATCTTTTTGTGTATATGGATAAAAGCAAACATTTGCTAAAGTCTCTTAGCCAAAGAGTAATTTTAACAACCACTTAAAATAGAAAGACTTCCTTTTGAATTAACACGCACTTGTAGTAATATCGCTTCGAATATGCAGCATTGTAGCTAATTCAGTGATAGGCACTTTTTACAATCACAAAAAATGTGCTGGATGTAGGGTGTTCAGCTTCATCTCTCTTAGGATGAGGAGACAGTGGAAAAGGTGGTAACATATTTATTTACAAATGATTGATATTAGGAATTGGGGACCGAAATAACTTGCGCAGGTCTGAAAGAGTATTGATGGCCTTTTTGTGGCTTCTCTTTTGACTTGTTATATATCTGTCTCTCTTATTCTTGTGTATAGTAACTGGATAACCGGTAGTATCTCCTATAATTTTAAGTTCCAAAATCCATCTTAATCTTATGTCAAGTTGTCTCGTCCACATTCCAGTTAACCTAATACTATCAAGTGTGCAGAATTGAGGGTTGTAACTTGTTACCTATGGATTCTGGGAAATTCTAAAACCTTTGCACACTTGCTCACATATAATATCATACACAAAAATGCATACGAGGTATACAGTATTCTCACTGTTGATGGAAATAATTGAATATAATAATACATATTTTGAAACAATCATGCAACACTTTGCATGTAGATTGCATGCCAAGTAGGCATAAATCCTCCAAGAATTCCCTGGCTGGATATATTGGAGGAATGAATTACACACATTAGCCTACAGAACTTGGAAGAAACTCCAAACAATAGTCCACTGATAATCCTTGCATTTTATCTTGAGTTTACATGGATCAACTGTTCATAATGTGAGAATGAAGTCACCAGAATAAGTATTTCTTAAAATATTGATTTTAAGCATTTTACACCCTATTAAACCTTGTCTTGTCTGCCAAAAGCCTGTCTGCAGGGATTATTGCAATCACCCCCCCCCCCCAAAAAAAAGCAGCAAACCCCAATGGTACACATGCAGTACCCAATATTTGGTTCACAGCTAGATTACAGTTAATGGAAAGTAACACAAGGGCAATATAGCTAAATACATGCAGGGCGATGCACCAACGGGCGCATCGCCCTGACTTGGAGTTTAAGTCAAGCTTATATCGGTTAGCGTGACTTAACTCCTTCCTTGCGACGGCTGCGTTGCTAACGTAAAAGTTAACAGCTAATAGCTGATGTTGAAAGTGCCAAATAGAACAGTGCAAGGTAGTGATGTTCAAGCGCCGCTATCGGCATATAACATCGCCGGGCTGTTTGCACTCGGTGCATCCCCTGTCGGTCTCAACATTTTAAAAACAGATTATGCTCGGCTGCCTCTTTAATACATTTTTTAACCAACTACCAAGTGCCCATACATTTGCGATTTTCCCTGGGCATTATGCACAAGCGAAATTAAGCAGGTACAGAGCTTAAGTCCATATAGAGATTAAAGATTGTGTGATGGAATCCACAGTGACATTAATATTCCAGTTACTACTCTATGCCATTATTAGCCAAGATCTGCCCTTTTCTTTCTCTCTCCACTACTAAAATGCTCATCCATCCCTTATAATCTCCCGTCTGACTACTGTAACATTCTACTACTTGGACTCACGGCCTCTCATTCTCTCCTCTCCAGTCTATTTAAACTCGGCAGATTGGATCAACTTCACTCTCCCAAAGAGAGAACCCGCAACCCAATACTTCAGTCCATAGGGGGCTTACCATCAAACAAAAATCCTATTCAAAAACCTTGCTTTTAACCTTAAAGTCTACTGCACCTCCCTACTTATTTTCTCCTGGTCCCTTATACCCTCTGTTTCCTCACAAGGAAATCTTCTCACAGACCACCAACAACACTGCACCTCCTGTCTTAAACCATTCTCTCTGTGCTCCCTACCTTTGGAACTCTCTCCCTCTCTCGCTTCGCCTGGTGGACATCCATTAATGCTTTAAAATCTAGGCTGTTATCCTACCTTTCTGAGCATCAGCAGAACAAATGATTGTTAGCCCTTTGTACCCATCCCCCTCACTTGTATCGGTATGTTGTCCCCTCCACTTAGATTGTAAGCTCTTCGTGGGAAGGGATCTCATTCCTAATGTGTCAAGGCATTCTGCACTTATATACATTTATACATAATTTATACATATGCTTTCTTAACCGATGTATGAAATTGTATTTAATTTAATTTTTATTTATCTGTATAATGGCTTGCACTTATCTCCTTGTTTGTATACTCTGTATTTTCTAATGTACGAAAATTTTGAAAATTCGAGAAATCTCGTAATTTCGAAAATTTTTCGGAAATACGAGGATTACTCATATTTTCAAAAAATACTTATTTTCGAAAATTTCCAAAATTCCGAGGATTTCTAGTATTTTCGAAATCTCGTCATTTCGAGGATATTTTTCATTTTAATGGGTCCGCTCGTGGATTTTCGAATTTTCCTGAAAATTCGCGGATCCTCGAGCGGACCGGATTTTGCGAAGGTCGGACATCTCTAATCCTAAATCCATGCGTGGTTAATACTTATATGTCAGTCCTGAAACATACTCTAGAACATGTTCCCTATTAAACCTTCCAGGATCTTCCCCACCACAGAAGTTAAACTTACAGGCCTGTAATTACCGGCTGTGAACGACTACCCTTTTTGAATATTGGAATAACATCAGCTGTTTCCAATCAGAGGCACACATCCGGACATGAGGGAATCTGCAAAATAAGAAACAATGTCCTAGATAAAACTGATTTAGTCCCTAAGTACGCGAGGATGTTTTTACCGGTCCAGGAGATTTTTAATTTAATCTTATTTAGTTCTTTCTGTACCATATCCTCGGTTAACCAAAGTGCACTTGAATCTTTATATCATTATTGCTACTGTACTCTATGAATCTGTATTGGATCTTCTAAGTGATTACAGAGGAAAAAAAATATTCAGACATTTGCTTTATCTCCATCCTCCGAACTACTTATCCCCATTAATTAAAGGACAACTAAAGCACAGAACAACACTGAACCAGAAGATAGAACACCTTGATATAAAACCAGTAATCTGTGTCTTACCTCTCATTTTCATACGGGCGCTGGGAAATTACCTAAATAGCTTATGGTTGTGCTTTACTTCACAACATTCTACTATCACACAATTGGTCAATGACCATTATGTTCTGCACATGCTCAGTCCTTAGCTATGGCAGAAACTTGTTACAGTTGGTCACACCCATTAAATCTCTAGCCAATGCTTTAACAGGACAGATAGAGCAAGGAAGCATTGACTGAGGTCAGGAGGTGTGGTTGTCACTGCACATTCACACAGATACTTCATCCAGCTCTAACAGCTTGCATTTACTTTAATACAATTTCTGAAGTGGGATTTTTAGCTTATTGATGTTTTTAGGGAGTTTATTTTCAGATTCTGGAGTATAAAAATTGGGTTAGTTCTCCTTTAATGGTGCTACATTTTCAGTCCTCATCTTCTTACTATTAATATACTTAAAAAAAAATTAGGCTTAGTGATGCTTGTTCAGCATCCTAACTTCATTATTAATTTTAGCTAGTTGATTGCTTTCTTATACTCCTTGTTACAGTTTTTATAATCCCTAAAGCCTCTCCTTCCTCTGACTTAAAGGTTTTAATGCTTTTTTCTTCCTTTCCATTCCTTTACATCAGAATTCAGCCACATAGGCGCGGATTTATTTTTTTTACATTTATTTCCCAAGGGTATAAATTTAAATGTGAAATAGCTTAAAATCCCCTAAAACACAGTCCACTTCTGTTCAGTACCTTTACCTTATAATACATTATCCCAGTTGACATTCTGAAAAGCTACTTTTAACCTTGGAAAGTTTGCTTTCCCGAAATTAAGTCTTTGTTAACCCAGCGCACTTTTCTCTTCGATAACATACTCCAAACCACACTATTTCATGCTCACTATATCCCTAAGCCTCTGTACCTATATATATAATGCGCTCCATGATGTTAGATATTACCAGATCCAACAGAGGTCCTTTTCTAGTAGGAACTTCAACCACCTGTGTGAGAGATTATCCTGCAGCAAATTCAGGAACTCATCGCCTTTTTCTGTGATGGCAGTTCCACTCCACCAATCAATGTCAGGGTAATTAAAGGGCATGTCCCCCCAAAACTATATCCCCCAACTACTGGCCCCATCATGTAGTGTAGGTAATCCTTACCTCACATCCCAGCTCCATATGGTTTCCTGTAGCCCCCCCCAAAGTCCCAAAAACTGCCCACAGGAGGATAGCAGAGTCCCATATAGGACTCTGCCTCCTACCTGTCCTCGGGAGAAGTTTGCATGCGTACTGCAGCCCTTCTCCCCCTCCCTCCCCCTCCCTCTCCCTCCCTCTCCGGATTCCTCCCCCTAGTGTAAACCCTTTAATATGGTAATCCCCCTGTCTCCCAGCCCAACCCAAATATTTTATTTTAGAAAATCCCCAAACTTACTTACCTCCCTCTTTCCTTCGTGCACTGAATGACCGGCAGCAGTGGTCCATGATTGGTGCCGCTCAGCCAATCACAGACGCGACTGCCGGTCCCGCCTCTCTGCTTGCATTCTCGCAAGCAGAGGGCGGCAGTGCGGCGAAGGAAAGAGGGGAAAATAAGTAAAAGTTTGGGGCACTTTCTAAAAATAAAAAAATTGCGGTTGGGGTGGGGGACCAGAGGAAGGCTATATTAAAAAAAGAATTAAGGGTGGACTCCCCCTTCCTTTTTTCTCTGTCCTGCCTGTCCTGTAACTTTCTAATGCATGCTGCCGACTGCATTGGTTTTATTGTTTCAAGTACTGTATTTAATTTTAATTAACTAATTAAATGCACTTGGAAGGAAGTTGTACAGACTGCATGTTTTTTTGGGGAATATATATATTGTAGAATGTCATTTATTTCAACCAACCAGCCCAATATCAACCTAATAGGTTATCAATTGATTGAGGCAATGGCCAAGACATTATCAGGGTTATTCAATAAAAATTCTTATCATTTAAAATGGTGCTAATTTTCCCAACCAATCAGATGTAAACAAGTTTGATTGGTTGGCGCAAAATTAGCACCATTTTAAACGATAAGAACTTTTATTGAATCTCCCTGTATATTTTTATTTATTCACAGATAAATCACAGGATGGAAAAGAGAAAATACCTTTTTGAGAGCATGTACATTTGCACTGAACCCCCCTTTACAGATTTTTATATTATTTTTTTATAGTAAATAAACAGCAGCACCCCGAAATTTTCTAATCTTACAGTCCAAGCGGTATTTTTTAATAAATATTGTGGGCAGAAATGCAATGGCTTAGCATAGTCTACTGTCCATGGTGCTGGACGATTAAGTATTTAAACCCATCATTATTAGAGAACAGTGTGAAAAAACATTTTCAAAATTAAGAATTGGATGGGTATTCGTATACATTGCTACCTGGTTGCAGCATTTAAACTCTCCTACAATTCACTACGTATTTCATATGATTCCAATAGCACCACCTAATCAGTTTTGTAAACTGCTGTAAGCATATTCTCAGGTTTTGTGGTCAGGAGACCCCCAAAGGTTTAAAATACTGTATATCACTTTGCATTAAACTCACAGTTCTTAGGAAAATCTCCTGGAAGTTTGACTGGCTCACATAGGGGATTGAAGAAATCACACAAATGGGTTGAGATGACGGCAAGCATTACCATGGTTGTTCCCCTCCATCATACCTTGCACCAGCTACAAATTAGCTAAAATTAGCCAATTACCTTGCATCCCAGCACAAATTAGCTGAATTAAATTGTTCAGACCAGGGTACCCTGGGTAGAATTTGTTACATATCGAAGTATTGCTGCTGTAAAAAATCTGGGGCTGATGCAATATGAACATAGAAAAACATAATCAATGCACATTCCTAGGCCCCATACAATATCATATTATCTGCACACTGGCATAATACATTATAACAAAGGGGTTTTAGTGATACATTACTGTGATCACATGAATGAAAATCCTTCCAACCACATCAAGGTAACCCCAATCTGGAAGGTCCTAACTTTAACCTTTTACTTCAATTACCAATAGCAAAACTTGCATTCTCATGTTTTCACACTAGATAAATATAACAGGCTTTCTCACTCCCCCCAGTCCTTTGGCTTTTTAAATGAGGGAAGAGGCCATCCATCCAGTGCTTTATATTAAAGGCATAGGACCTCCCATTTAAAGGGGGTGTTGGGGTGCTATTACCACACAGAAGCTTGACCAGCTTTCATAATAAATACATACAATACAAGGATTGTGGAAAGCACAACTACAACTACATTTTGCGTAAGTGACTGATCTGGTCAAACCTTTTATAAACATAGAAAAGATAATCAATGCAAATTCTAGGCCCCCTACAATATCACATTATCTGCAAACTGGTATAGATTAAAAACAAAGGGGTTTTATTATAATTACTGTGATCAGATGAATAAAAAGCCTTCCAACCACGCCAAGGTAACCCCAGTCTGGAAAGTCCTAACTTGTAAACCTTTTTTTTGTTTCAATTACCATTAGCAACTTTTGCATTTCTTATAGTGTGCACTGGATCAATATAGCAGGCTTTCCTACTTCCCCCAGCCCTTTGGCTTTTTAAAATCAGGGAAGAGAACGTCCACCAGTGTTGTATATTAAACGCATCGGACCTCCCATAAAAGGTGGTGTGTTGGTGGGTTGCTATATACCACATGGAAGTTGACCATGCCCCAATAAATACATTACAATACAAGGATGTAGAAAACACTCAATTAGAATTTATAAATACATTTTGCGAAAGTGCTACTGATCTGGTCAAACATTTTACAAACGTAGAGAAGATAATCAATGCACATTCCTAGGCCCCATATATTCATATTATCGCACACTGGACATACCTTATATAAAAAGGGTCTTAGTATACATTACTGTGATCACAGTGAATGAACAGCCTTCTAACTAGTCAAGGTAAATCCAGTCTGGAAGGTCCTAATTCTAACCTTTTTTTTACTTCAATTACCATTAGAAAACTTTTGCGTTTCTCATAGTGTGCACTGGATCCATATAACAGGCTTTCTCACTTCCCCCAGCCCTCTGGCTTCTTAAATGAGGAAAGAGGCCGTCCATCCAGTGCTTTTATTTTAAAGGCATAGGACCTCCCATTGCCCATAATTTAAGGACACTAAATAAGTATGACCCCTATTTCTATAGTAATCCAAAAATACATAAATGACCCATAACCCTCGCAGGAGACCCATAATAGCAGCCACCAAAAATATGACAGCACCTCTAACCCGTGGACACATTACTCCAACCAATAGTAAAAACTTCCTATATTAGGGACTGAAACATCTATTAGAGAAGCTCAAAATAGTACAATGGAAATCCACATACATATGGGTACAATGACGTCACAGCATTATATAGTAACATAATCCACACATGAAGGCATAGAGGGTATACAGTTTGCTTGTGAGCTACCGTAATACCGAGTTATAAGCCGACCCGAGTAAAGCGAGGTACCCATTTTGCCTCAAAATTAGAAAAACATGATTGACTGAGGAATAGCCGAGGGTATACAGTTAACCCTAATACCTTTCCACTGTAGATGTTTGGAAACTACAACTCCCAGCATGCTTGGTTGCGGGAGTTTGTAGTTTCAACCACCTATAGTAGAAAGGTATTGGGGTTTACTGGCATGTCCCCCAGCCCTCCCCCCAGCCCCTCCCCCACAGTCCCCCCCCAGCTCACTTACCGTACCATGGTCTTCAGTCGTCATCTCTCGCCTGCCGCCGCTTCGCTCTGTGCAGAGCCGGCAGTTCCCAGGTACTGCTTCGCGGCTGCGCGATGAAGTCATCCCGCCAGCGTGCGCAATGGAACATCTCGGCAACCGTGAAGAACTACTGGGAACTGCCGGCCTGAATCGCGGCTGCTTCCGGATGAAAGTAAGTGTCTATTGACTCGAGTATAAGCCGAGGCAGGTTTTTAGGTTGATTTTAAACCTAAAAACCTCGGCTTATAATCGAGTAAGTACGGTATACAGAAATGCCACAGATACAAAAAAACTTTTATATTGGAGAGTATCAAATTTTATGTTGGATCATAATCACTTTATATTCCCGGGTGAATATTATGTACAAATTAAGGGGGCCGCAACATATGCAAAAATGATGATGGGAAGCGGGAGAGGAAAAATTATATACCAGAATCGTAGAGGATGAACTCAAATTCTACGGCAGAGATATTGATGATCTGAGAATTAATATGGGAAGGGAACATAGAAGCCCTCAAGAGTGGGCTACAGTTAAATAACAACTCAATGGGTCTGGAATTTACCAATATGTATATAAAGAGAAAGCTATCTTCCTCAATTTGCAACTATGGAGGGAGAACAAAAAACATAAAATCTTGCACATATTTAAAGAAGTGTCTTTAAGATGCGAATAATTTAAAATGGATAGTGAGATACTTGTAAATAGATTTAAAGAAAAGTATACCCTAACCAATTATTGAATAGGGCATGGAAGGAGTGACCAAATTTCATCAGAAGTTACTAAAAATAAAAATATAGAGAGAGGGTGTGGTGTACTAATGAAACAGTTAGATTATCACAGCATGTAATGCTCAATACAACAGATAACCAACATTAAAAGAAAAAAGATTTTTGCAAAAAGGAGATCCATATATTGGGAGACCATATGCAAAGAGGGGATCCAAAGTTTGCAGCCAGAAAGATGCAATCTATACAAAATAATAACAAAAAGTAGCAAATTTAATCATCAGAAGGAAAATAACGGGAAGAATTAAAGAAAAGCAAAAAGAGTACAGAAATGGGAGTAGTTATTGATGCAAAAACCAAATGTGTACATGCATACATACAGGATAAAAAAGTGATTTTTATGTACGGCAAACAAGAAAATAGCTTACAACAAATACAAATTGTGGTACACAAGGACTTGTATATAGGCGCTGATTCTGCCCGTGTGGAATATATAGTTGGTGAAACTATTCGATCAGTTCGTACTAGGGTTGGAGAACATAGAAGGGCAGTATTAACAAAGACTGTAATATTCAGTTCCAGGCCATTAAAAGATCATAATGATAGCAGTTACTATCCGCAGAAAATGTCTATCATACCTATACGCGAGTATGGAATCCGCAAGTAAAATGTCTATTAACCTATTTGCGAGTATGGAATCCGCGAGTAAAAGGTCTATTATACCCATTTGGAGAGTAAATTCGAATCCGCAAGTAATGTCATTCTACCTATACGCGTATCGAATCCACGAGGAAAAGGTCTGTTATACCTATTCGCAAGTAAATATCGAATCTGCGAGTTAAATGTTTATTATACCTATACACGCGTATTGAATCGCGAGTAAAAGGTCATTATACCTATTCGCGAGTAAATATCGAATCGTGAGTAAAATGTCTATTAACCTTTTCGCAGTAAATATCGAATTATCGAATCCGCCGAGACGTTCATTGGGATAATTATCGAATGTTCGAACGCGAGAGCTCGGAAGTAGCGCGTTAGAGTAAAATCGATTTTTCGAAAGTCCTAGATATTCGAAACATGTTCCACAAACCATTTCCCATGTCCACAGCCATTACATTAAGATACCATTAATATTTTAATTGTATTCATTCGAACTTTCAAACTATTTGACTCAAATTGACTTTAATGGGTCCGTTTTCAAACTTTTGAACATTCCCTATAGTTCGAAAGTTCGAAAATGGACCGAACTTCAAATGTTGCCCATCTCTTAGTCACTACAAATACCTTGTGATTTTGGGTAAACCTTTAAATTATGCTCCTATCTTACAATGTGGTCCAGGCTGTTGGAAATAAAGTGTTGCACCACACCATTCACATTTTAACCTGTACACTCAAGATAATGTACACTTCAATAAAAATGTCAGTATTAAACTTGATTTTACATCATTTTATTCATCCAGCCACACGAAAAGCTATAGATTGGATATGAGGGTGCCCCTGGCCGTACCAATCCCTTGTTTAAAAAAAATGAATTACCAAAATTCAGACATTAGAAGTCAATGGAGGGGGAGCCTGTATGAAATAAAATAGACTTCCAAGCCCTATTATGCTCAAGGTTGTGTACAACAAAGTGATATCAGAAGTATCCAAATACTAATCTGCATTCTAATTTTTAACACTTGACATATGCTTGTGAAGTTATCATTCATCCAGGTCATGGTATATCTGTTGTATTTAATTGATCAACTGGACTTGAAGTTTAGTTCTGAAGACGTTTCGACTAGTCATCCGAATGGTTTTCCAATTCAGAATGACTTGTACAAGAATTGTGGCAATATGTACCCTAGAAAATCCAATTAGCCTATCCCAGCAAGTGTTAATCGGCGTGATAGATAGTGGCTAAGAGGTTATAGGAACGCCCAGAGTAAGGGGTCAAAACAGCATTGTACATCTGGCCATCGTGTCTGCCATGTACAATGTGTGTTGACACCTTACCTGGGCGTGTCCTATAACACCCTCTTAGCCCATTGCAAATCACGCCCTTAACACTTGGCTGTGAATGCTAATTGGGATTTTCCAGGTACATATTGCCACAGATTCTGGTACAAGTCATTCTGAATTGAGAAACCAGTCGGATGACTAGCGAAACGTCTTCAAGAACTAAACTTCAGTCCCAGTTGATCTAATGAATACAACAGATTTAACACTTGACAATTCAGCTAAAGTCTATTGAATAACAAATGTACGAAGACAATCACAATATGGTCTACAAAATCGTTTAGCCAAGAAAAACGTACATCTTTTTGTATGTCATATGAAAAGAAAAAGGTTAAGCACAACCTGTTAAACCCAGGGAGGGAAATCTGAATGGGGTGAGCTGGGGAGTGAGCACAACCTGTTAAACCCAGGGAGGGAAATCTGAATGGGGTGAAGCTGGGGGTGAGACAACCTGTGTTAAACCCAGGGAGGAAAATCCTAATGGGGTGAGCTGGGGAGTGAGCAAACCTGTTAAACCCAGGAGGGAAATCTGAATGGGTGAGCTGGGGAGTGAGCACAACCTGTTACACCCAGGGAGGGAAATCCTAATGAGGTGAGTGCGGAATGAGCACAACCTGATAGACCCTGGGAGGAAATATAAGGGGTGAGCTGGGAGAGAGCACAACTTGTTGAACCCAGGAAGGGGAAATCTAAATGGGATGAGCTGGGGAGTAAGCACAACCTGTTAAACCCAGGGAGGGAAATCTGAATGGGGTGAACTGGGGAGTGAGCACAACCTGATAGACCCTGGGAGGGAAATCATAATGGGGTGAGCTGGGGAGTGAGCACAACTTGTTGAACCCAGGAAGGGGAAATCTAAATGGGATGAGCTGGGGAGTAAGCACAACCTGTTAAACCCAGGGAGGGAAATCTGAATGGGGTGAGCTGGGGAGTGAGCACAACCTGTTAAACCCAGGGAGGGAAATCTGAATGGGGTGAGCTGGGGAGTGAGCACAACCTGTTAAACCCAGGGAGGAAAATCTGAATGGGGTGAGCTGGGGAGTGAGCACAACCTGTAAATCCCAGGGAGGGAAATCCTATTGGGGTGATCTTAAAAGGGAGCACAACCTGTTAAACCCAGGGAGGGACTCCTAAATGGGGTGAGCTGGGGAGTGAGCGCAACCTGTTAGACCGAGGAAGGGAAATCCGAATGGGGTAAGCTGGGGAGTAAGCACAGCCCATTAGACCCAGGGAGGGAAATCCTAATGGGATGAGCTGGGGAGTGAACACAACCTGTTAAACCCAGGGAGGGAAATCTGATTGGGGCGAGCTAGGGAGTGAGCACAACCTGTTAAACCCAAAGAGGGAAATCCTAATGGGGTGAGCTGGGGATTGAGCACATCCTGTTAAACCCATGGAGGGAAACCTGAATGGGGTGAGCTGGGGAGTGACCACAACCTGTTGAACCCAGGGAGGGAAACCCGAATGGGGTGAGCTGGGGAGTGAGCACAATCTGTTAGACCCAGGGTGGGAAATCCAAATGGGGTGAGATGGGGAGTAAGCACAACCTGTTAAACCCAGGGAGGGAAATCCGAATGGGGTGATCTGGGGAGTGAACAAAACCTGTTAAACCCAGGGAGGGAAATCTGATTGGAGTGAGCTGGGGATGAGAGCAAAATCTGTTAAACCCGGGGAGGAAAATCTTAATGGGATGAGCTGGGGAGTGAGCACAACCTGTTAAACCCAGGGAGGGAAATCCTAATGGGGCGAGCTGGGGAGTGAGCACAATATGTTAAACCCAAAGAGGGAAAACCTAATGGGGTGAGCTGGGGATCGAGCACAACCTGTTAAACCCAGGGAGGGAAACCCAAATGGGGTGAGCTGAGGAGTGACCACAACCTGTTGAACCCAGGGAGGGAAATCCGAATAGAGTGAGATGGGGAGTGAGCACAACCTGTTAAACTCAGGGATGGAAATCCTAATGGGGTGAGCTGGGGAGTGAGCACAACCTGTTAAACCCGGGGAGGGAAATCCTAATGGAGTGAGCTGGGGAGTGAGCACAACCTGTTAAATCCAGGAAAGGAAAGCTGAGGTGAGTGCAACTCACCAGCCTACTCCCCATGGAAATATGTCTAAGGCTGAGGACACACTACAACGGATCTAATTGTGCACGCATTATTGCATGATTGTGTGCACAATTTCTGTGCGTTAGTGCGCGTTGTTTTGCATTTTTTTACTGGCAATAAGCAAGCAAATGTAGCCCAGAATAAACTAGAAAGGAAAAATTTAAGTATAAGGGCTGCATTTTGAAAGGGAATATGTGTGTTTGCTGCAGACTTTAAAACTCAATAATGGGAATGATGAGTTTGTAGTGAACGCTTGTTTGGGACAAAAAAAACTTTTGTGTGTACCCAGCCCAAAGTGGTGCTAATTATGATCCAATCAATCAGAAAGCTAATATCTGATTGGTTAGGGCAAAATTAGCACCATTTTCAATGATAAGAACTTTTATTGAATCTCTCTGTATCTTTTTGGTGATTGGTCAAAATTTGTTTTTTGACTTTAGTTACCCTTTAAGTATGGCTGCCATGGTAATGGATAAGTAGATCAGTAGGTGTGTGTACCTGTGTCCGGTTGGGGGTTATAAAAACAAACTTTTTTGATGATTGGTCAAAATTTGTTTTTTTGACTTTAGTTACCCTTTGGGTATGGCTGCAACAGTAATGGAGTAGTAGGTCAGTAGGTGTATGTAACTGTGCCACATGGGGTTAAAAAAACAAACATTTTTTATAATTAATCAAAATTAATTTTTTTGACTTTAGTTACCCTTTAAGTATGGCTGCCACAGTAATGGATAAGTAGATCAGTAGGTGTGTGTACCTGGGTGTGGTTGAGGGGGTATGTCTTTTTTGTGTTTACAACCATAAAACTATATTTTATTGAGGATAAATCTAAATTAGTTTTTTTGACTTTAGTAACCTTTTAAGTATGGCTACCACCATAATGAATTAGTAAATTAGTAGGTGTGTGTACCTGGGTCTGGTTGAGGGGGTATGTCTTTTTTGTGTTTACAACCATAAAACTATCTTTTATTGAGGATAAATCTAAATTTGTTTTTTTGACTTCAGTTACCCTTTAAATATGGCTGCCACCGTAATGGATAAGTAGATCAGTAGTTGTGTGTACCTGGGTCTGGTTGGGGGGTATGTCTTTTTTGTGTTTACAACCATAAAACTATCTTTTATTGAGAATAAATCTACATTCATTTTTTTTTACTTTAGTTACCCTTTAAGTATGGCTGCCACAGTAATGGATAAGTAGATTAGTAGGTATGTGTACCTGGGTCTGGTTGAGGGGGTATGTCTTTTTTGTGTTTATAACCATAAAACTATCTTTTATTGAGGATAAATCTAAATTTGTTTTTTTGACTATAAATATGGTTTCCATGGGAATGGAAAGGTAGGTCAGTAGGTGGGTGTACCTGGGTCTGTGTGGGGGGTTGGGGGTATCACCATTTGGGAAAGAAAAGTCCGGAAATTCGCCGATAACGCCGTAGCGCTTCAGCGGACACCTTAGCTAGAAGATAGCACACTTCTCCTATATGTCCCAGCAACTGCTACCATACAGGTTAAAAACAAATACATTTTCTAATATTTTTCAACATGAGATTAGTTTGTATGGATATAAACTTATTGCAAACCTGAGAATGAGCTCACCAGATACCTGATATGTCTCTATTTATTTGCATACTCTTTGCACTCTAAAGTTTCACACACAAACCTATAATTGCAGGCCCTGACCCACGATGCTCAATGTGTACAGAATGCCCATTCCAGATGATTATTGTTAAATGTATGGGCGCTCAGTCAGGCCTTGTTGATGATTGTTGGCGGATCATCAACGTTGCCTGACCGAACAGCCATTTTGCCCAACCAAATGCCCATACATTTAACAATAGTTGGCTGAAATTTACAAATCTTCTACCTTTTAAACAAGACTAGGGTGATTCCCAGACTGCCCTCTCTCTGTGTCTTTGTGAAAGGCATATTTATAAGCTGTGTCATAAGCCCCACTTCCAAAAATCGATCTTTTCTTAAGCTACTTAAGCGAACCACACACAGCCAGAAGTTCTTCCGATCGGATTTCCAGTCAAAACAATTGGAAATTCGTTCAGAAGAGACGATTGAAGTTGAAATGCGGAGAGATGTAGACTAAAGATTAGACCCGATCTTCGCTTTTCTAATCGAAAAAAGAAAAATAATTTTTGAAATTTTGAACTACCGATCAAATACTTTAGAGACCTGCAACCATTCTTTCTCCTTTCCTCTATGTATCAACAATCGGGAGAGGGAAATTTAAAAAAAAAATCTGATATTTTACTTCAAATATATTTTTATAATTGAAGTAAAGTATATATATATCCTATATAATAAAACCCTAGATGTGCGTCCCTGAGTCCATGTGTGTGTGACTTTTCCCTTCTGTGCATGTGCGTCCCTGAATGTCCACATGCATGGACCTAAACGGGATCGGAGAAAGGAGGAGGAGTCTATCGCCCGGGCTCAAGGGCACGGCCACACTGCGCCGCAAACACAATCGCACACGGAATCGCATTTGATTTTGTGTACAATTTTGTTGTGTTTGCGCATGCTTTTTCTTCATTAGGTATAGGAAAACGCATGCGATTACAAATGTGGAACGCAAATCACAACGTACCCGAAAATGCGCATTTCCAGTGCGTTGCAGCTTTTTCAATGATCTGAAAAAAAACGCAAACGCAAATGCATGCGCGAACGCATAAAAAACACAGCAGTGTGACCTAGCCCTACCTGTCTAGTATATATATATTACACAAAGGATTCCAGCACTCAACTACACATATAAGCATAAATGAATTAGATATAATAATCAAACATATATGCAAAGGGAAATTACCTGCACTAAAGTTAAAATGGATACATTTACTTACATAGTTTGTACAAATTTGCGTCAGCTGATGCGCCAATACAAGGCAGTATCCCAGCATCAGTCCTAAACTAGTGAGTTAAAGGGTATGTCTACCCTAAAAACAAAATTTTGCTATATGATTGCCCCTGTCCCCCCAGCCCCAACCGCTATATTTATATTTTTAGAAAGCTCCCCAAAATTTACTTACCTCCCCTCTTTCCTCCGCCGCACTGCCGGTCCTCTGCTTGCGAGAAAATGCAAGTAGAGAGGCGGGACCGGCAGTCGTGTCTGTGATTGGCTGAGCGGCAGCCAATCACGGACGCGGCTGCCGGGTGTTCATTTCGGCGGGGGAAAGAGGGAAGATAAGTAAAGTTTGGGGAGCTTTCTAAGCATATAAATATAGCGGTTGGGGCTGGGTGGACGGGGAATCCTATAGCTAAAGGGATTTACGCTAGGGGGAGGGAATCCTTAGATGGAGGGAGAGGGAGGGGGAGGGAGGGGGAAAAGGGCTGCAGTACGCATGCCAAACTTCTCCCGGAGGCCAGGTAGGAGGCAGAGTCCTGCTATCCTCCTGGTGGGCAGTTTTTGGGACTTTGGGGGGGGACTACAGGAGAACCTTATGGAGTTGGGATGTGAGGTAAGGATTAAACTACACTACATGATGGGGCCAGTAGTTGGGAGGATTATAGTTTTGGGGGTGGGCATGCCCTTTAAGTACAATCCCTGGGGGAACAAGACCATACCTGCTTCTCTCTTTATTTAATATGACCTATTCTTTATCAAAGAACGCCTGAACGTTCGAAACATGTTGTGACCCTGTTTAAGCAGCATTAAAATCACTTTGAATTGCAAGCTATGCTTTGCCTGTGTCTCAGTGCTTCTATTGTTGTTCCTGTTGGAGTATTTGGCGTGTGAGCGGACGTGCTACAGGAATTGATAAAAATGAACTTGAAAGCTACCACTAAGCAACCACTAAGCAACGATGGATTTTCGAATGTTCAAAGATTTTTTCGAAAATTATCGAAAATAGCTCTGTACAAACAAGTAGGTTTATACACACAGCATAAGTGGCTTTATCAAGCCTATTGACAAAGCCTACATTTAACAATTTGTAGACACAATATACTTCATTTTTGTTGAGTGTATATTATAGATTAAAGGCTTCTATGATGTCTTGTAAATGCAGGACAGTAGCTATAAAGCTTGCATTCGATGCAACAGAACCTTAATTCCATAGATTGCATTGCAATGTCATGTCTGCAATTGATGCATTTATGCTCAACGAAGGGAAGCTCCGATAAGCCCATAAACTTTACAGCTATTGGTTATCTTATGTAAATTAGAAAATGCCTAAAACTTAACAAATGTAACAAAAAGTTGCAATTTTAAAAATATTAAACTATTTGGGTTTATGTAATAATAGGTGCAAAAGTTTGAGTGTGCTATCATCAATCAGCAACAAATAATCTAGATGTTCAAACTGCAGTAGACCAGATTAGCTTAGGCAAACATTATGACTGACTGCGTACGCCACATAGTATTTTCAAAATATATTTTTTTACATATAATACTAACCAATGGACTCCAGTGCTCACTCTTTCAAATCTTTTTGTGTATATGGATAAAAGCAACATTTGCTAAAGTCTCTTAAGCCAAAGAGTAATTTTACAACCACTTAAAATAGAAAGACTTCCTTTTGAATTAACACGCACTTGTAGTAATATCGCTTCGACTATGCAGCATTGTAGCTAATTCAGTGATAGGCACTTTTTTACAATCACAAAAAATGTGCTGGATGTAGGGTGTTCAGCTTCATTATCCTCATTAGGATGATGGAGACAGTGAAAAGGTGGTAACATTCATTTTATTTACAAAGTGATTGATATTAGGAATTGAAGGGACCGCAAATAACTTGCGCAGGTCTGAAAAGAGTATTGATGGCCTTTTTGTGGCTTCTCTTTTGACTTGTTATATATCCTGTCTCTCTTATTTCTTTGTATAGTAACTGGATAACCGGTAGTATCTCCTATAATTTTAAGTTCCAAAATCCATCTTATATCTTATGTCAAGTTGTCTCGTCCACATTCCAGTTAACCTAATACTATCAAGTGTGCAGAATTGAGGGTTGTAACTTGGTACCTATGGATTCTGGGAAATTCTAAAACCTTTGCACACTTGCTCACATATATCATATCATACACAAACTTGCATACGAGGTATACAGTATTCTCACTGTCTGATGGAAATAATGCTAATATAAAATAATACATATTTTGAAACAATCATGCAACACTTTGCATGTAGATTGCATGCCAAGTAGGCATAAATCCTCCAAGAAATCTCCCTGGCTGGATATATTGGAGGAATGAATTACACACATTAGCCTACAAGAACTTGGAAGAAACTCCAAACAATAGTCCACTGATAATCCTTGCATTTTATCTTGAGTTTACATGGATCAACTGTTCATAATGTGAGAATGAAGTCACCAGAATTAAGTATTTCTTAAAATATTGATTTTAAGCATTTTACACCCTTATTAACCCCTTGTCTTGTCTGCCAAAAGCCTGTCTGCAGGGATTATTGCAATCACCCCCCCCCCCCAAAAAAAAAGCAGCAATAACCCCAATGGTACACATGCAGTACCCAATATTTGGTTCACAGCTAGCTATACAGTTAATGGAAAGTAACACAAGGGCAATATAGCTAAATACATGCAGGGCGATGCACCAACGGGCGCATCGCTCCTGACTTGGAGTTTAAGTCACGCTTATATCGGTTAGCGTGACTTTAACTCCTTCCTTGCGACGGCTGCGTTGCTAACGTAAAAGTTAACAGCTAATAGCTGATGTTGAAAGTGCCAAAATAGAACAGTGCAAGGTAGTGATGTTCCAAGCGCCGCTATCGGCATATAACATCGCCGGGCTGTTTGCACTCGGTGCATCCCCCTGTCGGTCTCAACATTTTAAAAACAGATTATGCTCTGGCTGCTCCTCTTTAATACATTTTTTAACAAACTACCAAGTGCCCATACATTTGCGATTTTCCCTCGGGCATTATGCACAAGCGAAATTAAGCAGGTACAGAGCTTAAGTCCATATAGAGATTAAAGATTGTGTGATGGAATCCACAGTGACATTAATATTCCAGTTACTACTCTATGCCATTATTATGCCAAGATCTGCCCTTTTCTTTCTCTCTCCACTACTAAAATGCTCATCCATGCCCTTATAATCTCCCGTCTTGACTACTGTAACATTCTACTACTTGGACTCACGGCCTCTCATCTCTCTCCTCTCCAGTCTATCTTAAACTCGGCAGATTGGATCATCTCACTCTCCTCCAAAAGAGAACCCGCAACCCAATACTTCAGTCCATAGGGTGGCTTACCATCAAACAAAAATCCTATTCAAAACCTTGCTTTTAACCTTTAAAGCTCTACTGCACCTCCCTACTTATTTTCTCTCTTGGTCCCTTATACCCTCTGTTCCTCACAAGGAAATCTTCTCCACAGACCACCAACAAACACTGCTACCTCCTGTCTTAAACCATTCTCTCTTGCTGCTCCCTACCTTTGGAACTCTCTCCCTCTCTCGCTTCGCCTGGTGACATCCATTCATGCTTTCAAATCTAGGCTGTTATCCTACCTTTCTGAGCATCAGCAGAACAAATGATTGTTAGCCCTTTAAAGCACTTTGTACCCATCCCCCCCACTTGTATCTGTATGTTGTCCCTCCCACTTGTAAGCTCTTCGGGGCAGGGATCTCACAGCTTTATATATAATTTATATATATATGCTTTCTTGACCAATGTATGAAATTGTATTTAAATGTTTATCTATCTGTATAATGGCTTGCACTTATTACCTTGTTTGTATATTTTTTTTAATGTACAGCGCTGTGTACCTAAGGGGCACTTTATAAATAAAATTATATATACATACATACATACATACATACATACCAGCAGCACCCCGAAATTTCTACTCTTACAGTCCAAGCGGTATTTTTTAATTAAATATTCTGGGCAGAAATGCAATGGCTTAGCATAGTCTACTGTCCATGGTGCTGGACGCTTAAGTATTTAAACCCATCATTATTAGAGAACAGTGTGAAAAAACATTTTCAAAATTAAGAATTGTATGTGTATTCGTATACATTGCTACCTGGTTGCAGCATTTAACTCTCCTACAATTCACTACGTATTTCATATGATTCCAATAGCACCACCTAATCAGTTTTGTAATACTGCTTGTAAGCATATTCTCAGGTTTTTGTGGTCAGGAGACCCCCAAAGGTTTAAATACTGTATATCACTTTGCATTAAACTCACAGTTCTTAGAAAATTCCTCCTGGAAGTTTGACTGGCTCACATAGGGGATTGAAGAAATCACACAATATGGGTTGAGATGACGGCAAGCATTACCATGGTTGTTCCCCTCCATCATACCTTGCATCCCAGCTACAAATTAGCTAAAATTAGCCAATACCTTGCATCCCAGCTACAAATTAGCTGAATTAAATTGTTCAGACCAGGGTACCCTGGGTAGACTTTGTTACATAATCGAAGTATGCTGCTGTAAAAAATCTGGGGCTGATGCAATATGAACATAGAAAACATAATCAATGCACATTCCTAGGCCCCATACAATATCATATTATCTGCACACTGGCATACATTATAAACAAAGGGGTTTTAGTATACATTACTGTGATCACATGAATGAAAATCCTTCCAACCACATCAAGGTAACCCCAATCTGGAAGGTCCTAACTTCTAACCTTTTTTACTTCAATTACCAATAGCAAACTTTTGCATTTCTCATGTTTTCACACTAGATAAATATAACAGGCTTTCTCACTCCCCCCCAGCCCTTTGGCTTTTTAAAATGAGGGAAGAGGCCATCCATCCAGTGCTTTATATTAAAGGCATAGGACCTCCCATTAAAGGGGCGTGTTGGGGGTGCTATTACCACACAGAAGCTTGACCATGCTTCATAATAAATACATACAATACAAGGATTGTGGAAGCACAACTACAACTACATTTTGCGTAAGTGCTACTGATCTGGTCAAACATTTATATAAACATAGAAAAGATAATCAATGCAAATTCCTAGGCCCCATACAATATCACATTATCTGCACACTGGTATAGATTATAAACAAAGGGGTTTTATTATACATTACTGTGATCACATGAATAAAAAGCCTTCCAACCACGCCAAGGTAACCCCAGTCTGGAAAGTCCTAACTTGTAACCTTTTTCTTTGTTTCAATTACCATTAGCAAACTTTTGCATTTCTTATAGTTGTGCACTGGATCAATATAGCAGGCTTTCTCACTTCCCCCCAGCCCTTTGGCTTTTTAAAATCAGGGAAGAGAACGTCCATCCAGTGTTGTATATTAAACGCATAGGACCTCCCATAAAAGGGGTGTGTTGGGGGTGCTATTACCACATGGAAGCTTGACCATGCTTCCCAATAAATACATACAATACAAGGATTGTAGAAACACTCCAATTAGGCTAATTTATAACTACATTTTGCGAAAGTGCTACTGATCTGGTCAAACATTTATACAAACGTAGAGAAGATAATCAATGCACATTCCTAGGCCCCATATAATATCATATTATCTGCACACTGGCATACCTTATAAAAAAGGGGTCTTAGTATACATTACTGTGATCACGTGAATGAAAAGCCTTCTAACTACGTCAAGGTAACTCCAGTCTGGAAGGTCCTAACTTCTAACCTTTTTTTTACTTCAATTACCATTAGCAAACTTTTGCGTTTCTCATAGGTGTGCACTGGATCCATATAACAGGCTTTCTCACTTCCCCCAGCCCTCTGGCTTCTTAAAATGAGGAAAGAGGCCGTCCATCCAGTGCTTTATTTTAAAGGCATAGGACCTCCCATTGCCCATAATTTAAGGACACTAGAATATAGTATCCCCTATTTCTATAGTAATCCAAAAATACATAAAATGACCCATAACCCTCCGTGAAGACCCATAATAGCAGCCACCAACAATATGACAGCACCTCTATCCCGTGGACACATTACTCCAACCAATAGTAAAAAACTTCCTATATTAGGGACTCGCAACATCTATTAGAGAAGCTCAAAATAGTACAATGGAAATCCACATACATATGGGCTACAATAGACGTCACAGCATTATATAGTAACATAATCCACACTGAAGGCATAGAGGTTATACAGTTTGCTCTGATGAGCTACCGTATATACTCGAGTATAAGCCGACCCGAGTATAAGCCGAGGTACCCATTTTTGCCTCCAAAATTAGAAAAACATGATTGAACTCGAGTATAAGCCGAGGGGTATACAGTTAACCCTAATACCTTTCCACTGTAGATGTTTGGAAACTACAACTCCCAGCATGCTTGGTTGCTGGGATTGTAGTTTCCAACCACCTATAGTAGAAAGGTATTGGGGTTTACTGCATGTCCCCCCACCCTCCCCCAGCCCCTCCCCCACAGTCCCCCCCCCAGCTCACTTACCGTACCTGGTCTTCAGTCTTCATCTCTCTCCGCCGCCGCTCGCTCTGTGCAGAGCCGGCAGTTCCAGTACTGCTTCGCGGCTGCGCGATGACGTCATCCCCCAGCGTGCCGAATGACATCATCGCGCAAACCGTGAAGAACTACTGGGAACTGCCGGCCTGACTCGCGGCTGCTTCCGGATGAAAGTAAGTGTCTATTGACTCGAGTATAAGCCGAGGCAAGGTTTTTAGGTTGATTTTTAAACCTAAAAACCTCGGCTTATACTCGAGTATATACGGTATACAGAAATGCCACAGATACAAAAAACTTTTATATTGGAGAGTATCAAATTTATGTTGGATCATAATCACTTTATATTCCAGGGTGAATATTATGTACAAATTAAGGGGGCCGCAACATATGCAAATCTGATGATGGGAAGGTGAGAGGAAAAATATATATACCAGAATCGTAGAGATGAACTCAAATTCTACGGCAGATATATTGATGATCTGATAATAATATGGGAAGGGAACATAGAAGCCCTCCAAGAGTGGGCTACAAGTCTAAATAACAACTCAATGGGTCTGGAATTTACCAATAATGTATATAAAGAGAAAGCTATCTTCCTCAATTTGCAACTATGGAGGGAAGAACAAAACATAAAATCTTGCACATATTTTAAAGAAGTGTCTTTAAGATGCGAATAATTTTAAAATGGATAGTGAGCTACTTGTAAATAGATTTAAAGAAAAAGTATACCCTAACCAATTATTGAATAGGGCATTGGAAGGAGTGACCAATATTTCATCAGAAGTTACTAAAAATAAAAATAATAAGAGAGAGAAGGATGTGGGTACTAATGAAACAGTTAGATTTATCACAGCATGTAATGCTCAATACAAACAGATAACCAACATTATAAAGAAAAAAGATTTTTGCAAAAAGGAGATCCATATATTTGGAGACCATATGCAAAGAGGGTCCAAAGTTTGCAGCCAGAAAGATGCAATCTATACAAAATCTAATAACAAAAAGTAGCAAATTTAATCATCAGAAGGAAAATAAGGGGAAAGAATTAAAGAAAAGCAAAAAAGAGTACAGAAATGGGAAGTAGTTATTGATGCAATAAACCAAAATGTGGTACATGCATTTACATACAGGATAATAAAAGTGATTTTTATGTACGGCAACAAGAAAATTAGCTTACAACAAAATACAAATTGTGGTACACAAGGATGTATATATGGGCTGATCTGCCCGTGTGGATTATTATATGTTGGTGAAACTATTCGATCAGTTCGTACTAGGGTTGGAGAACATAGAAGGGCAGTTATTAACAAAGACTGTAATTATTCAGTTCCAGTCCATTATAAAGATCATCATGATAGCAGTTACTATCCGCAAGTAAAATGTCTATCATACCTATACGCGAGTATGGAATCCGCAAGTAAAATGTCTATTATACCTATTTGCGAGTATGGAATCCGCGAGTAAAAGGTCTATTATACCTATTTGCGAGTAAATATCGAATCCGCAAGTAAAATGTCTATTCTACCTATACGCGAGTATCGAATCCACGAGTAAAAGGTCTGTTATACCTATTCGCAAGTAAATATCGAATCTGCGAGTTAAATGTCTATTATACCTATACACGAGTATTGAATCCGCGAGTAAAAGGTCTATTATACCTATTCGCGAGTAAATATCGAATCCGTGAGTAAAATGTCTATTATACCTTTTCGCCAGTAAATATCGAATTATCGAATCCGCGAGACGTTCATGGGATAATTATCGAATGTTCGAACGCGAGAGCTCGGAAGTAGCGCGTTAGAGTAAAATCGATTTTTCGAAAGTCCTAGATATTCGAACATGTTCCACAGACCATTTCCCATGTCCCACAGCCATTTACATTAAGATACCATTAATATTTTAATTGTATTTCATTCGAACTTTTCAAACTATTTGACTCAAATTGACTTTAATGGGTCCGTTTTCAAACTTTTGAACATTCCATATAGTTCGAAAGTTCGAAAATGGACCGAACTTTCAAATGTTTGCCCATCTCTAGTCACTACAAATACCTTGTGATTTTGGGTAAACCTTTAAATATATGCTCCTATCTTACAATGTGTTCCAGGCTGTTGGAAAATAAAGTTGTCTGCACCACACCATTCACATTTTAACCTGTACATCAAGATAATTTACACTTCAATTAAAAATGTCAGTATTAAACTTGATTTTACTATCTATTTTATTCATCCAGCCACAGAAAAGCTATAGATTGGCATATGAGGGTGCCACTGGCCGTACCAATCCCTTGTTTAAAAAAAATGAATTACCAAAATTCAGACATTAGAAGTCAATTGGAGGGAGCCTGTATGAAATAAAATAGACTTCCAAGCCCTATTATGCTCAAGGTTAGTGTACAACAAAGTGATATCAGAAGTATCCAATACTAATCTGCATTCTAATTTTTAACACTTGACATATGCTTGGAAGGTTCTCATTCATCCAGGTCATGGTATATTGTTGTATTTATTAGATCAACTGGACTTGAAGTTTAGTTCTTGAAGACGTTTCGCTAGTCATCCGACTGGTTTCTCAATTCAGAATGACTTGTACAAGATCGTGGAAATATGTACCCTAGAAAATCCCAATTAGCATATCCCAGCCAAGTGTTAAGGGCGTGATTAGATGTGGCTAAGAGGTGTTATAGGAACGCCCAGAGTAAGGTGTCAAAACAGCATTGTACATCTGGCATCTGTCTGCATGTACAATGCTGTTTTGCACTTACTCTGGGCGTTCCTATAACACCTCTTAGCCACTTTGCAATCACGCCCTTAACACTTGGCTGTGATATGCTAATTGGGATTTTCCAGGGTACATAATTGCCACAGATTCTTGTACAAGTCATTCTGAATTGAGAAACCAGTCGGATGACTAGCGAAACGTCTTCAAGAACTAAACTTCAAGTCCAGTTGATCTAATTGAATACAACAGATTTAACACTTGACAATTCAGCTAAAAGTCTATTGAATAACAAATGTACGAAGACAATCCACACACTATGGTCTACAAATCTGTTTTCTATGCCAGAAAAACACGTACATCTTTTTTGTATGTTATATGAAAAGAAAAGGTTAGAATGAACTACAAAGAACAGCAAATAATGCTGTGCTATGCATAGCATTCAGTCCCTGCTGCTCTCCCAATTAAAATAAAGAAGACAAATACAAAAATGTCCTGACCCAGTTTACCTGCTTTTAAAAAGCAGTATTTTCTATTTAATAGTTCTAACACTATTTCTGTATGTGAATTAAGTCTCCTTAAAACCACAAAATGATTAAAAGTAACTTTGCAATATACATGCTAGCCCATCACATGCCTTAGCAACCAAATCTGGCACAGCCTGCATTACTGGCTCAGGGTCAACAATAACCTTCACATCTTCTTTGTTGAAGATGTGGGTCAGTTGATTCCCATTTAGTTTCCACTTCACATTCTTGTTACTGTGGCCTTCATGCATCACTAGATTTTAAACTGCAGTGCACCATATTTTCCCCAACATGAACTGTGCCCTGAATCACATTATCAGTCCTTTATCTAAAGCAGTTGTCAGCTATAATTGAATTTTCAATAGTTTAAACATAGATTTTAGAGCAGAGGGATCATTTAAAAGCAATTGTTGTGTGCTGATATTGTTTATTGTTATGTGAACGATTGTATCTTTGTACTGAATATTGATTAATTATTATCAACAATTAATCTATTTCATGAAACAGCTACCTGTAGCACACATGTAGATATGCCAACAGTCTGAGAAAATGAGAGTAAATTAAAATATTTAGTTCATCATGACAATGTATTTTATATTGCAACATTCTATTTTCTATAATAATCATTCTAAACCTGAAAAAGATCAAACATATTTACAGTTTGAAGAGAATTTAAAGGCCCATGGTACTAAGGAAATTCTTTTTCACTAACTTATTCCTGATAAGACCAGGTCACTATTGATGTATCTGTTGTATTCAGTTTGATCAACTGGACATACAGTTTAGTTCTTGAAGACGTTTCACTAGTCATCCGACTGGCTTTCTCAATTCAGAATGACTTACAAGAATCTTTTGGAAATTATGTACCCTGGAAAGTCACAATTAGCATATCACAGCCAGGTGTTAGGGATCTTCTAAATGCAGGGCGTGATTGCATTGTGGCTAAGAGGTGTTATAGGAACTGTCCAGGGTAAGGTGTCAAAATAGCATTGTACATTATTATTATTATTATTATTGTGGACTTATATAGCGCCAACATCTTCCGTGGTGCTTTACAGTTGCATTTATATACATAAGGAAAACATACATGTTACATACAAGGGTTGTGCAAGTAACACAAAGTGCAAATAATTCAAGTGTTGGTCCAGCAGAATTCAGTGTGGTAAGTTACAGCCTTACTGTGGTACAATAGGAAGGAGGGCCCTGCGCCCCTTTGTGCATGGCAGACAGTTGATGTCAAACCCCCCACATCTATTCAGGCTTGGTTTCTTTATTTTCAAATAAATGGCCTCCTTAACACCTCTCTTGAACCAGTCATGTTCCTTTGCCAATATGTTGACATTACAATCTTCAAAGGTATGTCCTTTTTTCTTAAGATGCAGGTACACAGTTGAGCCTGATCTGAGGAATTGGCTCTTCTGTGCTGGGCTATATGTTGATGCAGTTGCTGTTCGGTCTCCCCCACATACAAATCAGAGCACTCTCCACTGCACTGCACTGCACTGCGTATATGATGTCGCTTTTCTTGTATTTTGGTATTATGTCTTTTGGATGTCTTTCAAGTCCAGTTGATCTAATTGAATACAACAGACTTACCCTGGGCAGTTCCTATAACAGCTCTTAGCCACAATGCAATCAGGCCTTGCATTCAGAAGGTCCCTAACACCTGGTTGTGATATGCTAATTGGGACTTTCCAGGGTACATAATTGCCAACAGATTCTTGTACAAGTCATTCTGAATTGAGAAAGCCAGTCGGATGACTAGCAAAACGGCTTCAAAAACTAAACATCAAGTCCAGTTGATTTACCTGAATACAACAGATATAACATGACGTGGATGAATGAGATCCTTCACAAGCATGTTACTATTGATATGCCAATTGCAGATATGGTCATCTTCCTTGTCTGATTGCTGGTTTATTGCAAAAGACATTTCAGTATAGTTCCGGCTCTATAGGCTTTGGACTTTGTGCATGGTGCTTTTTGAAGCTATGACTCAAATCACATGTTGTCCCCTGGAGATCATCATCTTTTTTCCTGTATCTGTAGTCACTGGGTCACTTGCCTAATAGCCCCAGATTTATGCAAGTAGTAACTGGCATAAAGAGCATGGCAAAACACCAGACAAAGGTTAGCCATACACGAATCATTTATTGCTGAGATGGAATATTTGTATTGTGCTTGTGATTTATTAGCTTTCATTTTTAGAATGAGATATAAGGATCTCTATAAATGTTTGGTGAAAAAAAAACAATTGTTTGTTAAAGGGTATCGCCACTGAAAATATAAAGTTTGGCCATTTAGTTTTATTGAAGAATAGAATCCTGGGTGCTGATATAAAATGATCAGGAGCCAGGAGAGAAGAAAAGCTACTTATCCGGTCACCCTCTCCTACGTCGCGTAGTCTGACAGGTCCCCGACGGACTCTGTCTTCTATGCACATGCGCAAGTTCGATGCGCATAGAAAACAGAGTCCGTCTGGACTTGTCAGACTACGTGGCGGAGGAGAGGGCGACCAGGTAAGTACCTTACCTTCTCTCCTGGCTTCATATCAGCAGCCAGGAGATTCCGTTCTTCATGAGCCATGTCTTAACTTCTGTTTTCTGTAACAATAGTCAGTTTGGAAAATTGCAATTGATTGTATATGAACATCAATCAATCAGTGTTTTTAACAAGCATGCACAATTGCTAAATAATCAGTAAAGATCAGAAATGACTTTTAGAAAAAAAATGCATCTAGTAAAGAATGAAACCTATGTGGTATTATGATCACGTTTTCAACTGAAAGTTTATCTTTTTTTATTATAAGTAATTAAATCAATTAAAAAAATTTTTTTTGTGTTTGGCTATTTTTATTTCTTGTGTTTTTTTGTTTTTTTTGGGGGGGGGGGGGGTCTTCCATTTAAGTGTCTCTTTGAGTGTGGGTAGTGGACATGGCCAAACCTCAACATTCACCTACATTAGACTACAAGCAACATCATTTTAATATGTCAAAAAAATTACTTGCAGCTTTCAAAAAATATACAATACAGAAATAAAATGCTACATTTAAGGGGTTACCTAATGCTACATTTGAGGATTCTCGCAAATTCGAGGCTCAACAAACACTACATTTGAGGATTATCCCAAAATCCAGGGTCACCAAATGCTGCATTCGAGGATTTTCCTAAATTCCAGGGCTACTGCAATGTAGCGTTCGGAACCCTCGAATATGCAACAACCCTCAAATGTACCGAAAAATGTACCAAAAAGTTAGTATTTAAATGAGTTTTGGTGATAAAGACATGTTCCCCAGACCATTTCCAAGGTCCCAGAGCCATTTACAGTAAGTTACTATTGCTATTTTATCTGTATTTTATTAGAACTATCCAAACTTTTCCCCCCGTGGCCTTTAATGGGTTCTTTTTTTGAAATATAGAACTATAGAACTTTTGCTGAACCAAACCAAACTTTAGGAAGTCTGTCCATATGTTGCTTGGAAGGATTAGTACTCATTATTTCAGATGACCATTACCAAGCAGTTTATTCTGAGTGAAAGGGAGGGGAGAAGTTATTGTGAGACCCCCTAGGACAAGTGAATAATAGTCATCTACTATGGTGGATCATTTAATGACATCAGACCCCTTAGCAGATACTGTGTTAGGTTGTGTTAGGTAAAATATACCTAGCATCTGTATGTCATATTGAAGATAAAATTATTTGAGTTCTGAATAAAAGCAAATTGATTTTTACTCTCTTTTAATGCAGTTGTCACTGACCAATGGGATTTCAGCACTGTATATTGCTAAGATATTATTTGTTTTTTTAAATAGATTAAAGGAGAACTAAACCAAAACTTTTATACTCCTCAATCTGAAAGCATCCCCTTCTAGAACACCAATAAACTGTAAATGACTAATACAGTAAATGGCATTAAAGTAAATGTAACCATCTAAAAAGCTGTATAAGATACCTGTGTGTATGTGCACTGCTTGGCCACTAGTAGGCGTGACCTGCTGTAACTAGATCCTGCAGTAGATTAGAACTGAGCATGTGCAAATAACACAATGGTCAGTGACCACACTGTGCGATACTGGAGTGCTAGAACAAAAAACCCAAGTTAGCAAGGTAAATTTCCCAGTATCCACATCAAAATGAGAGGTCAGACACAGATTACTGCTTTTATATCAAGGTTCTCTGCCTTCTGATTCAGTGTTGTTCTGAGGCTCTAGTTGTCCTTCAATGTTTGCCACCAGAGACAAATTAACTGGAAAATGTAATAACGTTTAATTTTGGGTAAATTACTGTAAAATCTGTACTACCCAATGTATTAAAGGGGAACGGTGGTCCAAAAATGAATTTAGGTAAATTGACAAGAATTGTTTAATTTATTGTCATTGTTTTGAAGATATTTACATTTTTGTGTGTGATATGGCAGCAGCATCACCAGGTCCCCTGCACTTCCTGCTTCCTGCTCTGAAACCATGTCAGTGGATGACAGTCACTCTGCCCTGTGTCACCTCCTCCCCTTGCAGCCCCCCTGGTCCCTCCCACTTATGGACCCCATGGCCCCTCCATTGTCAGGCCCCATTTGGCCCCGCACACTTACGGGTGCCTTGGCCCCACCCACTCGTGGGTGCCATGGCCCCGCCTACTCCTGGGTGCTGTGGCCCTACCTACTCCTGGTTGCTGTGGCCTCGCCCACTGACGGGTGCCGTAGGACACTCAGACTCCCCTACAGAAAACTGTGAAATACTCTGCTTGAAAAGGCTGTTTTCACATAGTGAGAGAGTAGAGCTAAAGATTCCCTTACCTTCACTGTGAGGATCTTCACTTCACACAGCAGGGAGGGGGAGGGACTTCCTGTCCTGTCACTGAAGTCTGAGGCTGTGCTCGTCCAGCGGCAAGGTGGAGGAGCATTCTTAGGAATGTCACATGTCAGCCTCCCACCCATTAACTTTCTGGTCAGTAATTTCTTTATATCTTGGGCTATGGAGCACGTAGAGAGGTGGTTGATGGATCGTTTTAAAGGTAGGAAACTGGTCTTTCATTTAAACTTCCCTTGTTTGGAGACCACAGTTCCCCTTTAATATTAATATTAACTTTGCTTTTATAGTCATTTCATGGGGCTGCACCATTTCCAAACGTTTTTGGAGGTAGTATACTCGATTCAATACACTTCATAGTGAAAAACTTAATGTGTAGTCAGTAGGGCTGTAAAAGACGCGCTCCTTACCTGACCAAGATTCCTTTAAGCAGTAGCATCTCGGACAGGTAAGGAGCTCATGCTAACGTTTGTAGCCTTGATAGAGTTTAAGTGAGTAAGGAGCAAAATATCTACTCTGCAAATATAATTGAAAAGGTTTCAGTGCACTTGACAACTGCCTTAATCAGTCTACACTACATTCCTTGCAAGACTTGTTCCTTTTTGTTCTTTTGCATAGTGGCAGTAAGTACCTGCCTGCTATTGACCATCAAAATTCACAAGGTGCTTACAAAAGCCCAAATATCATATGTAGACAATTAGCAGAATTTAAGAACCCTTGAACTACTAAATAAAAGGAATTGTGTTATGATTGACAGTTCTATGTTTTACATGTGTAGAGATAATGGAAAACCACTTCTGATTAAAGCCTTGGAAAGCAACTGACTTTGGTTTCACTTTAAAAGCAATAAAGATCTACCGTACTAAAAGGAAAATGTGCTGAAATCAGGATATTGAGTGCCCGCAGCCACAATCCACTAGGAATAGAAGATTTTGCAAGCACACCCTGAACTGTTTTAAAAGAAAGTCATTCCATATGGTGATAAAATGTTTTTAAATCATCTAAAATCTAAATTGACATATTTAAACATGTGTTCATAACGTGTCTGGAAACTTTTCCTTTGCTAAAATCAGAAGCATCCATTAGCGATTTAAGCTAAATAAATATATAAAAGTATTTTAAAAAGAGGATCAAAATTGAAAATTTGCTCTTAATTTTGCGGTTATTAAAACACGGTTTACTTCCTGTACTTGTGCACAATTTATTTTCTCCATGTTTGAATTCTGACTGTGTTCTACTGTGTCATGTCAGTACAGTTTTCTGAAAACCTTAAAATGCTTTGCCACCCCAGACCTGAAAAACAGAGAGAGGATTATCTATAAAGGCTAAAAATAAAATCATATTTTTATTTCCGTTTATATTGTTTAATAGAATGGATAAAAAAGCACCTCTTAATATTTTAGGGGATTTTTTCATTTACAGTGAACTTGGGACAGTATTCATAAAGGATCATTATATAGACATTTTACAGTTTCCGACTGTATTTTCGAGTTTATCGATTGTTTAAGGCTATTTTATAGAATTTTCGAAAATAGCTCAAACCTTCGATAAAAATAAAAATGCGCACAAAAGTCCCGAAATCTGTATATTTAGATTTCGGAAACCGATGTGTTCCTTGTCGGATCCGGGTCCGAGTCGGACCCGGATCCCATCTCTACCAATAACCCAACTCTTTGTTTTGGTGGAAGTCTAAGTTGTCATAGTACACTTCACATGCTCTCTAGTGCACAGCAGATTAAAACAAGGAAGCTGAATTATATTCCAGCACAGAGACCCGGCTCTCTTATCATGCATAGATCATGCTACAGCATATTCTGTTTTTCAGACACAGAACAGAGATTTAACAGTGTTGAAAACAAGCTATGTTCCCCCACACATTCCTTTTCATACAATGCTCACTCATTTATGCTGACAGGGATCTAAAAAGTGCATTGGCTGTGAGTTGTACTGGCAACAACATGGAAGTCTTCTTAGTTACAGAATCTACTTCTTACTGTATATGTACATAAATGCAACTTACTAGAGAAGAATCTTTCAATGTATAGGTGTTCTGGGGAGAAAAGCTTTCACATTAGGATTTTTAAAAAGTAACTATAAAATATTTTTTTGATCAAGTTGTTGCTTCAAATATTTTTTTGTCATTGTCAAAAAAGCAAAAATGCCAATTTATTAAGACAGAAAATTTGCAAGATCAGCTCCCTGAAGGCAATGAAAGAATCAAGAACCTGCCTGAGTTCTCACTCTGCCTGAAAAGGCTGTTTTCACAGTTTTCTGCAGGAGGGGGGTCTGAGTGCCCCACGACACTTGCGAGTGGGCGGGACCATGGCACCCGCAAGTGGGCGGGGCTAAGGCACCACGGGTGGGCGGGGTCACATGGGGCTGTAAGGGAAGTGGCCAAGGGGAGGAGGAGACACAGGGCAGATTGACTGTCATGCACTGACATGGTTTCAGAGCAGGAAGCAGGAAGTGCAGGAGACTTGTTGAAGCTGCTGCCATATCACACACAAAAATGTAAATATCTTCAAAACTATGCAAAATAAACAATGAAAATAAATTGCAAAAATTCTCAGGAGAGCAATTCCTATCATTTTACCTAAAGTCATTTTTGGACCACAGTTCCCCTTTAAATACAACTAGCTAAAAAAAATGAAAAAGTGAAAAGTGATGACAATTTTATTATATTACATAATCAACAGTGTAAAATGGATTTGATCATAAGTAAAGAATAATTATATGCTTAACACTGATTCAACCTATATTTTGATACGTTATATATATTCTAATTCAATTAAATCAAGAACTAAAGTCAGTTTTGTTCTGATAATTTACTCTCTTGTAAAAGTTCTACTTCACTGCTTAACTGTAATGTGATCTGATTGTGAGTGCTTATCTTCTTTTTTCCTGGTGGTCTTCAGGGTGCTATAGATATCCCTATAGACTTATATTGATTATGCCACTAGCTATGGAAGATAAAAGGAATATTGAAAAATGTTACGGTAAGAAGAAATATTTGTAAATTCCTTGTACAAGTCCCTATATGGTGGGGGTGTATGGGTGTGTGTGTGTGTGAGAGAGAGAGAAAGGGATTGATTGTTGACTTTTTGAATTTTAGGTTCAAGCTAAAAATATTAGAATAAATAGTAAAATGCCCGTCCAATCAGTAAGGTAATTTTTTCTTGAATTTCTAGACCTAATATAACTTGAAGTAGCAGTATGGAGTTTGTAACTACACAAAAGGGGGACTGTACTCCTTCGGCAAATTTACTATCGCATATACTGAAGTTGAAGTTCTTTTGATCTGACTAAAACATAAGAATAAACAGAATAAAAGATGATCAATGAATATAACTGTTAGTGCAAACAGTAAAAACACATGGGTGTTATAGAGGAATGCTGGGAGTTGTAGTTTTCAAACATCTTGAGGTCTACTGACTGCCAATCTCTGGGTTAATGCATACAAAAGAAGCCTTCCAACCATTTTAAGGTAACCCCAATATTGAAGGTCATATCCTCGCTCCTGTCTCGTGCCTTGTTCCTGTGCCTCGGCTCCTGTGCCTTGATCCTCTGCCTCGGTTCTAGTGACTTGTTTATGTGCAACTCTACCATCTTAGTCGACTCAGCGCTTGCAGGTACTGGGGGCCACAACCTGGTGTGACTCAGCAACACAACATCCCCACCATTAGGGGCTCTGGTGAAAACTTGGTCACGCTTAGTCTCTGCACCCCAGTGCCACTGGGTACAAGTAAGTCTCCACTACGGAATCAGGTAAATCCTGTATGTCTTTTTCTCGAGCATTGTCTTTTACGTTATCCTTATTGATACTACTCTTTTGTAGTTTATATCTGTCAATGTCAATATCAATGTCAGGATTGCCCACACAAAAATAATAAATTTACTGACAAAGCCATGAAAATTTACTGACAGCTTGCAAAGCTACAAAAAAAAAAGATAATAATTTGAGACAAATTCTTAAAAATTTAATAGTTCAATGTAGTTCAATAATTTGAACTCACACAATCTATAGTTTAGCCACTGTATGCCAAATCATTCTATAGTAAAGGGATGGTAAAAACACAGCTGGAAGTAATGTCACATCACCCAAACATAAATTGGCATTTGCACCCCAGAAAAATGTCAGGAAAACAATCTTATGTGCAGCTGCTGTTTTAGAAAAAAAAACACTTTGCACATGCAAACTTGTGCCTCCTTGTCATTTTTCTCCAGGTTTACTTATCTGTAACACTGTCTTGAAGTAGAATTAATGTGTTAGTTGTTTTGTGATCACCATATGTCATATATCTTCTAACAGTTCTATGCATACTTTTTCCATGAAAAGGGTAAACAGTGTAATCAAAAGTAATTACATAAATGCAATGCTTTCAAATCCGAACAGATTGACAGGCAAATGTGCTAACTGTCAAAACAATTTCTTTGGCACTCTTGGTCCTTCTGAATTCTGCTTCAACTTGCATTAAAGGTTTTGGAAGGTTTTGTTGGTGTATATTCCATGAACAGACCATGCATAGTCAACTTATTTATGTATAGTACAACAAAGGGAAGTGGGTGGGTGGGTGGGGGGACTTGCATTCTATCCTACAGACCCTGGGACTGAGCAACCTTATACACAAGGTCCCAGTGTGACTGGGAAGCGAGAGTGAATAGCACAGGTCATCCAATCATGTAATGCATGTTGATGCAATATTCAACTGTCAAGAATGGTTAAAGAAAATATTTTGAAAGAGTTAAATTTCTATAAATCAGTTTTGGGGGGCCACACTACCTATGCTGAACAATATTCACATGCGTTACTATCTATTTGCGATGCGCAAATGTTTGCAATAAAATTGGGAACACAAACGTTCTGAAAACATATCGCAGCACAGCGCATGACATGTGGCCACCCACAACAGATGGCAAGCCTGATTGTTAGCGCGTGAAAATCCTTAACGGTGTGACCTGGCCCTTAATGACATGGTTTTCATGGTATAGAGGTCACACCCAAAGCCAATATGTAGGTAGTGAATATGGTAATTTCTTAAAATATCTATAATACTAATGCAATGGAAAAATAACAATTTACTGGCTAAACATTGACCTTTATTTGGACAGTTTTGCTGGAAATATGAAAACTAAAAAGACATATATACCATATTGTTTGGCAACAGTATATACAGTATATTAAACTAGTTATTTTAAATATTCTCTCTCATTTTGAAAAATCAGTTGAATTTCTACCCCTTGCTATTCCCTGCTGTTGACATTGGTAAGCTGACATTTTAGGTTCTGTAACAGTCCTTCTTCCCAGAATGCACACTACCTTGGAATGTTCCTAACAGTAATTTCTACTGATTGGCTGTTGAATGGGTCAAACATGCTCAGATCTCTACTGAGCAACTGAATCAACCCAGGTGCTGGGTCAAGGGCAAGACCATAACGGTCTCTATTAGGGGTCCTGCAAACAGGAAGTCAGTATTTTGGTTGCATTTATTTATACACAGACAAAATGCTGAATGGGCAGGTTAACAACTCCACCCTCATAAGAACATCTTTTAGAAAGAATGGCCTCTTTAAAATATGTTGATATATCATACTTTGTCCTATGAATTCATTACTGTATGCCTGCTATGCTTCTGGATGCCTTGTGGAAACTGAGCAATTTAGAAACCTGTACTGAGCAGGTACTGAGCCTGGGCATGTTCAGAAGAGGTAGACAGGGGATTAACATTCAGTTATTGGCTGTGATGTCAACTGTCAAATCCATAACTGACAGTTGCTAACTGGAAGAACCTGGAAGCAGAAACGGGAAACAGGACATTGTGCAGGATTTCAGGTTAGACTTATATATTTCAGATTTCAAACTATTACCGTTTAGGGGTTTGGGGGGTGATTTACCTGTATGTAAGTTTTCATTTTAGGGCTGGACTTGCCCTTTAAGGTCATAAGGATGGACAAATGTTTTTTTTTTCTTAAAAGTACATGTGTTTTCACTGAACTTCCGCTGAACTTAACACCATTCTTGTGGCAGGTGCATGGCGTATAGGAAAGCTAACCAAGCAGTTGCTACAAGTGTTATATACACTTACAGGGTTATTCAACAAAAAGTTCTTATCATTTAAAATGGTGCTAATTTTGCCCCAACCAATCAGATCTTAGCTTTCAAATGTTAAATAATATCTGATTGGTTGGGGCAAAATTAGCACCATTTTAAACAATAAGAACTTTTATTGAATCTCACTGTTAGCGGCTAACCATTGTGGCACTTTACAAAGCTACCCAATGGCAGTGGTTTATGTCTGACTCATGAGAGCCACTACAGTGTGTGTATATAATGGGGGCTCTTGGTGCATCGCCCTGTTAGTTTCCTAAATGTTGGAGGAAATTTACTCACTAATGGAGCTTTTCAGAATCTGTCAGCCTTCCAAAGTGTGCAGCAAATACCACGGGAATATGCTACACACTGAGAAATATATATGAGGAAATCCAGGGTTGCTAATGTTATATGCAGGAAAAAAATGTAAATCCTAAAAATGAATAATCCCCATAAAAATTCAAAAACGGTTAACTTTATTCGTAAGAACCTAAATATATATTGCTATATGCAGGTAAAAAAAACTTTTCAGAAATCAGTAAGGTTGTAACTGTTACCAAGTGTCCGATGTACTCTGCAAATAAATAAGAAAATACATTTTAAAGGGTATCTCCACTGGCATGCGCATAGAAGACAGGGTCCGTCGGGACCTGTCAGAGGACATGGTGGAGGATCGATCGGGTAAGCTCCTTACCTCCTCTCCTGGCTCCTGCAAGTTTTATTGAAGAACGGGAGGTAAGACACAGCTCCTTTAACTTCTGTTCCGTTTAACTCCACCCTCATAAGAACATCTTTTAGAAAAAATGGCCTCTTTAAAATATGTTGATGTATTACACTTTGTCCTATGAATTCATTACTGTATGTCTGCTATGCTTCTGGATGCCTCATGGAAACTGAGTAATTTAGAAACCTGTACTGAGTCTGTACTGAAAAAGAACATGCTGATGTTCGAAACATGTCACAGCAATAAACGTATGCAGATCTAACTGCCTGGGTGTCCTCTTCCTTTTTCATTACCTACTGAGCCTGTACTGAGCCTGGACATGCTCAGAAGATGCAGACAGGGGATTAACATTCAGTCACTGGTTGTGATGTCAACTGTCAAATCCATAACTAACAGTTACTAACTGGAAGAACCAGGAAGCAGAAACAGGGGCAACAGGACATTGTGCAGGATTTCAGGTTAGACTTTTATATTTCAGATTTCAAACTATTAATGTTTAAGGTTTTGGGGTGTGATTTATTTGTATGTAAGTTTTCATTTAAGGGTTGGACTTGCCCTTTAATAAAACTAAATACCAAAACTTGAACTATACCAGTGGAGATACCCTTTAAGTTTCTGTTATAACCTGTGCTTTGCCTCAGCTGGTTCAAAAAAAATGTAATGTAAATAAAAATATTGCAGAGGTTTTGTGTAGCAGTCATGTTGTAGACCTTTTAAGGCAGGGATGTAAACTTGGGGCCCCCCCAAATTCTAGATGTCGGCATTTGTCATACTCAAACATCTGGAGGGCTGCAAGATTGACATCCCTGCTTTAAGGAAAGGGCCATTTTATTATTCAGTCCCCAGGAAATAAATTCTCCACTTGTAGTAAATAAATATCAGAAGAACAAAATGGGAATAAATGCAGAGTTTGGACACCGGCATATTGTAATCTAAAAGAAATCAATTCAACATGCAAAAACCAAGCTAAGAAAACTAGGAAAGTAATAACCGAAGAGACTAAAACATTTTCCAAAACATTTTCTTCAAATGCGGAATGTGAATAGTAGAAAAGTGAATCAGGAGGATGTTTGTCCTTTAATAGAAGTCATTGAAAAATGATATGGTAACTAAATACAGACAGACGTAAGGACTCTGGGGAAATACAAAACAGTATCCCATAGCACTTGCATATCTGTAAGCACGTTGGTGGGATGGCCCCAATGTATTACATCAATATGATTGTCAAAGGAATGGTGCTACAATTTACCAAATAGTTTATTTTCTTTCCTGTAATTAAACATGCAAGTGTAACCTTCGCCCCTAGTCTCTACAGACACACACACCATACATAGAGTTAACTGGCCCTTTATAGAACTCCTTCTTAAACACATGCATATATTTTTCGTGTTAGCATTTTAAAGTAATTTTATTTCTAACACTGTACATGTAAACCAATACTCTTGTTGCTTTTCCTATAACTAGATTCAGATTTTGGACTCCAGCACTGATCATATTTCTGTAGATTTCCTGCTGAACTTTCCTAGAGCTTATCATGTGTGTGTGTGAATCTGTCCTATTAGATGTCTTTTTTTATCCTAGCAGTAGGTTTTATAGGCTTGGCTTCTTGGTGGAAATGATGCCTGACTGGAGAGTTGGGAGATTAAGTAGATTAACAACACATTCAGGTAATTGCTGTACATGATAAGAGTCATTAACTTTTTTGCTCTTTTATTTGACTTATATTGGTCCAGCCTAAAGACAATTGCTTTGTTTCTGCCCTCCTTGTGGATTTTTTGATGCACTCTGGCTTGTTTTCTCAGTTTAATTCACAGATGTCCCTTGCTTTTTGGAGGCCACAAGTTTGAAGTAATAATGCCCTCTTATAGTTATGCACTCGTTGCCCTCACTGGTGCTACTCTTAGTGCAGACACATTAGGTCACTACCTAAGTCAGAGGGGAAAAAACTGCCTAGCTGCTGAACCCGCTCTTCCCTATCGGCCGGTTCGTAGAGGGAAGTGGGGTCAACAGGCAGTAACATGAAGTTATTAGAGAATTCCAGCATGGAACTTTTTTCATAATGAAAGACAGTGGAGCACTTTTGGTATTAATAACAATCATATTTCACTGCCCAGAATAAGCGTGTGTAAGTACTGTGTGTACCTAGCTTTAGGCCAGGTTAGGTGTTTGTCTGAAGAGGTGGGTTTGAAGTTTGCATTTGAAGATATTAAGGGTTGGTGAATGATAGATTGATGTAAGGAGGAAGGGAGTTCCAGAGCAGATAAGGATATCAGTGTGTCATTAATTTTAATTGAAAATCTATGTAGGGGAACAGATCCTGAAGGTGGGAAAAGGACAAATTTAGTCTTGTCCATATTCAGTTTGAAGCGGAAATGGCACTAAGGAAATTAGGGATGTGGGATTTCAGTGTAGGGAGATTTGGAGCAGAGATTTATCATGCGTATCATGAGCATACAGGTGATACTGGAATCCATATGAACTAATGAGTTGTCCAAGACCAAAGGTGTACATGGAGAATATAGTGAGCACTATCTGACTTTATTTGAGTTTGTCTGTTTTCTATTTTAAGTCTTGTTATATTTAGGGAAGTTGTTAAGTTCTATCTAATTGTGTAATTTTAAATTTGTTGCCTAGTATTATACAATTGCAACAACCAGGTGCAAATATGCCAAAAATCTAAGATGTGCATGAAAGGTTTTTTTACTTTTATGCTTTCTTGTATGGCTGTTGCTGTGGCAATGCTTTGTTGTAGTTAGCACTAGAGGCGCAATACTCTGTTACCAAGAGTTTTGTAAAGGCTTCTGCTGAGATTTACACTTTTTAAAAGTTTGTTGTTGCATTTGGTTAAAGAAGTCATCCTACGCTTGTTATTTTTTCTGGATTTTATCCTTGTTGTGGGTGCCTGTCCTCCTAGGGGTTGGACTCTCCCATCTGCAAGACCCAGTAGCAGACAGTGGAGTTCATTGTGTTTCAGATCTCTATGATGTTCAGTGGTATAAAGTTGACTAAAGAGTCAGTGGGACACACAGCAAAGTCTGCAGCTGATAATACACTCACAGCAACTATAAGTATTGTGCAAATCACAGACACAATGGAGAGTGGACTGAAATCCCCTGGGAGACTAGATGTGAGTTCTTCTACTCTGTCCCAAAGGAAGCACTGAAAAGAGGAATTTACTTTATATGTGGATATCACAGTGTCACCCATTGATGGGAAGCGTAAAACAAAAAAATGTTCCAGTACCTTATTGGGGAAAAGGCAGAGAAATTTTTCAGAGAAAATGAAACTGATTATTTGACCCTAAAAAACATTATTCAGGCATTTGGTAAACACCGTGAACCTAAATCGAATGAAACCGTGGAAAGTTTTTTCCAGAAGCTGGAGAAACAGATGGCAGCTATGTCACAAAATGAATCAAAAATAAGTCAGTGGGTTCAGAAATCCTGAAGAACCGTAGTTCAAACTCAAACTAGTTCGGATAGTTTTTGGATAGTTCAAGTTTGTCCAAACTCATAAAGTTTGGCCCAAACTCAGGTTCGGGTCCATCACTATCCATCACTATCCAAAGTAAAATGCCCAGCATATGGTCAAATATGCAGAGTCTGTGGCAAAAAGGATCATTTTGCATGTCAAGTTACAGTAAACTGAAAAGCAAACAGCAACAGAGAGCAATAAATTCAGTGATACTAAACACAGACAGTGCAGAAGCCACTAAGCAAAGTTCCGAACCAAACCATTACCCCATGCCTACAATAGAAGATATTTTGCTTGATTTTCTCATATGAAGAACAACAAAAAATGGTTACTAAGTTACTCTATAGCGCGATGAATGGGCATTTCGGACAATAATCACATGTGTGTATGCGTTCAGTCAAGCGTCATTCGTCATTCCACCATGGCAGATCAACGAGCAACGCCTGAACGAATGCATACACACGTGCTATTATTGGCCGAAATGGGTGTTCGTCCCGCGTCTGTGCGCACTCCGGGGTCTTTTGGCGGCTGAAGAATTAGACGTGTGGACGAGGCTTTACATTGATCCTTGAATAACTTATTGCTGATTTTATTCCAATAATTAAGATTCTGCAGTAATGATTGTTGGGCTTTGTACAAAATCTCACTTACTGTAACGTAATCATTTGAATTATATTTGAAGACATCCATTTACTTCTCACCTATAATTGTACACTACAAAGAAATATGAGCATTTTGGATCAGACTTGGTGCTTGTCACTAAATATATATCAAGTCTCTTAGAGATTTACTGCAACCAGAAAGGTCTGCAAAACTACCAGCACAAAGTTAAAAATAATCCCCATAATCATCACAAACATTTGCTTACATTACCACAGAGTTAAGAGGGAAAATACTTAAGTATTTTATAAAAGCAGAATGGAGTGCCCCAAATTAAAGAGCAACTACAGTGTTCTTTCAAAAAAAATGTTGTAAATAAATGCAGAATTAATAGGGACTTGACAAGCTTACGTGGCTTATTCTTGTACCTTTGTGCTTTGTCTGGAGCACTTACTGTATCAAGGGGAATGCATGGAGCAGGGGCAAGAAATGCAGACCGGTTATGCTTGTCAATATCCTTGTATGATTTCATCTTTTACTGTTTTACTGTTGCCATCTGATATAATTCCATAGAAAAAAATAGTTGTAAAATGGTATAAATTTGAAGGGGCCTAGTCTCCCTGAAACATGTGGTTTCAGCACAAATATTAAATCACATTGAATATCTTCTGAGTGTGCATCTTTTTATTGATAAAGAAAAGCTAAAATGTAATAACCCTTCATAGATTTTATAATGTGAAACTATCAGATCAGCAGTATTGTTGAAAAATAGTCTTTTAAAGGACAACTTAAGCCTCAGAACAACATTGAATTAGAAGGCAGGTCACCTCTCATTTTAATATGGTTGCTTGAGAAATTTTACTTTCTAACATGAGGTTTGTGTCTTATTTCCCAGTTGGTCACACCCACTAGTAGCCTCTGCCCAATCCTTTTACAGGACAGAATATGCTAGGGAGCATGTGACTGAGACCAGGGGTGTGGCCAGTCACTGTACATACACACAGTTATTTCATCCAGTTCTTCGAGGGGGTTACATTTTCTTTAACGCTATTTACTGTATTGATATTTTACAGTTCATTGGTGTTTTCCTGGGTGTATGTTCAGATTATTGAGTGTTAAAATTTGGGTTTAGTTCTCCTTTAATTCTGCAGGTCTTTAGCTATTCCAGAATAGTTTCCGAACCTAATTACATATTTACACACGTTCAGTTAATTGTCTACCGTCCCTTCCAGAAATGTAAAATAACTAATGGCTGACCAGTGGCGTCGCTATGTTAAAACATTCGGGGCATGTGCCCCGGATCTTTGGAAAAGTGCCCCAAATATTTTAACACAACTTACCTAATAGAATAGAATCTCCTTTTCCCAGTAGTACTCCCTGATCACTGCTCGGTGATGTCATTGCGCCAACGTTGTACTACTGGGAACTGCGGCCCCTGCACTGCCTCTGCAATGACTCTGCAATTAATTCCGTCCTCCAGGCGCTCCACTGCACATGGGTAGATAATAGCTGCATAGCCCCATTCCCATGTATGTAATGAAATGCCCATGGCTAGCATTATATAATAAAATTCCCATGGCTACCAGTATGGATCGCATTGCACATATTTGTCACAAAGTGGGGATTAGCCCTTACAGTCAAAAAAAAAATTAATTTGGGGATAGATTTTTGTAATGAAATTCCAAGGGCTACCACTTTGTAATGAAATGCCCATGGCCACCAGTATGTGATAAAATAGCCCATGGCTACCAGTATGTAATGAAATGGCTACCAGTATGTAATGAAATTCCCATGGCTACCAGTATGTGATAAAATAACCCATGGCTACCAGTATGTAATGAAATGGCTACCAGTATGTAATCAAATTCCCATGGCTACCAGTATGTAATGAAATGGCTACTGGTATGTAATGAAATTCCCATGGCTACCAGTATGGGATAAAATTCCGATGGCTAACAATATGGTTACCAGTTTGGTTCTGTAACGTCACTTAAATAAAGCAGTTTATATCAAGACTGGTGTGCCCGGCTATATCTGTGAAGATTAGTATGTAATGAAAAACCCTTGGCTACCAGTGTGTGATGAAATTCCCAGGGGTAACAGTAGATGATGAAATTGCCAGTTTGCTGCCAGTATGTAATGAAAATCCCATGGCTACCAGTATGTAATGAAATTCGTATGGCTACCAGTATATAATGAAATTGCCAGTTTGCTAACAGTATGGATCGCATTGCGCATATTTGTCACAAAGTGGGGCTTTACCCTTACAGTTAAAAAAGGAAAATGTAATTTGAGGATAGATTTTTGTGATGAAATTCCAAGGGCTACCACTATGTAATGATATGCCCATGGCCACGAGTATGTGATAAAATTCCCATGGCTACCATTATGTAATGAAATGGCTACCAGTATGTAATGAAATTCCCATGGCTACCAGTATGTAATGAAATGGCTACCGATATATAATGAAATTCCCATGGCTACCAGTATGTGATAAAATTCCCATGGCTAACAGTATGTAATGAAATGGCTACCAGTATGTAATGAAATGTCCGTGGCTACCAGTATGTAATGAAATGCCTATGGCTACCAGTATATGATGAAATTCCCATGGTTTTAATAACTTTCTATGGGGCTGTGTATGGGACTTTCTATGGGGCTGTGTATTGGGCTTTCTATGAGGCTGTGTATGGGGACTATCTATGGGGCTGTGTATTGGACTTTCTATGAGGCTGTGTATGGGATTTTCTATGAGGCTGTGTTTTAGACTATCTATGGGGCTGTTTATTGGACATTCTATGAGGCGGTGTATTGGACTTTCTATGGGGCTGTGTATTGGACTTTCTATGGGGCTGTGTATTGGACTTTCTATGGGGCTGTGTATTGGGCTTTCTATGGGGCTGTTTATTGGACTTTCTATGGGGTTGTGTATGAGATTTTCTTTGGAGCTGTATATGGTACTTTCTATGGGGCTGTGTATTGGACTTTCTATGGCTTGTACTCAAGTCAATCAGTTTTACTAGTTTTTCAAGTAAAAATAAGTACCTAGGCTTATACTTGGATGGGGTTATACTCGAATATATACGGTATCTCTGTCTACACCTTTTCTCTGTCTATCTTTCTATTTATAACTTTCTGGATGTGCCTCTATCTCTCAGTTTGCCTATGTTTGTCTTTCTGTTTGTCTCTGTTTATCTCTATTAAGTACCTAGTGGGCGTGGCCTAAATTTTGCCCCCCCGAACTGCACGCGGCACATAGAGAGCCCAGGAGTTCCCCATATCTTCTTAGACCCTAGAGATGCCCCTGTGGCTGACCTTGTAATAAAAACTAAGAAGTCAAAAACAATTATAACTCACTAGAAAGGAAGGCTGCAGAAACCAGGAAATGCCATAAACCTGCAGAAATGAAGTTTCAAATAAATATAAAGTATATAGCCAAAATTCTCCAAAGCTTATTCTGGATAACTTCAAATGTACAATTATTTTGTTTCTCATATTGGTACTACTTATCCTTTAAGGATGAAAAGTGAAAATATCCCACTGAACAAACCCAAAATAACACGTTTTCAAATAAGCAAGAAGATCGGGATGTGATTGTGGTAAAAGAAGATAACACAATAATAGAGAAATATTAATCCATAAAAAAGCTTTATAGTTTAATAACATTTTTGGAAAGGTTACATTAGATATAGTGTTATGGGATATTTTTGGAGCTCTGGTGTAATTTTGCAAGAGGGAATGCTAAATTATCGTTGTCATACATATACTACCAAGCCCATCAGGACCTATCAGATGAAGCAGAGGAGGAGCGAGAGACTGGTAAGTTCCTTCCCTTTGTTCCTGAAAGAATGAATCAAACAAGTTGGAGTAGAAGAAGCATGCCTTTCAATGCTGATTTGCCAACCAAATACTGCCAACCACATACTGCCAACCACATACTGCCAACCACATACTGGGGAAAAGCTACCATTACTACATGCTATATCCATATATCCAGGAATAGCAACAGAGACATGAACTGTGAAACAGAAAAGTCTGATTTGGGACACATCAGAATGTGCCTATGTGCACATTGCAAAGGAAAACATACAAAATATGGTGAATGCACAAAGAAAGGGACTTGTCATCTACAGTGAATCACAAAAAGGCAACGGAATTCTACATCATCATCTACATCCAAAAAAAAATGAAGGTGACAGTCAGCAGAAGTGATATTGCGTGTTGGGAGTTTTAAGAACTGACAAACTTTTCAGCCAGAGTAAAGAGTTACACTTGAGATACGACAAGAACAAAGTGACAGTCACAAGTGTCCTCATTTAGAAAATCTACAAGAAGCAAGTTCCTTCTTGCTCCTTGTAGATTTTTCTATTAAATTTAAGGTAGAAATAGCAGTTGTATGTAAGCTTTAATAGTAGTATGTAATCTTTAAAGGGCATGTCAACCCTCAAAACTAAAATTTAACCCCATACTGGCTCCACTGTGTAGTGTTGAAAGATCCGTACCTTACATGGGGGATTGAAGGCCTGTAAGTAACTTTCTGGGGATTTTCCTGCAAAACTAACTCGGCGGTTGGGGGTGGGATGGTAAAGACTACACATTATTAAAAAAAAGTTTAATTTAAGGGAGGGGATACCCGTTAAGATTCTGTCTGTCATTTATTAAATGGGAACTGTGGTCGAAAAATGACTTTAGGTAAATTGACAGGAATTGTTCTCCTGAGAATATTTGCAATTTATTGTCATTGTTTATTTTTCATAGCTTTGAAGATATTTACATTTTTGTGTGTGATATGGCAGCAGCATCACCAGGTCCTCTGCACTTCCTGCTTCCTGCTCTGAAACCATGTGGTCCCTCCCACTCATGGACCCTCCCACTCATGGACCCCATGGCCCCTCCATTTGCAGACCCCCTTTGGCCCCATTTGGCCCTGCCCACTTACGGGTGCCTTGGCCCTGCACACTAACGGGTGCCGTAGGACACTCAGACCCCCCCTACAGAAAACTGTGTGAAAACAGCCTTTTCAGGCAGAGTGACAACTCTGCCTGAAAAGGCTGTTTTCACATAGTGAGAGAGTAGAGCTAAAGATTCCCTTACCTTCACTGTGAGGATCTTCGCGTCACACAGCAGAAAGGGGGGGGGACTTCCTGTCTCTTGTAATGTCACTGAAATCTGAGGCTGTGCTTGCCAGTGGCGAGGTGGAGGAGCAGTCTTAGGAATGTCACATGTCAGCCTCCGACCCATTAACTTTCTGGTCAGTAATTTTTTATATATCTTGGGCTGTACGTAGAGAGGTGGTTGATGGCTCATTTTAAAGGTCACTCCACTTGTTTGCAGACCACAGTACCCCTTTAATGATTCCCCTACACACAGTCCCAAGTGTTCCCTTCAGCCTCAGCCAACTCCATGACATTCACTTTATCTTTAAAGTGTGTACCCAGCTTTAAGCTGGGAGGTGACCATGAAATAATAGGGGTTTTTTTATGTTGAAAAAAAGGTGGCCTGCAAAACATATTAGCTTTTTGTGTGAGGGGGTCAGAACAGTCAGTCAGGTTCGTAACAGACACTTGAGGAACCAATGACTCTGCTGCATAAAGGGGGCCATTAATCACTGTATCAAGGGGACAGTTAAGCTTATGCCATGCTACAACGGAGTAGCACTGGTACGTGTTTGCTTTTTAATGCACTCTTAAAAAATGCTGACCGCATGCACTCGGAAAACAGGTCGCAGCACTGGAGGCAGATTCTCGTGCTTCAGACCATGCTTGTGAGGCTAAGGCCACATGTACTGGGCAGCAACATGGCAAAAGCAACAAAGTTGGAGGAGCACACTATTTCATTTCCAGTGTTTTATTTAGGCAAAAAACATACAACGTTTCGGGGGATGTGACTTCCCCTTCCTCAGGTATAACCGTGTTGTATGTTTTTTGCCTAAATAAAACACTGGAAATGAAATAGTGTGCTCCTCCAACTTTGTTGCTTTTGCCGTATTGCTGTGGCCCTTGAGGTGGAGGGCTGGGAGGATTGCACCTATCAATTGGAGGCCGTGCCAAAGGAGGTGTGCTGGAGTGTACCTACTTGAGGACTGGGCAGCAACATACATGAAAAGCTTGCACGCATTGGCACGTTTCACATGTTTTTACGGTCTGATTGCTCTGAGCGTGACAGTGTCTTTGTGTCTGCATGACTGAACGTGTCTGTGTGACTGAACGTGTCTGTGTGACTGAACGTGTCTGCCTGACTGTGCGTGTCTGCGTGACTGAGTGTGTCTGCGTGACTGAGTGTGTCTGTGTGACTGAGCGTGTCTGTGTGACTGAGAATGTCTGCGTGACTGAGAATGTCTATGTGACAGTGTCTACATGACTGAGTGTCTGCATTACAGAATGTCTGCATGACAATGTCCGCATGACTGAGTGTGCATCTCCCTGACTAAGAGTATATCTGCCTGACTAAGAGTATCTTAGTTGGAAAGACTGAAAGTATATTATTAAAATGAAAGGGGACCCATGAGCATGCGTGTCTAAATGCAAAAAACATACCTCCTAAGACCTCCCAGACACAGATATGTTAAGCCAAATGAAAAGTTTATACTTTCCTTTATAGTTGTGCTTGTGAAGGATCTCATTCATCCAGGTCATGGTATATCTGTTGTATTCAATTAGATCAACTGGACTTAAAGTTTAGTTCTTGAAGACGTTTCGCTAGTCATCCGACTGGCTTTCTCAATTCAGAATGACTTGTATAAGAATCTGTGGCAATTATGTACCCTGGGAAATCCCAATTAGCATATCACAGCCAGGTATTAAGGGCATGATTGGATAGTGGCTAAGAGGTGTTATAAGAAAGCCCAGGGTTTTTGACACCTTACCCTAGGCGTTCCTATAACACTATTCCTCTATGCAATCACGTCCTTAACACCTGGGGTGATATTCTAATTGGGATTTTCCAGGGTACATAATTGCCATGGATTCTTGTACAAGTCATTCTGAATTGAGAAAGCCAGTCGGATGACTAGCGAAATGTCTTCAAGTTGATCTAATTGAATACAACAGATATTTCTTTATAGTTTTTACTGAAATGTTAATATTCTGTTTCTTACTGTATATATTTATATATACATTTATGCTAGCTAAGAAATACACAGCAAAGATTACTTTTCTGTTTTGTATAAAATGTAAAGGATTATGTCAATATTAGGACAGGAGTATTGAATGCGTTTTAAAAAAACAAAAAACTGAACTGAAATCTGAAAAAACTGAACTGAAACTGAAGAGGGATGATCTACAGTATGTGCATTTATATGATTGGCTGGTAGCTTCTAGGAAGCAATATGTTGAGCACCACAGAGCATGTAAAGTGTACTGTGTACACGTAGCTGGGTTTCACTTAGCTAAGGTGGATTATGGGAGCTGACCCCCTAGTATTTACAGGTTATTTTCATAAATCACCCAGCAGCCACAGCAAAGGGAGAGGTGACACACAGCTTGTTGTATGTTTCTAAATGTGCTTTGTTTATTGTGACAATGTTGTCTGGAGACTTTAGTTCCTCTTTATACCTCACAGGATTTGTGGACTGACCAGTGGTGTAACTAGGATTGTCCCCTGGTTGTTATGCCTCTGACAGATAATACAGACAAAACCATTAGTAAGAAATACATTCTTAGATCTTAGATCACAAATTGGGTGGACATTAGTAGTAGTTGTTGAGTGTGGGCGTTAGAATAAAGGTTTCTTTTTTATAAAAATATTTACAATCACCAATGTAGGACTCTGCCTCCTGTCTCTCCTCCGGGAGAAGTTTGGCATGCGCGCTGCAGCCATTCTCCCCCTCCCTCTCCCTCCTAGCTCAAAATTCCTTTAATATCATGTTCTGCTTCGTCCCCCAGCCCCAACCACAATATTTTTATTGCCAGAAACTTCCCCAATCTTTACTTACCTTCCCTCTTTCCTCCGCTGTTCAGAACTACCAGCCTGCCTCTCAGCCAATCACAGATGCGGCTGAAGGTCCCGCCCCTCTGCTTGCAGTTTCGTGCATGCAGAGGGCTGGGCAGTGAGATGGAGGAAAGAGGGAAGGTAAGTAATGTTTGGGGAAGTTTCTGGTAATAAAAATATAGCAGTTGGGGCTGGGGGACGAAGCAGAACATTACATTAAAAGTTGTTAAGTAGGGCGGACATACCCTTTAAATCAAGGTCAAATATACTTTATTTAAATAATATAAGCATTATGTTTATTTTTCTGTAAATGCTCCATAAAAAATATTGGCAGTTGGCACAGTTTACTCTGTACATAGTTTCTTATTTATCTGCTTATTTGTGTTAGTTGTTGTGACTTTATGCTACAATGATGTTTCTCCTTAGTCCAGCCAATAAGAATGCCTCCATAGATTATGACTTAACTGTGACCTCAATAATTGCTTCGATTTACATTGGATTTTTTGGAAACATTTGTCTCTTATGGTTGTTTAGTAAACAGAATACAGATCCTTTTACATCTAATTCAATAAATGTTCTTATCGTTAAAAATGGTACTAATTTTGCCCCAACCAATCAGATATTATTTAACATGTGAAAGCTAACATCTGATTGGTTGGGGCAAAATTAGCACCATTTTTAACAATAAGAATTTTTATTGAATAACCCTGCATAAAGGGGAATTGTGACCTAAACACAAAGGGCTTTCAGATGAAAACCTCCTTCTCTTACCATTAAATGGATGCTTCAGCAACCCTTCTTCCTGCAGCAGCAATGGGGATATGACATTCGGATATCTGAAGAAATCTTCACTACTGGAGGTTGGTCCTTTGGTCTCTCTACCCCTATACCGAAAGTTGAGCCATTTGCTGTTGTTAAGGGGAGGCACGTGCTAAGGTGAGGATAGGGAGCGAGGATAAGTGCATAACAGCTAGAAATGAAATATTTACTGATTATTAAGTTATTTCTTTCTATGGAGGAATCTGACACATCCTTTTGATCAAATGTTTCTGGATTATAATTAGGGACTTAGTTTCAGCCTGTACCGCTCCTTTTAAGTTTAATTTTTTTTTTATTGTTTACATTACAGTTTGTTTAAATTTTAATTGACATAACTTTATGCCTCCTAGGTAAATCTAAACTGCATTTAATAAGGTTAGTAATTAAATGTGTTAAAAATCATAATTAGAATCATAATGAAAAAAATATGTCATCACTTTCAATCGTGTAGGCATAAATAAAGTAGATAGTCAAAAAAAGGAAAGATAGAGATTGTCTAAACATCAAAAGGTGTCAGAAGCTTGAATGAGCGCACAATCTGGCAACACACCATACAATAATATAACCTGAATGAGTAACTTAATAGGTCACTTTAAACAGATGTTTTTTTGCACACGTGTGTGTAAAAACCATACATGCATACTAAAAAAGATCTTACTTTTTTATTTTGCTTTTGTTATTAGTCATTAATAGGAGACAATTGGGGACTTGCTGAATGCATGCATTCTAAAAACTGTATATTTTTTTTGCCATTGGAAATTAAAAATGGTGCTAATTTTGCCCCAACCAATCAGATCTTATTAAACATTTAAAAGCTAACAACTGATTTGTTGTGGCAAAATTAGCACCATTTTTAAAGATAAGAACTTGTATTGAATAACCTTGTAAGTTTTCCCTGTCATTATCGCCACTGTGTTTGGCAGAATCTTTGGTGAAAACAGTTTCTGACACATATTGCCGTTTTGAATACCATCTCACATTGCAGTGGAAAACAATCGTTTCTATTTATAAAACGTTGAAAAAAGTTTGTCACCTTAAAAAATTGCCAAGTCTGAGGTGGCAATAATGCATTAGTGGACACTTTTTTAGACTAAAAATTACTGTTCACCATGTTGTATTTCCTAATACAAACAAGGAGGGTGTTAGACAATTTTGTTTTTTAACTGAAAATAATGATCATCGATTTTCAATGTTTGGACACTGAATAGAGAGCTGGCACGGGCCAAAAAACGTGTAGTAGAACTGAGTAGAGCATTAAATTAAAAAGCATGTGGAAGTTTTAATTTACCTTCTCCTTGCCATTCCCACCTACTGTCTGTCTCCTCAACTGTTGGTGTGTGGTTCTGAGCATCAATTAAAGAAATAATGCATGCAATGTATTGTAAGCAGCTGGACTTAAAGTTTGTTCTATGCAAAACACCCCTGGGAGATTTGGTGGAAAAAAAAAAAAAACATTTTGGAAAAATTTTGGTTAAAAGCAAACACAGTACCAGTATGCCATTTAAAACACACCATACCCACTTTGAAGCATGGTGGTGGCAGCAATATGTGGAAATGAATGCTGCCAAGTACACAGAAATTCCTGAGTAAAACCTGTTTTCTTCCCTGTCTCCCCTTCATCTACATCTACAAATATTAACTGACTTCTCTAGCTCCTCCCACAGCCAGTGTCTCTGACATTACTAAATTTAACAAAGGCTAACATATGTTAATGAGGGAAAGGCAGATTGGGAGCCAGAGAGCAGTCAGTTATAGACTCCCTTTAAATCAAGGATAGATGACTCTCCAACCTTGTTATTCTCGTTTTTGTATTTTTAAAAATTATTTTTCAATAGTTTGATGTTATTTATAAATTCAGGGATGTTTACCCTTCAAGTGAAAAATTTTATATACTGTAAATCACACCCCAAACCCCACAACTTGTCGTAGCTTAAATCTGAGAGATGTAAGTCTAACCTCAAATGCTGCCTGATGTTCTGTTCTGCTTCCTGGTTATTCCAGTTAGTATTAGTCAGTCATGGATGTAACAGATAACATTACAGCCAATGACTGAATGCTTTTATCCTAGCTGCCTCCTCTGAGCATGTGAAAGTTTGTAAAGCTTCCAGCGCTTGGAAGAGGAGGCTGAAAGAAGTGCATGTTGCTGCATTACAGATTAGCACGATTGATCGGGATTTTCTGGCACGGACGATCGAGGTCAGTCGCGGCTGGCCGCCCCACACCAAGAGATATTATCAGCTGACCAACCGAAAGTGCCATGAAACAGTCGGTCGGCCAAAAATGTCTTCTGGTGTGTACCCAGCCTAATAAAACCAACAATGCAAAGGTGTCTGCAGTCCGCATATAGTGCAGTCATGCCATCATTCCAATTACATATCCCTATGAAACTAGGCAGAAAAAGGGAAGGTCATATGATTTCCAGTTACACAGTAGAGAAACCCAACATTATAAAACCCCATATTCAATACAGGAATAGCAGAATCCCAATTAGAATTATTATTATTTATTATTATTATTATTGAGGATTGATATAGCGCCAACATCTTCCGCAGCGCTTTACAATAACATGTATACATTCACTTCAGGCCCTGCCCTGAAGAGCTTACAATCTAAGCACATTTATTTAACATACAACCTATCAGTATATCTTTATGATTGTGGGGGGATCTGGAGTGCTAGGTTGCTGCTGTTGTCTCCTGGACTGCTGAATGCTTCCTGGCACCTGAATTCCTTGCTCTCAGGCTAAGGGACAGGATAGTGTGCTACAGCTCTCAGCTGCTGGATACTGCCTAAGCATGTGTGCTAGCACTGTTCTCTTTTGCTCAGCTTTCCCTTCTGGCAAGCCCTAGTCTGCTTCCTCCTGCAGACTAGCCTCCAGTATCCCTTGCTCTCAAGCCAAGGGACAGGATAGTGTTAATCAGCATGTATTCTAGCTCTTCCTTTGTCTATGTGCTTCCCCTCATGTGGACTAAAGCTGCTACTTTTATTCCCAAATTCCCTTTGATGTGCAAATAACCAACCTTCAACCAGCAGCCAATCATCAGTATTGTACAGCAGACCAATCAGCAATTAACTTTCTTTAACCACCTCTCCTAATCTTATATTTTGCGATCGCATGTCGGTCAAATATAAGATCGGGAGAAGTGTTTCCGGCAGGATTGCATGAACTTCGTGTGAGCGCTCGGTCGGGTAAGTAATATCGCACTGATGTATGGCCACCTTTAGACTAGCAGGAGACGTACTAATGATTTTATGACAGGCAGTCCCAGGAGTTTTACCCATTGAGCCATCTTGTGGACAAAAGATTAGCTGCATATTCCCAACAGTTTGCTTGGTACATTTTACATAAACATTATTTACACAAGATATTTTACTGGGAGAGATGGATCCTGGATGAAACAATGTTGTATTATTTATTAAGGACTGGGCACCACTCTCTCCCTTACATAGCATTCATTATTATTATTAATAACATTACAAACCCCATATGCTCTGTCACAACATCAATAAAGGAAAGGAAATCACACTGATTATACAGCATTTCTAGAAATACAGTATTATAGGATTCAAATCATTCAAAAAGTCATACATAAGTCATACATAAATATGGCCCTTACCATTTTGGTTTTCCTGCATACACTGGTTTGTTTTATCTAATTGATTCTATCTGTTCAACCAAGGCAATAGAAATGTCAAACCATGTATAGCTTTCTGTTTGATATCGATCAATCTTTCCAGAAAAAGCTGATTGGACCGGTCTGAAAATTTTTAGACCTATCCATCAGCCGCAGCACTATCTTTGACAAAATTCAGAAACCTGACCTAGATACTTTAGATGGTGCAATCTCATTGGACATTCATGTTTTCATCGTGAGGTACCAACTAGCAGATCTTGCTAATGTGTTATGTACAACTCACGAGTTACAGATAAAATGGTTGTAGCCATATTAGTCCAGTAGCATATACTAAGAGATGAGTACTGTAGGATAAGGCGATACCTTTTTATTATGGACTAACTGTTCATTTTTACAGACAAGCTTTCGAGAGATACACTTCACTCTTCCTCAGGTCAAGCAGTACTAAGAAACACAGGGTACAAGAAAAAAAGTTTGTAACTCTATCAACTTTAAAGATGTGATGTACCCTGTGTTTCTTAGTACTACTTGACCTGAGGAAGAGAGAAGTGTATCTCTCGAAAGCTTGTCTGTAAAAATGAACTGTTAGTCCATAATAAAAGGTATCACCTTATCCTACACTACTCATCTCTTAGTTCAAACTCATAGATCTAAAATATATTCAAACTAGGCTGGTCACTTATAGTGTGCTTATAGTGTCACTAGACAGTTAAGCCCCTTATATAAACGGGCGCTAGACATTAAGTCTCTCTATCTCTCTCTCTCTCTCTCTCGTGTCGGTTCCCGTTTAGGTCCGGCATGCGCTTCTTCACTGGGGGGAGGGAAACTTCAGGGACGCGCACGCACATGCGCAGAAGCCATAAGACACACACACACGGACGCAGGGACGCACATTTAGGGTTTTATTATATAGGATACTATTTTTTCTGTAACTGTCGATAATTCATTCATCATAGTCGAAAGTCATATGTCTTTGAGAGTTTGGCAGTGAAAGATCAGCATTTGGCTTCAGGAGTTTCGCATTTCTAATCAAAGGTTTGCCCAAGGAAGGCTCGCCACATGTTTGGAATTTTTGTTTATTGTCAGTGCACTCGGGATATTTCATCAGTGTAATGACATTTGCAGTGTGATGCTAGAGTGGCTAGCTCTTTTGATAATGTGGCCTGCCGTGGTTTGCCTATTTAAACCCCCAATGGTCTCCAATGTTGCTGTTTCCTCAGATCAGCCTTCTGGTTGTTACTTGTGAGTTTCTGAGTTTTATTCTTATTTCTGATTACTATTGGTGACCTTGATTTGTTTTCTGGACTTCTGAAACTTCACAACTTGCCCTGACCTGTTGCATGAAATACTCTGAACATTTGCCACTTGACTCAACCTATGCCTGTTTATAGTTTCTGAATCGCTTTTGCCTGCCATGATCCAGTGACCCAACTATTTTATTGTTTACTTCTTAGCTTACCATCTACAAATTAGAGGTTCTAGTCCTGTCCTGCTCTCCAGTGGCTTTTTCTTTTACTGGGGCCAGTTACTTTTTCCTGGGGATGCAACCTGGTGTTAGCTTTGAAGTGCAACATTCCCAATATTAGGGGCTCAGGTGAAGATCAGCAGACACTTAGGGACTGGTGCAGAACCAGAAGCGGCGTTACCTACCAATGCGCAGTTCTGTGATGCAGCAAATGCCTGATATTGGTAACAGTATCTTTTAGTTAGGTTAATGTATGCAATGGATTTATTCTCCTTGGCGCCTAGCTCAATCTGCTGAAGTCCATAACCCGCCGTGACGGTGTAAATAGAGCTTTCACTGCTCTAAAAGAAACTTGGGACTTTGTCTACAGAGACCGGGGTAAATATCGCAAGTTTGGTGCTGATCTGGGATCTGTCAGTAGAATGGTTTTAGGGTTTGGGGTTTGCGGTTTCCTACCCAGAGGCCCATTTTCTTTGTTGGAAAAGGATCTTGGAGTTTTGGTGGATAACAAACTTAAATATAGCAAACAGTGCCAGGTGTTAACAGCTAGAGCCAGCAAGATGTTGTCTTGTTTAAGGAGAGGTATGGATTCATGGGTAAAAAATATTATTCTCCCTCTTTACAAAGTACTGGTAAGGCCTCATTTGGAATATGCAGTGCAGTTTTGGAATCCTGTGAACTAAAAGATCACTCCTAATGAAAACAAATAACTTTGTCGCTAAAACAATTCCATCCTTCATAATCGTATCCTACTTATACACTGGACAATTCACTATGGTCTGCGTGTCTGCTTAGGGAACTTCGCTCATTTATCCATTCCAAGGGCACATGTATGTATGTTTTTATTGTCAGTTATGTATGTATATGTAGAGGAGGTCTGGGTGCTGAGATGCCCCAGACCTGTCGCTTGATCCTTGTAATCTTTCCCATTGCTCTGTCACAGTAGGGATCTCAAACTTTGTATAGATAGACTCATACACCGATATCTCCATAAAAACATGAACATTACTAGACAAATAATAAAACGACATCCACGTCGGACACGCTTCGGGAACCTCCGGGAGATAACTACAGTGACAGAGCAACAGAAATACCAAGTTTATAAAATACCAAGCTGTAGTAAAATACTGCAATAGTATTCAATGGGCAATCGTTAATCTACGATTGCAGCCATAGATGTATGATCGCTATCGTATAAATGCACGGTATCGCTAAAAAGCTATACTGTGCCTTATAAAAATGCCACCTGGAGTCAGGAAGGAATTTTTTTCCCCTTCATGCTGCGTTCCTCTAGATCAACAGTTAGACAGGAAATGTGGGTATTGCTAAGTAGAGACAGACTAGAACTCAAATCCGAGTTCGAACCGAGCTATTCGAGTTCGAATGGACTTGGACTTCTTGAACTATCCCGGATCTGGATTTTCAATATTTTCTGGACTTTCGATAATTATCGAATGTTCGAACGTTCGAGGCATGCGAATATGCAGTTAAAATGTCTGTTATACCAATACGCGAGTAAATATCGAATTATCGAATCTGCAAGTAAAATGTCTATTATACCTATAAGTGAGTAAATATCGAATATCGAATCTGCGAGTAAAATGGTAAAATGGTTATTATACCTATATGCGAGTAAATATCGAATTCTCGAATCCGCGAGTAAAATGTCCATTACACCTATACACGAGTAAATATCGAATTCTCGAATCCACAAGTAAAATGTCTATTATACCAATACGCAAGTAAATATCGAATTCTCGAGTCCGCAAGTAAAAATTGGTTATAATAACCTATACGCGAGTAAATAACGAATATCGAATCCGCGAGTAAAATGGTAAAATGGTTATTATACTTATATGCGAGTAATATTCGAATTCTCGAATCCGCGTAAAATGTCCATTACACCTAACACGAGTAAATATCGAATTCTCGAATCCACAAGTAAAATGTCATATATCAATATGCGAGTAAATATCGAATTAATGAATATGCAAGTAAAATGTCTATTATACCAATACGCGAGTAAATACCGAATTCTCGAATCCGCAAGTAAAATGTCTATTATACCAATACGCGAGTAAATATCGAATTTTCGAGTTCGCGAGTAAATGTGTATAATACCTATACGCGAGTAAATAACGAATATCGAATCCGCGAGTAAAATGGTTATTATACCTATATGCGAGTAAATATCGAATTCTCGAATCCGCGAGTAAAATGTCCATTACACCTATACACGAGTAAATATCGAATTCTCGAATCCACAAGTAAAATGTCATATATCAATATGCGAGTAAATATCGAATTAATGAATATGCAAGTAAAATGTCTATTATACCAATATGCGAGTAAATATCAAACCCTCTAATCTGCGAGTCGTTTATGGGATAATTATCTAATGTTCGAACGCTTTCCTCCGCTGCACTGAATGACCGGCAGCCGCGCCTTGATTGGCTCCGCTCAGCCAATCACAGACGCGACTGCCGGTCCCGCCCCTCTGCTTGCATTCTCGCAAGCAGAGGGCCGGCAGTGCGGCGGAGGATCGAGGGAGGTAAGTAAGAGTTTGGGGGGCTTTTTAAAAAAACTAAACATGCGGTTGGGGCTGGGGGACATGGGGAGCATGATATAATTTTTATTTTAGGGGTGGACATACCCTTTAAGGTATTTTTAAAACCTAAAAAACTCGGTTTATACTCGAGTATATACGGTAGTTCGAAGTTCGAAAACGGCACCGAACTTTCGAATGTTCGGCCATCCCTTTTGCTGAGTAGTTGGACTGATGATGTATGTCTTTATTCAACCTCAAATACTAAACAATCCTAATTAATTACTTTTTCATGATGGCACGGTTCCCTTTAAAGGTAAGTTATTTTTATATTAATGTCAAATTACTTCCCAACATGATGTAAAGCAGAGACATTCAGAGTGTGTTTATTCTTCTTTTTATAGTATGTTCTACATAACTTGGATTTACGCATGCTTTTCAAATTCTGATTGCCTTCCAACTTGTGATTTAATTGCACTATGCCTCATTACTTTCGATTGTGATTGTTTTATGTTGCCAATGAGCCAACATGTTGTGCTCTAACAACAATGTTTAAACATTTGACCCTAATTGGCTCAGCAGTCCTTGGAGATGTAAAATCATTTACCATTACTACAGCTTAGATACACAGCATGTGTTATTTCAGTTGGAAGAAACTTATTTTGCATTGCAATCTGAACACACGTTTTCCAATGGTCTAACTTCATACAAAAGTGATTTTATCTAATTGTACAAATCCAGTCCTGTTTAAAATGTTTAGCCTAATGTATTAAATGCATACAGTTTAATTCATCTCTAAAGTCATTTTTAATGATTTTTGTAAAAAGAGTTCTACAATTCCTAATGAGCAAATAGTTGCAACTTTCATCTCTTAAAACAGCGATGTGAAGTAATCATCTTTCATTTGCAACATTTTGTCATTCCTGAGATCACCAGCCCTCCTTCCCAGTTTTCCCCATGATTAAATAGAGGCCACAATCAGGTCATCCCATAGTCCAGAGGTTATTTGGCAGCCTTTCGAGGGAAGAGAGGCTACAGTAGCTATTTACCAAACATGTGCAACTGTTATCCAGATCTGGAGTTTTTAAAAGTTAGAAACCTACAGAAAATACTGTAATGATCTAATGATTTCTCCCAAAATGCTACAGATTTAAGTAATATTGACAATTACAGAATTCACGCCAATACATTTACATTTAGCTTTAGTTCTACATTAAGTTCAGTTGATTTTCCCCTTGGAAGAAAATTAACAGGTATAGTTGGGGGTAAATACAGACGCAAAGGTATAACAGCGAGAGAAAATGAAGATTTAGATTTAAGGGAAAAAATCTTATTTGAATCCAGTTTGCAAAACAGATTTGGAACTGTCCCCCCATTCCTCTGGATCATCTTTTGGGGCTGCTACATACAGTGCATCCCAGCACAACAGACTACTACTGCCTGAAAAAGAGATTGGTAGTCTTTGAAGACAGCCGAAATTTATAGTCACGGCTAATATAATATCTTTTTGACTGATTTAGTCATAAAGCTACATTGCGCTGTATTTTTTTTGGCTCAACCAATCAATAACCGCACAGGCCAAAGTCTGGACCAAAATATTGACCCGTGTTTACCAGCCCTAGGGCTGAAACAAAAAGATAAGACTGAAAGACATGCCGTATGTCTTTATTCAACAAATATACAATATTAACAAAGAAAAAGCAACGAACATGTAAATTAACCTTCTTTAAAGTGCATGTCCACCCCCACAACTATCCCATCCCTCAAAATCCCTCACCACTGCCTTCACACTCCACAACACCTATACCTAACCTACCTCAACCAGCTCCACACATCGGTTCTCTGTAATCCCCACCCCCCATAGTCCCAAAACTGACCACCAGGAGGATTGCAGCGTCCATATAGGACTCTGCCTTCTGTCTCCCCTCCAGGAGAGTTAGCCCCAACCGCTTATTTTTAATGTAAGAAACTTCCCAAAACATTACTACCTTCCCTCTTTCCTCCGCCGTTCAGATCTACCCGCAGCACAGACACGGCTGATGGTCCGTCCCTCTGCTCGCATTTTCCACGCAGAGGGCCGGGCAGTGCGCGGAGGAAAGAGGGAGTAATGTGCGGCGGAGGAAAGAGTAAGTAATGTTTGGGGAAGTTTCTTGCATTAAAAATATAGCGGTTGGGGCTGGGGGACTAAGCCCTACACTATATAAAAATCAAAAAGAAGGTGGACATACCCTTTAATGATGTTGATAAAATGTTTTTTGCTTTGTATTCTATGTTATGCTTTTAAATCTGATTGTTTTTCTTCAAAACGGTAAAAGCCTTATACCTCTTTTTTGTGTTGAAGATTTTGCCAAGCAAACATATTCCTTAACCAATAATTACTCTTAGAAAATGAAATACTTTGAAAAGTATTTATGCGGTGTATTCCATTCCAACTCAAACATATTGTTAGAAAGTGCTGACAGTTTTGGGATTTGATTTTTGCTTTGCCGCATTTTTTATCTTTTTATCTGTATAGTAATAGCTACAATAAGAGTAATAAAAACATGAATTATTTCTAATTTGGCATGAATGATTGATTTTGCTGTTGGGAAATCCAGCCCATTATGGAGATGCGATAAAAGAGCGTAATATTGGGTTAGCGTGGGCTTTACACTTAAATAGCATAGACTGTACCAGACAAACAGTGCAATAATAAAAATGTTAAAGGGCAAGTCTACTCAAAAAAACTTTGTTCTAAAATTTAGATTACACCAACCCCCCCTCCCCCCCCAGGGGTGTTCAGAATTCCCCTTTCCTGCTACTTATAGTTACCCGTAGTTCTGGCACCTTAGGTCATCATCAGAAAGTGCAAGGAATGATTACCTAGGCAGTGACAGAGTAGCACAAATGGGAATTTATCATCCCAAAGAACGACTTGGCATACCAATTAATTGCCCTCAGTACTGACCACTGAGTTTAAAGGAGAACTAAACCCACATTTTTACACTCCAAAGCTAAAGGTATTCACCCTAAAAACTCTATAAACTGTAAAATCCCACTACAATAAATAATAATAAAGTAATTGGGACTCCCTGAAGAGCTGGATAAAATAATGTTCTGTATATACAGTGACTAGCCACACACCTGATCTCAGTCACATATGCTCATGTAAAAGGCTACTAGTTGGTTCCTGCAGTGTATAGAACACAATGGTCAGTGACCACACTGTGTGATAGTGGGATGTTGGGAAATAAAACACAATCCCATGTTAGAGAGGTAAATTTACCAACAACCATATCAAAAAGAGATGTGAGAAACAGATTAATGCTTTATATAAGGTGCTCTTCCTTCTGAAAGAGGCTTCAGTGTCCTTTAAGCTATGTATGCAAGGACAAATGAATATGGCATTTTTGATTCTCTATCTGAGATTTGCACCTGTATCAAAGGATCTAATATTGTGTACTTAGGAACTGTGAAGCTCCCTCCAACCAACTCCAGTATAATACCGAACGCGAGTAAATAACGAATATTCGAATTAGCGCGTTAATAATGTGTCCAAACATGGGGCTGTATATCAACCTTACGTACGTGACGAGCTTAAACCATTCCCCCCCCCGTCATTCTCGAGTATCGCACTTCTCGCGTGTAGTTGAAGTCATTTAGCTCGCCACTTTACATCCTTATGTAGTACTACCCCTGCTGGACCATCATCTTGCCTTGATCCTCTCGATCCACATCAGTAAAATGTACATATCGTATTGTCAATTAATGCTCGAGCTAAATATGTATATCTGACATTAATGATATATGCACTGTGAAACGATCCTATTGTGCGTTATAATCCAATTAAGAAACGGATCTCCGCGAGTGAATACCAGAATTCTCTGACGATCCGCCACTCCCGAGTTTTATAATAACTGTCTTTCCTTTCTTTCTTACTATGTGTTTTTTATTCGTGTATAGCCCATACCGCGGATTGGTACCATCTTCGAATTTCGACTCCGTGCGGGAGCTATCATCTGAATGTTGTAATAATACTATTATATATCACGGTGCCGAGGCAATTCATCTGATCCGACAATCGTCCGCGAATCCGCGAGGTTAAAATGCGTTCTTATACCTTATATATGCGTTGTAATATAAAATTCTCGACTGACGGATTGAACAAGTCCTATTTATCCACTTTTCATTTTTTACCCACTGCGTGTTCTTATCGGGAAACTACCCCTCGATTTTTCCCCTTCCCCCACTTCTCGGACCCCCCCCCATCCAAAGTTAAATGTCATATATCAATATGCGAGTAAATATCGAATTAATGAATATGCAAGTAAAATGTCTATATACCAAATGCGAGTAAATATCAAACCCTCTAATCTGCGAGTCGTTTATGGGATAATTATCTAATGTCGTTGAACGCTTTCCTCCGCTGCACATGAGACGGACAGCCGCGTCCGTGATTGGCTGCCGCTCAGCCAATCACAGACGCGACTGCCGGTCCGCCCCTCTGCTTGCATTCTCGCAAGCAGAGGGCCGGCAGTGGGCGGAGGATCGAGGGGAGTAAGTAAGAGTTTGGGGGGCTTTTTAAAAAAACTAAACATGCGGTTGGGGCTGGGGGACATGGGGGAGCATGATATAAATTTTTTATTTTAGGGGTGGACATAGCCTTTAAGGTATTTTTAAAACCTAAAAAACTCGGTTTATACTCGAGTATATACGGTAGTTCGAAAGTTCGAAAACGGACCGAACTTTCGAATGTTCGGCCATCCCTTTTGCTGAGTAGGTTGGACTAGATGGATGTATGTCTTTATTCAACCTCAAATACTAAACAATACTAATTAATTACTTTTTCATGATGGCACGGTTCCCTTTAAAGGTAAGTTATTTTTATATTAATGTCAAATTACTTCCCAACATGATGTAAAGCAGAGACATTCAGAGTGTGCTTATTCTTCTTTTTATAGTATGTTCTACATAACTTGGATTTACGCATGCTTTTCAAATTCTGATTGCCTTCCAACTTGTGATTTAATTGCACTATGCCTCATTACTTTCGATTGTGATTGTTTTATGTTGCCAATGAGCCAAACATGTTGTGCTCTAACAACAATGTTTAAACATTTGACCCTAATTGGCTCAGCAGTCCTTGGAGATGTAAAATCATTTACCATTACTACAGCTTAGATACACAGCATGTGTTATTTCAGTTGGGAAGAAACTTAAGTTTGCATTGCAATCTGAACACAGTTATTCCAATGGTCTAACTTCATACAAAAGTGATTTTATCTAATTGTACAAATCCAGTCCTGTTTAAAATGTTATGCCTAATGTATTAAATGCATACAGTTTAATTCATCTCTAAAGTCATTTTTAATGATTTTTGTAAAAAAGGATTCTACAATTCCTAATGAGCAGATAGTTGCAACTTTCATCTCTTAAAACAGCGATGTGAAGTAATCATCTTTCATTTTGCAACATTTTGTCATTCCTGAGATCACCAGCCCTCCTTCCCAGTTTTCCCCATGATTAAATAGAGGCCACAATCAGGTCATCCCATAGTCCAGAGGTTATTTGGCAGCCTTTCGGAGGGAGAGAGAGGCTACAGTAGCTATTTACCAAAACATGTGCAACTGTTAATCCAGATCTGGAGTTTTTAAAAGTTAGAAACCTACAGAAAATACTGTAATGATCTAATGATTTCTCCAAAATGCTACAGATTTAAGTAATATTGACAATTACAAGAATTCACGCCCAATACATTTACATTTAGCTTTAGTTTTACATTAAAGTTCAGTTGATTTTCCCCTTGGAGAAAAAATAACAGGTATAGTTGGGGGTAAATACAGACAGGCAAAGGTATAACGCGAGGAGAAAAGAAGATTTAGATTTAAGGGAGAAAAATCTTATTTGGAATCCAGTTTGCAAAACAGATTTGGAACTGTCCCCCCATTCCTCTGGATCATCTTTTGGGGCTGCTACATACAGTGCATCCCCAGCACAACAGACTACTACTGCCTGAAAAAGAGATTGGTAGTTATTGAAGACAGCCAGAAATTTATAGTCACGGCTAATATAATATTCTTTTTGACTGATTTAGTCAAAAGCTACATTGCGCTGTATTTTTTTTGGCTAACCAATCAAATAACTCCGCAAAGGGCCAGAAGTCTGGACCAAAATATTGACCCGTGTTTACCAGCCCTAGGGCTGAAACAAAAAAGATAAGACTGAAAGACATGCCGTATGTCTTTATTCAACAAAATATACAATATTAACAAAGAAAAAGCAACGAACATGTAAATTAACCTTCTTTAAAGTGCATGTCCACCCCCAAAACTATAATTCCCCCCCCCACTGGCCACAATAAAAATCCTTAGCTCACATCCCAGCTCCAAATGGTTCTCTTGTAATCCCCACCCCCCATAGTCCCAAAAACTGACCACCAGGAGGATTGCAGCGTCCATATAGGACTCTGCCTTCTGTCTCCCCTCCAGGAGAAGTTAGCCCCAACCGCTATATTTTTAATGTAAGAAACTTCCCAAAACATTACTTACCTTCCCTCTTTCCTCCGCCGTTCAGATCTACCCGCAGCACAGACACGGCTGATGGTCCCGTCCCTCTGCTCGCATTTTCACGCAGAGGGCCGGGCAGTGCGGCGGAGGAAAGAGGGAGTAATGTGCGGCGGAGGAAAGAGTAAGTAATGTTTGGGGAAGTTTCTTGCATTAAAAATATAGCGGTTGGGGCTGGGGGACTAAGCCCTACACTATATAAAAAATCAAAAAGAAGGGTGGACATACCCTTTAATGATGTTGATAAAATGTTTTTGCTTTGTATTCTATGTTATGCTTTTAAATCTGATTGTTTTTCTTCAAAACGGTAAAAGCCTTATACCTCTTTTATGTGTTGAAGATTTTGCCAAGCAAACATATTCCTTAACCAATAAGTTACTCTTAGAAAATGAAATACTTTGAAAAGTATTTATGCGGTGTATTCCATTCCAACTCAAACATATTGTTAGAAAGTGCTGACAGTTTTGGGATTTGATTTTTGCTTTGCCGCATTTTTTATCTTTTTATCTGTATAGTAATAGCTACAATAAGAGTAATAAAAACATGAATTATTTCTAATTTGGCATGAATGATTGATTTTTGCTGTTGGGAAATCCAGCCCATTATGGGGAGATGCGATAAAAGAGCGTAATATTGGGTTAGCGTGGGCTTTACACTTAAATAGCATAGACTGTACCAGACAAACAGTGCAATAATAAAAATGTTAAAGGGCAAGTCTACTCAAAAAAACTTTGTTCTAAAATGTAGATTACACCAACCCCCCCTCCCCCCCCAGGGGTGTTCAGAATTCCCCTTTCCTGCTAGCTTATAGTTACCCGTAGTTCTGGCACCTTTAGGTCATCATCAGAAAGTGCAAGGAATGATTACCTAGGCAGTGACAGAGTAGCACAAATGGGAATTTATCATCCCAAAGAACTAGACTTGGCATACCAATTAATTGCCCTCAGTACTGACCACTGAGTTTAAAGGAGAACTAAACCCACATTTTTACACTCCAAAAGCTAAAGGTATTCACCCTAAAAACATCTATAAACTGTAAAATCCCACTACAATAAATAACGTAATAAAGTAATTGGGACTCCCTGAAGAGCTGGATAAAATAATGTTCTGTATATACAGTGACTAGCCACACACCTGATCTCAGTCACATATGCTTCATGTAAAAGGCTACTAGTTGGTTCCTGCAGTGTATAGAACACAATGGTCAGTGACCACACTGTGTGATAGTGGGATGTTGGGAAATAAAACACAAATCCCATGTTAGAGAGGTAAATTTACCAACAACCATATCAAAAAGAGATGTGAGAAACAGATTAATGCTTTTATATTAAGGTGCTCTTCCTTCTGAAAGAGGCTTCAGTTGTCCTTTAAGCTATGTATGCAAGGACAGAAATGAATATGGCAATTTTGATTCTCTATTCTGAGATTTGCACCTGTATCAAAGGATCTAATATTGTGTACTTAGGAACTGTGAAGCTCCCCCAACCCCCCTCCCCCCCCTGAAGAATTTTAGTTTGAGGTCTTATTTCTCTTTGTTTAGAAAAAAAAATATGTGTCTGGGTAAGTGTAATAAAATGTTACAACAAGGGCTTTTGATTATGCAAATAAACAGGTTTTTATTCTTTCAGTTTACCTTTAATTCATTAATTCATGTTCTTCTGTGAAGTTTAGTGCTACAGGAAATTGTTTGGACTTTTTTCTCCCTAAGACAAAGAGCTTATTGAAAACAAGCAAAATGTTCCTTAGTTATCTATGCTGTGCCCTGCTTATCACCCATAATATGTTACATTTTGCTCCACTCCCTTTAATTCATCACTATACCTTATGTTTTCTTTTCAGTTTACAACTGTTGTAGGCCAAACTAGTAACAATAAAAAATGTAAATGTGCCTTTCTGACCATTAGCGTGTAAGTTTTTATGTAAACGATAAAAAAATAGGAATTGGATATGCTGTCATCTTATATACTAACCGACAAGTGTCAAAATGCATGGCTCATGGACGCATTAGCTCGAGTGCTGTGTCATCAACCCTCCTCCCACTGCCATTGGAGATGCGCACGGACCCCCACTTGTGCGTGCATTCAACAGTGCACACGCACTTGAGACCTCAATGCCATTTCCATAGGAAGAGGAGGGGGGCAGAGAGAGGAAGAGTCAGAGAGAGAGAGAGAGGGAGAGAGAGTGAGAGAGGAGAGAGAGAAAGAAACGGGGAAAAGAGGAGGAGATGAGAGTGAAAGGAGGGAGAGAGAGAGAGACAAAAAGAGGAAGGAGAAGGGGGAGAGAGAAGGGAAAGAGAGAGGGGAGAGAGAGAGAAGGGAAAGAGAGAAAGAGGGATAAGAGAGGTCTTTAAATGCAGGGTTGAATGGAATTTGTGATTCTTTAAAGAATCGGGGGGGGTTGCTAGTTCATTACTAAAATACACTTAGCCAAACAGAAATGGTGTGTACGTTTACAATCAATACTTTTACAAAATATGTTTTATACAGAATTAACAACAAATACTGCAGTAGAGTTTTTTGGGTGGATTTTGTTTAATTAAAGGACAACAATCCTTTTGTTACCCACCACTTTTCCAGTAAAAATACCCTATATAAGGACTTAAACAGCTAGGTCCTTACCCCTGGGCTTACCTTCAATTGGCAGTTCTGTGGAAGTTGCATCCCCTGGTCCAGTTAGTACCATCCTGCATGTGTCCGTGTCTGACCAATGGGAAGACGTGCACTGCAAAAAGCAAGTCTGATCCTGTAATGCTCTAGTCTAAACAAGGCTTCTTCAGTCTGAATACCCCAGCTTTACCACTATCTTCACCTATAGCCAAGCCCCTGTTTTCTGTGATGCTGAAAATGCCTTACCGGACATGGTTGCACTCAAGGATAAAAGCACTAGATATTTGGACTGAGGCCTGGGACACTCAGAAGTTGTAACCAAGCTGAAGTAACAGTCACAAAAAAGTGCAGGTGGTAAAGACAAAAGCAGAATCATGGAACAAGCCAAAGGTCATACACAGGATCAACAATATGAGAGAGAGTTTGAGAAGCAAAGTCAGAATTCAGACAGATATCAGTTGAGACAGACAGCAAGGATCATTGTCAAAAACAGGCAAGAAGTCAGCAACAAAGATCAAACAGCTAGAAAACACCACTTAGCAGAAGGGCAAGACAAACGCAATCAGGGATATTTACCCAGAGTCACTATTGCTCTGGGTAAATCTCACTTTTGGGATTCAATATGCTGTTTGTGCATGTGGGTGAATCCCAATCCCACTGCACGACTTTAACGCCAGCTACCAGCTGGCGCAAGGAAGGAGTTAAAGTCTTGCTAACCGATATTGAATCGGTTAGTGTGACTTTAACTCCATAAAAGAGCACTGCAGCACTCGGTAAATGAGGGTGTATATTGGGCAACAAGCATGAGAAACAAAATGAGCTAATTGGCAGGAATAGAGGAGCTCCCAGCCATGCTGCTAAGGGCAGCACTAGAACCTGAAAACCCGATGGCAGACTGAGACATAGACATGCAGAGGGGAGCGAATGACAGGTAAGCAATTCCTGAAACAGATTCAATGCTGTACTAAGGCTATAGTTGACCATTAATGTTTCACTTGAATTTACTCTTGTTTTACCACTTGTATACAGTTATGCATTTGCACTGGTGTCCTGCATTCTCTGGTTAACTAAACTTCCCAATACAGACATATCCCCCAATATGTGTCAGGAGTCTGGGATGGGGGCCTATTAAAGCACCCAACTGTCTGGTCCATGCAGTCTTTCACAAGGTAGGATCCAGGCACACTCTGTGGCTATTAGCCAGATAATGTTCCAAGGTGCCACCCCAGTCGGTCCTCTACCATGGACCAGCTATAGCACAACCAATCAAAGAACTAGGGTGCACACTATAGTCAGGTGATTCCTTTTATTTCTGGATCACACAAAATACAATGCATCGTCAGGCAGAGCTTTCCCCCGAAATGTTGTATTTTGTGTGATGCAGAAATAAAAGGAATCCCCTGACCATAGTGTGCACCCTAGTTCTTTGATTGATTGTGTCTGGTCCATGCCCCAGAATGCTCTGGATCACCTAAGCTCCCTAAAACAGGGATCTCTATACTGTCTTGATTCATTAATGAGCGGAAAATGCAAAAAACATACCACGCAGGCACAGGTACACACTACTGATACAACCTCACGTTCCAACCTACCTTCCTTTTCCATGACAACCATACCTAAACCATCAAAAAATATACCCCCAACACTACACAGATACAGGTACACATACCTACTTAAAAAAAGATGCTTGTGAAGGTTCTCATTCATCCAGGTCATGGTATATCTGTTGTATTCAATTAGATCAACTGGACTTGAAATGTAGTTCTTGAAGACGTTTCGCTAGTCATCCGACTGGCTTTCTCAATTCAGAATGACTTGTACAAGAATCTGTGGCAATTATGTATTCTCTGTTGAGTCAGTTCTTAATGATTTTGTGCATGGTTATGTCAACATTTTCTAAAAAGAGCATTGTTAAATGAACTCTCAAAGCTAACATTTTGTTGTACATTCTGTAGATTTGCTAGTACAAGTTGACATTTGGTGTCATTGTTCCTTCTTTGATTTTATGAGCCAGATAAAACTCGTTTGTGTCATGTACAGAATGCATAACCAAACTGAAAAATTAAAATAGAATATGTACCACAATAATGATGAATATATCTTTGGATTTCTTTGCGATCTGAAATATAGCTTTTTTTTAAGAATAATTCTACCCTATTTTATGTATATGTTTATTTATAAGGCAACAATTATAAGTATGTTGCACTGTACATTATACAAACCCAAAATATAAAAACAAGGGGATACGTGCAAACAATTGTACAGGTAAAAAATAATGACATTAATTATTCCTATTTTATAAAATAATTTATACATTTATAGGAGATTAGTTTTAGATTAGGTGTATATTTGTTTGTCATTTGTCAGCATTAGCATGTATATGAGCATACACAAGTGTAAATAAAGTATAGTAGTGAGTTATTTTGGTACAATAAGTAGCAGTGCTTAAAGAGCTTTTACCGCCATTTCTAAAATAGAATATTAGCGCCCGGAGGACACAGATTCAGAACCTCCCACCCCCTAACTTTCTAATCAGTGATTTCTTCATATCTTGGGCTGTGCAGCATGTAGAGAGGTGGCTGATGGCTCATTTAAAATATAGAAACTTGGCATTTCATATAAAATCAACTTGTTTGGAGACCACAGTTCCCCTTTAAACAAAACCCTGTCATTTTGTAGGGTGTGTAGAATTTTTATATATCCACTGTATCCACACAAACGTACACAAAAAAACTAACTCCCATATTTGTTAGTAATTAAAAAATTAATAATAAAGAAAGAATGTTTTATAATTAGACAAAAAATCCAATGGGCACATTGGAGGAAGGTCCCTGCCCAAAGAACATACAAATCGATTGATATATATTATTTTAAAGGGTCACTATACTCATTCAAACAACTTTACAATATCTGAATCTACAATTTGAGAGAAGTAAAATAGCAGTACTCCCATATTATCTGTGCTCGCTTTGTTATTAAATGATTTAGTGAGTGCTCCTAATTGCCCCCACCCTCCCTTACTCACTGCCTTCTTGTAGTGTCTGCGACACTTAAAAGTTCTGCACAGCCTCACCATAGACCCTGCTCTGCTTACACATCTCCCTCCCTCCCCCTGCCTTCTTTTCTCTGCTGATCCTCTTAATTGTTGCAGAAAGTGTACTGTCAGGCAGCTAAACATCCTAGTAAGAGGCCATTAATGGGTCACATATTACCATTTCTCCTGGAGTGACAGGTCTTTCCCTGTAAATGCTGTAAATGATGATTTCTCAGGATCTACTGCTCAGATTTAAAATCTGAAAAAAAAAATTGAAGCAGTGGGATCTTGCTGTATTGTAAAAGTATAGATACCCTTTAAAATATTCAGAAATGTGGTTAAAATCCATATGTGGTTAAAATACAATTTGTCTCTGCAAGAAAAATATGACTTGAGTCTCATCAGTTGGAATTCACTTTAAATCTGGTATCTGTATCTGGTAAAAAAAAAAAATTAGAAGGACATGATCAAACCCAAATAAGTGCAAGATAGCAACATATTAAATTGATATATAAAATATACTGCAAGTTAAAAAAATTTGCGCTTCTTCTGCACATGTGCAAGCTCAGTGGTGTAGCTACAGACGCATGGGCCCTGATGCAGAATTTGGCCATGGGCCCCCAGCACCGCCGCAAACACAAATCGGCACCGCAAACTAAATAATCATTTCTATTAAAAAAAACATCCAAATTCATCATTTACATTTTTTTAAAAGGGACACATTTTAAAACAGACAAACATACTTTACACATACACCTAGCAAAACTATTCAATCAGATTCAGACAGTTTTTCTAAACTTAGATCCTCAAACCTTCTAAAATAACTAACCAACTGACGCTAGTAAAATGCTTGGCACACAGACAATGGTAAAAATGCTTTGTACACAGACCACTGGGAAAACAGTTGGCACACAGATTGGTAGTTTGGAACCTTAGAACAAAATAGGGCCCCCTTCTTGGCCAAGGGCCCTGGTGCGGTCGCATCCCCTGCACCCCTGGTAGCTACACCCCAGTACAAGCTCATAAAAATTAAAATAAAAATCAGTAAGATTTCTTTTACTTTCCAAAATATTTGGTCTGATCATAGTGCCTACAAACAAGAATCTTCTATTATAACAAAATGTAAATGGTTTGTGTTAGTGGGCTCTTCACAGAGTCAGTGGCAGCTCAGCCCAGATTTCGCACATTCTTTTTTGTACTGAAATGATCTTGAGAGTTAGAATTAACCCTGCCTCTATTTCAGATATCCCACCCTGCCAATTTGTGCTTCTGGGCAGGGTGGAAGAGGAGGCATGCTGAGGGTGTGGTGCTGCGTGACATCACTGGCGTCATGCAGTGGGCGAAGCATTTGAGCGAGGGGGTGGGGGAGGCAGGATTATGGGTGGTATGGGGCGTGGCGTGGGCGGTCCGGGGGCATGGCTGCAAAAATGGGGGCGTAATGGGTAGGGGGTTTGTGGGAGATTGGAATGGTCTCGCAGGAGACTTGCAGGAGACTCCCGGAGGAACCGGAAAGGGGTGGGATACCTGCTATTTCCAAAAAGATTTAAATGAAAACTGTCAAAATCACCACTTATCTATCACCAACTAAGAACCTTAACTCTGAAAGAGTCATACACCAAATCACACAATAACTAGATTGAATGGAATTATGCAAATACCTCTCTCGTGCACATATCACATGAACCAACACAAGTAAACAGGTACTTTGTCCTTGTACACTCATTCTTATAAAAAAGAAAAACATGAAAAAGAAAAAAATTAGAAAACTAGCTTGTTTGCTGAAAACACACTCTTAAGGATCAGCATATAATACCTGTCTGCTGGCACCAAAAATAAAATGATTTAGAGATGTAGCTTCTAAACCTCTCAACAGCATCTGCAACACTTGATCTCCTTCTTCAGCCTCATCAAATATTGTTTGTCTTCTTAGTGATATATGATATTAGTTTCAATGTATATGTACTTTGTATGATTATGCTATCCTAAACATACAAATCTAGTAAGTGTGGTATATAAAATCATGAATAAATGATGAACCTTAAAAAAATTTACAGAAAATTCCCATGTTCCCAGAGTGCTTTCAATATTCTTTTAGCCATCTAATAAACCTGATTACTGCAATTATTAATATTATGAACATGCTAATTATTTCTAATTTGATGAAATTCAAATTGCTGTGCACAGTGCAAGATGTAAACAGTGGTAGCTTATATAAATAGTGCTTCATAAACAATATACTTGCATATAAAAAATTGTACATGCCACTTCCTAAGGATAAATCTGTTCTCAGAAAGATCTATTTATACATTTATTAACCTTAATTGCAAGTAATTTAAATGGCAGGTATAGTGAAAGAGTCTGAGTTTTAAAAGTGAGGGATCTGTTTAATTTAAAAAAAACATGCAGTACATGGCATTATTGTGGACAAATATTCTAAAGACTCTAATTTGCTAATTTTGAATGCCACTTTGAATGTCCCCAAGTGAAAAAGTCTTGTTATCGTGTGCATGCTGTTGCATAATGTCATTCAGAATATTTGTACAAGTCCACTATAATGCCAGTTTGTTTCTTTAACCAAACACATTCCTTACTTTTAAAACACTCTTAAGCTATACATGCCCATTAAAGGACAAATCTTTGAAATTTATAACCCAGTATAGTCCCCAATATCATTCTGTTACCAAGATAATCAAAAAGTACATACCTGTACTGTATGAGGATGAAGAAATAAGAGTGATTCTGGAAGGGGGCTTTACAAGTGTCCCTAGTAGAGCACAATCTCTTAAAGATATACAGTCACCTAGTGAGATAAGGAAGTTGGGAGGTCCCAGAGAGAGTGACAAGAATTGGTTGAAGACAACAGGCACACACAAATGTGGTGCCGTCCGTTGCCTGATGTGCAACCATATAAAAAAGGATACCGTCATAACAAGCACGGTAACAGGAAAAATATACTAGACCAAAGAATACATTAATTGTAATAAGACGCACGTGGTGTATTAACTCATGTGCAGTATATGTAAAATACAGTACGTAGGTAGTACCAAAAGATCCTTAAAAAGTAGAATCAGGGAACATGTTTTGGCAAAAATGACAAAAGTCCAGTATCAAGACATTTCTTAGGGGCATATTTATAAAGGTTCATTAACTTTTCGCTGCCATTATTCCCGCTATTTTCGGAAAAATCGCACTCCGTGATTTATAAATGAGTGGAAAACGAGCGTGAAAAGTTAACGAATCGTTAACTTTTCATGCCTATCTGAACAGTTACCGCCGCTTCTATTTATAAAGCGGCGGTAACTGTTACGCATCGCTAATCTCAGCCGTATTAATAATAAAAAACGGCTGAGATTCCCCCTGGATCTTGCCGTGGGTGGTCGTCGATGGGACTTAAGGGGTCCCGCAGCTTGAGCCGGGACCCCCCTCTCCGGCCCTTGTAAGGGCCCTTGGGGCACTGAGAAGTGCTTTTTGCGGGGGTCCCGCAGCCCGAACCAGGACCCCCAGTGAGCAGCACTTAAAAGAGCCCTTGGGCGGTGTCTTCTTTCCTCCAGCCCCGGCGACACCAGCTCCGCTGAGGCCGCCAACCCCCGAGAGGTACCCCTGCGGCCGCCAGGGGTACCCCCGGCGGGTGTTGATGACCTCAACGAGGCCGATGTTACTGGCGTCTTGATCCGTTGCGACGTCTTCGGGCTGGCGACACCAACACCACTGAGGTCGCAGATGCTAGGCAGGTTCACCGTGGCCAGAAAATCTGATTGGTTAATGTAAAGCATGTAAACCAAGCATTAAAAAATTGACCAATCAGAAATGGATTAGGATTTTCTGCAAATCTATATAAAGAGGTGCACTCTGCAGCGGACCTCAGATGCCATTGCAGTAGATGGCTGAAGAAAGAAGAAGGAGAGGGTGCCTCCACCCCTCCCAGCGGACCCTTCCCTTCCTGCTGGGGAGAGGGTGTGCGGTGGGTGGTCCTGACCACCTGCTGCGGCCCCTTCCCAGTAGCCCCTCCTAGCCTCCTGTTCCATATGTTCACCGCGAGCGGGGTTTGTATTAGGAGGGGCTGCTGGGGGTCAAAGGCGGGGTGGGCTTATGCCCCGCCCCTGAAGCGGAGGCGCTGGGAAGGGATTTTAAGTCCCTTTGCGGCGATAATTTACTTAACGCATTGCGCTAAGTGCAGTATTGCCGGGAAGGGACTTAAAATTACCGCCGGACGATGGTGCTCGCTGTTATAAATATGGCGATAGCGCTATTTTCGCGGCCGCGGTGTGCGGCGGTAATTTTTGGCCGCTATTTTGGGCCCTTTATAAATATGCCCATTAGAATGTAATAAGGTTCAGGACAGTAATCTCCAAGTGCAATGGATCCCAGTAGATGACAGGCAAAAAGACTGACTATATAAATTAAGAAAAATGGAGGTAAAGTGGATTTTCCTTTTAGGTACCAGAATCCTGAAGGGCCTTAATTCCACTTTTGACATCAGCTGTTATTTCGGTTAAATAACCAACAGCATACATAGTCCATAGTATATGCATATATGATTGAAAAAGTAGGTTCCATTTACCTACATATTTGGTCAATTTAGGATTTTTATCCTTACAAGTAGGCACTCCTCTTCAAACTAGAAATAGGAGTGACAGTTACATCCAGTTAGAGTTAATACCAGCCTAGCATTCAGCCAATAAATGTAATCAGAAAGAATCTAATAAATTAGAACACAGAGCTATCATAGTATCTTTATTTGAACACTTTGAAACAATGTTGCACAGTTATACATTGTATATTTTGAAGTAAATAGGAACTCATTCAGTACTGCACCTGAGTACAAATCTTCAAAAGCAATGAAAAAGTTAAAAGATAAGGTGGGTTTAGCCCCGGACAGGGAGGAGCGGAACGGGAATTTAAGTCAATTGAAAAAAAAAGCCTATGAGTAAGAGATCGGTTAGTTCCCGAAACATGTCAGGCATATTGTTTTTAATGTTGTTACAAATAAAGTAAAATGTTTTAACTAACTGCCGAGTGAGCTGTTGAATCGTGATTGGAAGTCCTTCATCTATTACAGTTATCCTACTTTGTCCTCTGAATTCATTACTGTATGCCTGCTATGCTTCTGGATGCTTCATTGAAACTGAGCAATTTAGTGACCTGGTACTGAGCCTGAGCATGCTCAAGAGCCAGCTAGGGGATTAGCATTCAGTCATTGGCTGTGATGTCAACTGTCAAATCCATAACTGACAATTTCTAGCTGGAAGAACCAGGAAATAGAAACAGGGGAAACAGGACATTGTGCAGGATTTCAGGTTAGACTTATATATTTCAGATTTCAAACTATTACCGTTTAGGTTTTGGCAGTGATTAAACTGTATGTAAGTTTTCATTTGAGGGCTGGACTTGCTCTTTAACTTTATTTTAGGCAGTTATCTTGGTTTTTTACAGTTTTTGATTCATTCCAGGTCTAATTTCAGTTTACTCAAAATGGCCAAAATCAATAACAATCTAGATAAATGCTAGTTATGGATCATTGATTGATTACTGTAAATATGCAATTATGGTGCATAAGATCCCCTTAGTTGTAGCAACAAGCAGCTTAAAGGGCATGTCCATCCATGGATTTTTTTTGATATAACAATCCCCCTGTCCCCCCAGAGGGCCTTTGCGGCACTTACAAGTGCCCTTGCGGCCCTAAGAAGGGCCTTTAAGGGCTTAAGGGGTCCCGCAGCTCGAACCGGGACCCCCCTCTCTGGCCCTTGTAAGGGCCCTTGCGGCACTGAGAAGTGCCTTTGGTGGGGGTCCCGCACCCCGAACCGGGACCCCCAGTGAGCGGCTCTTAAAAGAGCCCTTGGGCGGCGTCTTCTTTCTTCCAGCCTCAGCGACACCAGCTCTGTTGAGGCCGCCGACCACCGAGAGGTACCCCTGCGGCCTCCAGGGGTACCCCCGGCGGGCGCCGGCAACCTCAACGAGGCCGATGTTGCCGGCATCTTGATCCGTCGCGACATCTTTGGGCTGGCGACACCAACCCCACTGAGGTCGCCGATGCCAGCCAGGCTCACCACGGCCGCCAGTGAGCCCGCTGGCACCGCCGGCCTCAGCGAAGCCGATGTTGCCAGCCGGAAAATCTGATTGGTTAATGTAAAGCATGTAAACCAAGCATTAAAAAATTGACCAATCAGAAACGGATTAGGGTTTTCTGCAAACCTATATAAAGAAGTGCACTCCGCCGCAGACCTCAGATGCCATCACAGTAGATGGCTGAAGAAAGAAGATGGAGAGGGTGCCTCCACCCCTCCCAGCAGGCCCTTCCCTTCCTCTCTCCACCAGCGGCGGGGCAGGGGGCTTGGAGGGGCTGCTGGGGAGGGGGTGCACGGCGGGTGGTCACGACCACCTGCTACGGCCCCTTCCCGGCAGCCCCTCCTAGCCTCCTGTTCCATATGTTCGCCGCAAGCAGGGTTGGGGGTTAGAAGGGGCTGCTGGGAAGCAGTGGCGGGTGGTTGCCGCCGCTGCGGGGGTCGAGGGCGGGGTGGGCTTATGCCCCGCCCCTGAAGAGGAGGCACCAGGAAGGGATTTTAAGTCCCTTTGCAGCGATATTGTACTTAGCACAAGTGCAGTATCGCCGGGAAGGGTCTTAAAATTACCGCCAGACAATGCGGCCGCGATACATCACGATGATGGTGCTGGCCGTTATAAATACGGCGATAGCGCTATTTTGGCGTCCGCGATGTGCGGTGGTAATTTTTGGGCACTATTTTCGACCCTTTATAAATATGCCTGAGACACAGTAGATGACCTGAAGTCAGCAAGAATAATCAGTTTTTAAGTTGCCCAGTAACTAATGCTGATACCCCTAAAAAGCATGTTATACAGAAAGTCTTTGTCTCTGCTATTAAATGAGAACTTAACTTAATTTTTTAATACTAATGCTAAAGCTTTACTCGTTAGAACACCTATACATTGCAAGATTCCTCTCTAGTTGCATTTACATACATGTAAGAATTAAGGTTCTTACACACGTCCAATTTGGCACCGAGCCATGACCCCCGACACATTCGCGTGCCGAACGGCCGTTTTTGGGTGAGAATGATGCGTGTGTATTTGTTGGTTGGAGGTCATTAGTCGATCCGCCTGCCGGATCGCCGAACGACCCCGGACCGAACTAGTACAAACGCGCGATTCATCGGACGTGTGTACGAGCCTTTAGATTATGTAACTAAGAGGTCTTCCATGTTGTTGCCAGTACAAATCACAGCCCAGTGTAGTCTTCAAAGAATCTTGTCAGCATGTGCTGACCTATTGGCCACTCTCTCCGACCCACTTTTTTCTGTCTCTATGCACATATTTTCTATACAGATGTCATGTTTTCACACCAATATGGATGTCCTTGAAAAGACTTTGAAAGCTGCTTGTTTCCATGCAGTTGATTTTCCAGCCAGTGTGCATTACTGACAGCCTTCAAGGGACAATACATTTGACTTTTCTGCTTTTTATTTGTAAAATTCTGTTCCTAGCAAACAAATAACATTTCTAAATGTACCTCTTATCATTGTGTAAGAAATGGTGTCTAAGCAGTCTAAAACACTTCACACAGCCCACAGGATTAAAGGTTCAAATCTTGTTTAAATCTTACACTTCATTTTTATATATTATTTTTTTCCTCAAAAATTGATAGGAAAAAATCAGCCCTCAATTTCCTTATTGATGGTACCCAGTGGTTAGTTCCTTTAGTGTTTTAGGTCCTCACCCATGTGTTCTTTTTATTTAAACTACCGTATATACTTGCGTATAAGCCGAGGTTTTTCTTTTTTAAACTGACCCGGAACATCTAATCTCGGCTTCTACTCGAGCCAGTTATTACTTACATGCGGCCGGAGCATAAGGAAATAAGAGCAGTCAGGAGAGCATGCACGTAGACAAAGGGGAACCTGAGTCTCTCTTTTTTATCTTCATAGGTAATCAAAGATACGCATTCAATTATCACAGTACAGAGAGCTGTGCTGTAAGGCTGGCCATACAAAGTTAAATTAACGGATTCAGTTTTATGAAGCAATGAAACCCCAATCAGAAAGACACAGGAAGAGAGAGGAATTCTCCAATTTGCTACTTGGTATCATTTATGTTAAGGTAAGGGGGTAAAAGTGAAACTGAAAGAAGGGTTTTCTGTAGTAAAATATTTTATATAAGTTATCTGTAGTTAGGAATTACTAAATAAAAAGTCAAGCAGTAAATATATATCAATGTTAAATGTGTTTTAGGGTGGAGTTCTTTTGTCCCTGTGGTCCCTGAAGTAATGTGTTTGTTTTAGATTTCCACTGGTCCTCTTAGCGTGTCGGCCCTCTTTTCTGGTAGTCTGGCAGTCAGTAGTCGTGATTATGATGTCATGGTCAATGATTTATGGTTGCTTACTGGTGCACCTCTTCTGCAGCTGTATGAGCTCTGAAAGGTCAAGCCCACCTTCTGAACAACAATTGTTATATAAGTTATGGCTTTCAATAATGGCCTTTCCCAGAAGCTGCTTACTCTGCAGAGTACAGCTTCTGCAAGGAATTGTGGTCTTTAAATAATTTCAGAAATATCTTTTGTAATATCTTTTTGTAATGAAAGATACATATGGGGGTGGGTCCAAACCTACAGTATCTAAAGATTGTTGCTCAGATGGTGGACATGTCCTTTAAAGAACTCATTGAGCTTGCAGGACCTGTCAGTCCTTCAGCGACAGCTGAAACTAAGGTAAGTATTTTAGGGTTTGGGGGTGGGTGTCTATACTTACTACAAACAATGGGGCTGGAGAGTAAAAATTAGGTTTACTTAAAAGGCACGTCCACCCTAAATTATAACTCTAACTCTAAATTATATACTGTACCTCTCCCTTGTCCACCGCTAACCGCCAAGTTTATACATACAGCCCTTTGCTCCCGCGGCTGTCTTCTCCGGCTCTCTGTTAGCTGGAAGCAGCAGAGCGTGGCCGGACTGGCAGCTGCGTCTGTGATTAGCTGCCGCAGCAGCAAAGGGCTGTAAGTATGATTCGAGAGGTTTAATTAGAAATCTAAGCCATCAGTTTGGGGTGGGCAAGAGAGAGGTACAGTATGTAAAAAAGATTTTACACTAGGTGAAGGGCAGCAACAGAGGAGGGATGGGTGGGAGGGGAGAAAGGGCTCCCCGGCACATGCCACTGTCCTCTCAGAGGACAGGGAGGAGGCAGAAACCTTTAACACAGGAATACACCTCCTACTGTTCACTTTCTGGGACTTTGGACAAGCACTGCAGGAGAACCTTTTGGATCAGAGATGTAAGGTAAATATTTTTTTACACTACACAGTTGGGCCAGTAGGTTAAATTTTAGTTTTGAGGGTGGACACGCCCCCTAAAAACTTTCTCATCTGAACACATATACAGGGAGAATTCAATAAAAGTTCTCATTATTAAAAATGGTGCTAATTTTGCCCCAACCAATCAGATATTTGTCCAGTTAGTATAGTTAGTATAGTTAGTATAGTATTTGAGGTTGAATAAAGATATACGTCCATCCAGTTCAACCCATCTAGCAATATCCTCATTTCCTGCCTAACTGTTGATCCAGGGGATCCACCAAATTTATGAAGGGGGAAAAAATTCCTTCCTGACTCCAAGTGGCAATCGGAAATTTCCCTGGATCAACTCTACTTTATGTATCAATACCAGTAACCTGCAATATTCCTTGTTTACAGAAACTCATCCAGCTTTTTTTTGAAACTGACCAATGAACCTGCCATTACAACGTCCACTGGAAGACAGTTCCATAGCTTTACCGTTCTCACAGTGAAAAACCCTTTCCGAGCTTGAAGCCTAAACCTTTTTTCTTCAAGTCTTAAGGGATGTCCAAGTGTCCTCTGCAATGTTCTATTGGTGAACAATGCCCCAGATAGTTTATTGTATGGCCCGTTAATGTATTTATACACAGTAATCATATCCCCATGCAAGCACCTTTTCTCCAGCGTACATAATTATAACTTTTCCAGTCTCTCTTCATATTCAGGCTCCCCCAATCCACTTATTAATTTAGTTGCCCTTCTCTGAACCCTTTTCATTTCAAAGATGTCCTTTTTGTACACAGGATTCCAAAATTGCACTGCATATTCCAAATGAGGCCTTACCAATGCTTTGTAAAGTGGGAGAATTACATTTTCCTCCCTTGAATCCATACCTCTCTTTATACAAGACAATACCATGCTGGCTCTGGCTGTTGCCGCCTGGCACTGCTTGCTACCTTTAAGTTTGTTATCCACCAAAACTCCAAGATCCCTTTCCAACAGGGATTTAACATTTGAAAGCTAATATCTGATTGGTTGGGGCAAAATTAGCACCATTTTTAACGATAAGAACTTTTATTACATATCCCTGATATTTTTTTTATTTAGAAATCATTTTGGAATTCTGGTGGGCTGTACATGAAGCTTAAGATGTTAGAAAGAGACCTATAAAACCATGTACATATGAAATCTGTCTTTTATTGCAAAAAAGATTTTGCACCAAAATACTGGATTTCACAATTGCATGAGAAGGCAAAATCATGGCCATTAACCTCTGATCAGCAGGGCTCTAATTGCCAATCATGGACTATTTTATGTGCCAGCCCCATTAATATAAACACTATCATCTAGGCTGCCATTTCTCAGTGTATAAAGTATATTTTACGAGTTGGCAGAAAGAGCAGGGAGAATGAAGGGTTGTGTATTGCTCTTGTGTGTGAATTTTAACCAGCTAGTCCACCAAGTCATCTTTCCAGCCGCTCCAAAATTCTATATATACTTTTACATTGATACAGATAGGTAGAATTTGCTATCCGGTTTACTTTCCTATGTATTTGTGCCGTTTTAGTGAACTGATAAAGGACACTCGCAAGTTTTCTTTCACCAGCGATTCCGCAGAACATATTGAATTACCAAAATCTGTTTTGAACCCAACTGAAATTCTTCGAATTTATATTGCAATTTTCAAATTATTGATAGCAATTCTCAAATTTTCAAAATTTTAATTTTCTAATATTCGAAATATTTAAGATAAATTCCGAGTTTGGAAAATGTCATCAGATCTGTGGATTATTAAAACCAGGTACGTTTGGAAACAGGGACTCATCTCTCCTCTAAATGTTGGCTTAATTGTAAAATGACACCTCCCATTAATTTCAAAAATCAGGTTTTCCAAAACTCCTCAAAGCAGATATATATCTAATATATAATACATATTTACTTTCCCTTTACGTTTCTTCGTGTATTTCATCTTTAAAGTATAAACATTATTTATTAGTAACATTACTGACTTAAACTTGCTCTTTTGCTAAGAAAATGCATGTTTAAAAAAAAACAAAAAACCCCAAAACAACATCATTCATAAAAACAGGAAAGTTATGTTTATAGACTAGAATGTCAGAAAATTTAAGTTACCTAAACAATACTGTCTGTACCTGATCATACAGTATACTCCCTCAAGCAGGATGCTATGGGAACTTTAATTAAAGCAAACCCAAAATATATACATTGTGACATGTTATGTGGTTCTTTTTCCACCCTCAGGGAGTTCACCTGATAGATAAAAGCCTTTATCAATAGCCTAGTGTTTGCATGCCCCTTATAATATAATTTACTATATAGTAGTGGCTTAACCATACATGTGTGTTTACAGTTTATTTCACCTACTTATAACACTATAAAGTGTTCCTTGGGGGTTGCATACTTTTACTTTGCTTTGATAAACTGCCAGTTTCAGTTAATTTTCAAGACGATTCATCAGTTAGTTCTCTTGTTTAAATAACATCATATTGTTTAATGAAAATAAAGGGTTAGCCTGGCTTCCACATCTAAATTCCATCTGTAGTTTCGATTGGCAGAATTATGTTTGGAAAACAGCACATGCCTAGTATTAAGGAAATTATTACTAATCCACTGTTAATGTGCATGTCCACCCCAGAATGAAAACCCATACTTACCTTCCCCACCCCTCAACCCCCCCTCCACCCAAGATCGTTACAATTACTTACTGTACCTCCCCTCAATCCCTGAATACTTACATTTTACCACTGCAGGATCTTACACAGATGCTGGCTTTCTTATGGATTGCAGCAGTCCGTCCTCGACCATGACACTGACGTCATGGTAGATGACTAACTGCATTTGGACAAGCCTCCTCTGACCTGCATGCCTCCTCTGTAAAAGCTCTTTTGAGCTTACAGAGGGGACGAGGACCAGTGAGGCAAAGCATGGTGGAGAAATGAAGTATTGTAGGCTTCAGGGATTGTGCACCCCTGTAACCATTCAGGGTTTACCGAAAAATGCCTCTATCCCTTTCTCCAGTCTACATTAATTCAGAGAATTTTCCTTCCTTGCCCCCTATATACTTATAATCATTCTTCTTCAATCTATACTCTCCCATCACCTACCATATCCGTTTTTACTTCAGTTGTATAATTAAAATTTCCTTCTGTCACATACCGGTACATTTTCTATCATCAAGTGTTTCATTATCTTACGTGTTGATAGAGGCCTCTGATGAAGTGGGACCCTCCCACGAAACGCGTTAGGCGGGTGAAACAGACTGATGTGTCTCCATGTTTTTATAATGTACTAAATAAAGGACTGCTTTTATTTTCATATCAACCTCCGTGAGTAGCGCTGTTTATTCCTCTATCAACACGTATGTTATTTGGCCTGTACCTGGGAGGCCCTTCCTACTAACGGAACACCACGGAGTTAAATTTGAGTGCCCCACACCCGTGTCCATTTACATATTCTATGTTTCATTATCTTCGTTCTCAAAATATTTTTCTCCCCTCTCTGCCCCCTAATTATTAATTTGTGCTGCAATTATCCATTTAATTTCCTGTCTCTCTCATGTTTCCTCCATTACGTCTCTTTTGTGTGTGTTCCTAATTCCTAGGAAATGGCTGTGATAACAGAGGGTAGCCCATTGTACAGCAAGCTGTCTTCCAATGCCACTGGCACATTCCTGCATGTATCAGTTGAGACCATGATAACTCAACCAGTCAGCATTAGAGGTTTTTTTAATAGTGTTGATTGTCCCATACAGGTAATGATATGATATTATCATTATGAATGTATGATTTATTATTACATTATTATGTGATTTTTATACAAACAAATATCAACTATACTATTGGCTGTTTTATTTTTTTTTAAACTTCAATCTACCTTTGCTCCTCTGCAAGTACCCATTGCTTCTACATGCAATAGCACATCTTTTTGAGGCTAAATATATTTTACCTGATACTTGCTATGTTTGTGCAACTAATAGGATCCAGAACAGCCACTAGAAATAACAAATAACAGATGGATGAACTATATATGACTTACGCTAATAAATATAAATAGCTGTCAGCATAATGCAACACTCCCAATTATGGTATTGCGGTAAAAGTGTTAAGTATACTATTTCTTTTAACAATAGTCCTTATGTACAAATAATTCTGCCATTATACAGCTTTAATAGCTTTTCATTATATTAGTTAATTTTATTAATGATCCTGGGCAAGAGTGCAACATCTAGGAGTAATATTACCACTGTTGTATTCCAAGAACAATTCTGGTGAGTGGTCATTCCTTTTTGATACATGTCAGTTATTGTTAGAGATGTCAGAAGTTTTGGCATAAAGTTGGTGTCAGGATTCCAGGTAGAACTCCAGTGGCCAGGGCCGTATTTACCATTAGGCACAGTAGGCATGTGCCTAGGGGCGCCTGAGGTTAGAGGGGCGGCTGTCAATCTCCTCCCACCAATCTAACCCCTTTATAGTCTATTTTCTTCCCCAGAAAAGAAGAAATGAGTGTGGTTTAGGGGTGTGGTCTGTGTTTAGGGGTGGGGCTAAGGGCACCAGGCTTTTTGGGTCTACAGGCTCCTGAGGTGTAAATCCTACCCTGCCAGTGGCAAATGGTGGCCTTGTTTGCTTCTCTTGAGCTAGGGAGGAAGTAACAGGAATCCAGGAGTGGCACACAGCATGGATACTAGGGGAACTAGGATACTAATGGGAACTAGGAACAGCTCAATAAAATGCGGCAGCAGCAGAAGCAACACACCGAGGTAATGGGAAAACATAGGAACAAAGCAATCAAAATGAAATTAAGCCAAAGAGCTTTAAACGCACCACATCTCACCTCTCAAAAAATCAATCTTTTAAAAGCTAGTTACAGGCCTGCAATCGCTCCCTGTGCACTTTCACGTTGTCTCAGCAATTGGATTCAAGTGAGCATGCTCATCCCACCAGCAAGGGTACGGAGAAATGGGTGCTGGTGATGCTAGAGGGCAATTGTATCAAGACCACTGTTCTTTAACTGTAAAAAATTTAGTCCATATTATGTTATCACAATAATCACATTAAAATATTATAGTTATAGAAATGGTTGTTATGTTGGTGTTATTAACATATCTTATTTCTGCTTGATAAAAAAAGAATTTATGAAGTTACTTAATTATATATAGATTCAAAGATATACAATTTAAATAACAAAGAAAATGTAAATTCGTGTAAAACTAAAAAAATGTTTTTTGTGTTCTTTATAATGCAAATAATATCATAAATGTCCCCTACAATGTTCCCTCTAATACTTTGTCAGCTGTATGCTTAAAATAGTATTTTCTGTGCAGATATGACTTTTATTTTGTGTGCTACATATCACTGAGCACAATTTTAACCTGTGTACATAGGTCTGAGGCATGTGGACAACAAAATTTCAGTTTTCAAATTATGTCCATAAATGTTAATGACAAAATGTTGAGGCTGAAATTAAGTAGCATTCTGCAAACCTGGTAAAAAAAATCTGGTAAGTTCAGCCATGATTAATCTTGTGTTGTACAAATTAATATTGCTACTTTAGGTTCTATGTACTTACCATACCCTACTATTATATATTTGTATTGTCAGTAAAATGCAAGGGCAAACACTTTGTGCTCAGAACACAGAGATTAAAATATATAAAATCTATTCTTCAAGCCTCACAGACAATGATGATAAAGTTTGGAAAATATTGCTAAAACTTTTAACACCGTGGGATTTCCAGTGTAAACACATTTGATAAATATACCGGGTAAATGACCCTTTGCTAATGGAAACATTTTCCTTTTAAAAACCAGGGTCTATATACAATGATGTCACAAAAGTATAAAAGGGTCCATTTCATTCTTCAAGATGTTACACTTTATTTTGGAATAATGCACTCTTCTGTAAGCTACAACTAAAAGTTGCCTAGTGGTAGACTGATATTAAATGTTCACCAATTGAAGAGCAAAAATTACATTCTTTTTAAACACATTGGCAAGTGTTATTATGTTATAATACATTTTAGCAAATGTGAATGTTCAAGACTGTGTTAAATGATGGCTCATTTTCTCTTCAATGTCAGACAATAATTAATGGCAGTTTATTGTAATAAAGTTTTGTGATAACAAAAATAAATGGAACCCAGACACTGTGACCTGGAAAAGATCACAGTCTGTCTCATCTGGTTTTCCCTTCTGAATGCATATCACACAAATTCATGTACAATCACGAGATAAACTCAGGAAACTCATTGGATTTTGACCATTTCAGTAATAACAGAGGAAAGCATCTGAACTAAATTACAACTTTTTATAAGAAACAGGAAAGTATAATGAGTGGAATAGGAATTTTTGTCTTATCTAAAACCTCAGTGTCTATGGACAAGTTATATTATGTATATTACCAAAAATTGTTTTTGTCCAACCCAGTAAATATTAAGGGATGTTCAGTTCACCATTTTTGATGGGTTATTAAATTAGGTTAGACGACAAATAGAATGTACATTTCTGATTAACCCTTTGTTTGTCTGTATGTATAACAGCAACTGAATAAAAATTTAAAAGAAGATCCATGAGGAAGATGAACTCACACCTCAGATTCTTTTTTATTAACTGTCCCTGAGGGATATGTAGAGTTTAGTTTACAGGAAGTCTGTAATATGGAGCTATGCTGTCTTCTCTGAGGCTCAATATTATTCTTTCTAATTATTCCTTTAAAGAGAATTAACTCAACAAATATCAAATTTTAGGTTAGGTAACACACAGGGGTGTAACTGCAGAGGCTCGGGCCCCCTTCGAGATTGAAGGCTGGGCCCCTGACTCACCCTCCTCCACAATCAGCCATTAAACAGCAGATCGCAGGTATGAATGAAACATACAAACACACAATTAGCTGTTTTTAAGCAGGTAATGGGCTTGTGGCAGGGCCCTCCTACCATCTGGGGCCCCCCGCGGTTATAGTGGTGGTGGTGGGGTAGTTATGCCAGATGGATTAATATCATATTGGGCCCTAGGCAGGGCCATCATTTAGGGCCCCCTTTTTTGCTACATATATTGTAAAGACTGTAATATTGTTACTGCTTCTGAAGCTGGGCCCCCAGAAGTTTCCTGGGCCCTAGGCAGGTGCCTAAGGTTGCCTTGTGGATAATCCTGCGCCACTGATAACGCAACAATCCAGTGTAAAACTTAACCTAGCCTATATGGAATAGGCTACGACGTGCTATTTCCAAAATGCAACACAAAATCAGTGTTAAACCCACTGGGGGAGATTTAACCAGAGTTGCTATCATTCTGGGAAAATCTCTCTTCATCGATTCAATATCATGTTAGCACACGTGGGTAAATCACAAAGGGATTTACCTGCAGTGGGATTTTAATGCCAGCTATTAGCTAAAAGCATGAGCTAAAATATATTGAATTGTGAGCACCGGATATGCATCTGGAGCTAATATGGAATTAAAAGTCACACTAACCGATAGCGAACTTTAACTCCATATTATTGCCCAGTGGCTCTGGGTAAATGAGCTACACTGAGATTTGGCCGGTTTGTGGCCATTAATGCATCACCATGATTGTTTTGAATATTTAAAGCAGCAATCCATGTTGCTGGATTGCTGCTTTATCCTACCCAATAGATTTTTTGGTTTTAGGGGTTTAATTCTAAATATACTGTAAGCTTGTATGCACAGCACATTAGACACATCTACCAGCCTGCACATGGTTTAATCCCCACAATATAAGCAAATGATTTGAACAACCCAATCAAAAATCAATAGTAGATAAGAGGTTTACAATCAAAAGGAAGGTACACACAGTGCCGGCCTTGCGGTTGTTTGGAAATGGCTCAGAAATTTCCCTCAGCCGCAGTTGTCTCCCTGTACTTAAAGTATAGGGAGTAGGACGTGGCTGGGCAAAATCTGCAGTCCTGAGCATTCTCCCTATGCTTTACATCAATACTATGTCAGTTCCAGTTGGCACATATCTTCTTTATGTATATTTGTAATATGTTTGCCTGTACACAATGTTTTCCCCCCTCAAACTCCAGCATTATCAAATGTCATGTCCCTACTGATCATACAGCATCATAAGATTTTGTCGTGTTTCTTAATTCTAATAGCTCTGAACACTCTCTGCTTACTGGAACAGGATCAGCACAGGACAGATAATCAGATTACAAGTTGGGTGGAATGTCCTTTGTATCATTCAGCCTTTGTGGGTATCTATCTAATTGTAACCATCTAGGAGGATACATTAACTGGGCTCTTTGTTCAGTTTCCTCTTCATATATTCATCCCTGTGTGGCCCTGGGAACATGAATTTATCCTCCCTTACATTGTGGATCTACGTGTCACCTGAGGGCAGGATAATATATAACATTTGCATGTTGGAATTGTGATTGTTGACATCACTTGTTATATCGCAATCAGTGCAGTAAACAGTGTGTTTCTGTATTGAATAGTTTATCCTTATTTCATACCTTGTGCTAGCATAAGAAATAGCTACACTGAGAGTGAAAGGAAGAGTTTTAATTGCCATTATTATGCTGTTAGCAATGTCCATTGTGAAAGTCTACCATGATAATAATCTCTTTCTACAAATACACTTTTTTGCCTTAAGTCATATGGAGGTAGCAGCAAAATTTACACTACATCTGAAACAGGAAGCCACCCTTTGCATGTAGTATCATTGACAGTTAAACAATTGTATTCTTTTAACTGAACTGTGGGAAAAACCACCTACTAAGAAATGCCTTTCCCCTGAATAAGAGAATACCCCCCCCCCTGCTTCAATACAACAGCCAGTGAACTTCTATGATTCTTTTTTCCTTCCCTAACAAAGCAACCTTTTTAGTTGGTGGACCTATTATACATGTTCTTGTAGAGGCTTGTTCATGTGAGTTTAACATTTCTAGTGATTTTGTGCCTGTGGCTTTAAAAACATCTCTCTTCCGGGTCAGGAACAAAGATTTAATCCTTATCCACTTGTGACTGTCTACAAGTTCAAAATGTATTGTTAAATCATGAGAAATATTTCAGCACCTCTATGTGAGGGGCATTGTGACCTCTCCTAATACATCCTCCAAGTTTACAACCTGTAGATATTATTTCTTAGTCTAAACTCTTTAGATTATAATAGACAGAAAGACTAGATTCTAACAATAGAATGACAGAGGATGATTTGTTCATTTGAAAGTAAACATTAGTTTGCTGCTCCTACATTGGAGAGTATGCTCTGTTTACTGAGTTTGTTTTCCTTTTAAACACATTAACCTTTCAAGAACTAAACATCCTAGATGTTCTAATGTACAGCAAAAATGTCATAATCATAGTTTGCCCAAATTGGAAATAGTGATTGTTTTTTAATACTTTTTAATGGTTTTCAACCTAACAAAGTTTAATATTCTGAGTTTTCTGACTGAGTTCTGAGGGTTACTGATCACCCTTTTTCTTTATCCTAAATTATCCTAATTTTCTTTATCCTAAAAACTTATTATTTACCTGCAATATACAATACTATTGGAGGTAGGAGCAAGTACTTCTACCCTCCCCCCATACTACTTCTTTCCCGAGTGGTAGCTGTTAAAGAAAAATAGCGCTGCTCCTCTTTACAGTTCCTCCATCACACATACAGTATTCTACCTATTCAGCTAGGTAATACCCACACACAAAATATGAAAAAGGGTTTAAGAAAATGAAGGTAAAGTAAATTAACTCCAAATGTGTGTGTAATAAACGTAAAATCTGAAAGATGAACAGGATTTTGTCAAATAGGCTGTTTATTTCTTCCTTAAACAATAATTTGCATGACCCTTCATGAGCTAGGGTGCACTCTACAGGTAGAGGTAGTATGCATTTGAGTACTACAAAATCAATTGCATTATCCATACAGATCATGAAAAACTTGACATTTATAGCATCGGTAAAGTAAAGGATTCATTTTAACTTAACTTCTATAAGGCAGGAAGCATTTTTTTAGGGCTAATGATTTGTGTGTTATTAATGTTTTTATTATTTTGTCTTTAGACAATATTGTGCCTTTAGACAATATTGTACCAATACATATAAGCAAAACAAACAGGGTTATTCAATAAAAGTTCTTATCATTTAAAATGGTGCTAATTTTGCCCCAACCAATCATATATTAGCTTTCAAATGTTAAATAAAATCTGATTGGTTGGGGCAAAATTAGCACCATTTTAAACGATAAGAACTTGTATTGAATCTCCCTGTAAGTATCAGAAACACACGCATTGTCCTGTTTTCACATTAACATTGCTTTTTATATTTATCCAAGATAATTTATTTGGAGACGGTGTAACACATCTAAATAAGATAAGATCATCCAAGGTGAAACATGTCTTGTAACTCTCAGTGCATTTGTGTACTAATTCTCTTCCAAAATTCACTCAACCAGTGCAATTTCAAACTTGGATCTACACACGCAAATTGTAATGGTCCTATTATATAAACTAGTTTTGGAAAGACTCCAGCATGGAGCCGGAGCAGACTTTTAATTAATTGTTAGAACCAGAGTAGATCTGGAGCTTAGCTCTTGAGCTGGGGGGGGTTTAGGAACAGGCTGAGGACAAGAGCCGGTAAACATGGATTACTTCCAATCCGCGTCATCCGTTAAATAATAGATAAAGCAAAAATGTTTTCCTTTTAATTGTTGTTTAGAATATTAATGAAATTAAACACACTCCTATACTGGAATCATACTTAGTCTAATGATGTTTGATTTTTAAGCATTGTAAACCAGCAGATTGGATGGGGCCAACATGTATCTGGCCCTGCTTTTAGAAGGACTCATGTAGACCTTTTCACTAATAAGAACATGTCTGAGTAATATTAACTTCACTAGGCCACTCTCATGTTGGATATACAAGAGAAGTGAAATGTGTTTATTGTCTGTGTACAATTTTTAGAAATTGAGGAAATAACTGCATATATTTTTTGTAACCCCATTAGGAATTCTCTTGTATACTGTACACATTCAGATTTTGCAACTATATGCATAGCTATTCATGCTGGATATTTACAACCATATTGTTTGCTAAGATATAAATTATCATACAAACTTCTTCCTACTTTTGTACTTGGCTTTGTACTGTGTTTACCTTGGCTTTATGTTGTCTTCATCTGCAGAGCCATCCTTAATACTATTCTCTGTCTAAGGTCATATCTTAGACTACACAAGAAGAAATAGTTTCTTTTGTCAAAAAGTTTTCATCAGTTTATAGATACTGTACTTTACTCCAACAATTGTATAAATCCTTTGCAGTACGAAGAAGTATCTTTAAAGAAGTGATACATCATCATGTGTTTATAGGCTGCATTGGAAATTATCAAGACTTTCTAAATCACATTAGCCATCTGGCTCAAGATCATCTTACAGACAGAGCCACTAGATACACTTGGAATCTTTCCAGAATTTGAGACTGGAGCAGCAGGTCTACCAATGGGTTCTAGTTTACTTAATGTCAATTTGCCATTTCTTAGTAATGTCCCACATTCTATAACTCTTTTCATTCATCGCTAAAAGCTTTGGTAATTGCTGGTGCCCTAACATTTAAAATATTTTTGATAGTTTATTGACAGTTTTCATGATAATCTGAATCAAAAGTTTACAGACACTGTATAGATTTAAGGTAATGCCCCCTCCCCCACCAATTTCCCTATTGAATTTCTATTGTATAGGTGATTGACAGAAGTCCCATAAGGAAACACCTAAAACAGATATTTAATTTTATGTTCAGTAAATGACCTGTCTAGTGTGTGCATCAAAGGGGTCCCCTGTTAGTGAGTAACATAGACTGTATAGTAATCCATAAAGAGTGCCATAGCTAGCCTACAGGTACTGTAACTGATTCTCTGCAAATATAACAGTGGGTTACCCTGGCCTTGACAATTACAAAACATATATTACATTTAGAAATGTATCTGCCTTTTTAAGGGCATAACGGAAAGTTTATATTTCTTAATATTACTTTTACTGTAAATTTTTAAAATAGAAGAAGATGTCTAAAAGTGTTCATATACTACTTATATATTAGTTAAATTAGACGTTCGTCTATATCTTAATGTTGGAGTTTTTCATGAATGAATGTCCATCTTAAGAGGGATTGCTTGTTTGGTTCCCATACAATTTCTTTTGAATGAATCAAAACACAAAAGCAATTGCTAAATGTCTTAATTTTTGAGTAATTTCCAGATCACATTTTATATGGGAAATAATAAAAAAGATGATCACACCAGTTTAATTATGAAATGTTGAAATTGCACAAGTCAGATAAAGTGCTCCCTCTGCTGGAATATAAACACAATAGGATATGATTCCATGTATAAAATGTGTATTGGTCTAAACAAACAGGTGTAATGATAAAAATATGTTATGACTGAAATGAGAGAGAACATTGAGAAATTAAACTTATGATAAAATGTAAGACAAAATGGAGGCACAAAAAAATGAATGCCATAAAGCTAAGTGAATATAATAAAACCTAACACTTTTAATTCCAAATCAATCTTTTCCTTTAGAGATGTCTAACACTGTGCATTTTTGTATAGTTCCTTTGCCCCTTAATTTTAATACATCTATTTTTTAATCTTAATAGTGATTAAAAATAATACATCTGGAAAATGGAAAAAGGTAGCAATCTAGATTTTCTAATTACATAATTCCTCACAAAGTTATGGGGGCACATGGGAAAATCACAAAAAAACCCAGCCTGTTTTTATCTTTTAGGCCACTAAATAATTTATTCAGAAACATGATTTCTCTAAGATTGCAACTGGCCTGGTGCTGAATGTAAAGAATTTACATCTGATTGTAAAGAATGTAATGGCAAATAATGATGCTCACATTCTCCTGCACTCTAAATGGTGTTTTAAATTACTTCTTTGGCTTACCTTTTTCCCAACTCACTCTCCACTGTCCTGGTGGGGATCCTACTGGAATATGCTTTATGTGTCAAATAAAAACCATGAGAACCAATTTTAGATGGAATGTCTAAATCCAGAATGCCATGAAATGGGATTAAATGTTCTATTTGTTAAAATGAACAGCGACTGTAATGAAGACCATACTCATCACCATGAATGGGTTTCTCTCAAGTGTCTGTGGCATGTGGGCCTCTATTTCTATATGCTTCCTTTGAACTAATTTTAGAGCTGTGAAACTTAATGGATCATTTGACAAAGTTTATTTTATTTTATGGACAATAGCTGCTATCTGCATATAACATTGCTGGAGCTATTGACGATAGCTTGGAGCATGCACAATAATGTGAGCTATTTGTTAATTAGTTAATCAGAACCAGAAAGCGGTCGGGAATTTCTGTGTGACAGCGGTGGATTACGTGAAAGGTAAGTTTCTTTTATCTTTGTTCCTGGCTCCACAGGCATAGATTGAAGAAAGGAAGGTAAGGCATAGCTCCTTAACCTCCTGGCCTCCCCCCTACTTTTCCACAAACAAGGTAATTGACAGCATTGGTAATGAAGTAATACGGCTTCATGTCATAAAAAATCTGTATGCATTTTTAACTGCTGCATTTGCTGTATTATAGATAAAATCCTATATGATCTCACCAAAAGAAGAAACTGCTGATTTCACTGTAGAATACCTTTTCATTATGGAATATGTGTCATTACATATTCACCGTTTATGTAAATTATAGCAATGACCTTAAAGGAATAGTTCACTGCAAAAATAATCTGTGTATGAAAAATTAGTCTATTTAAATTAACATTCTTCGCATTCAGTAGATTTCTAATACTGAGTATAATTCTCTATAATTTGCTTCTACACATTATGATAGTAAAATGCAGGTGGTTGCCTAGTAGGAATTATACGTTAATGTTTGATGGGTCTGTTTCCCTTTTAACTTTTTTGATAACAACTTTAACAGTGGTGTAACTACTGGGCATGTGACAGCCAGGGGAGCCTGGGGACTAAGAGGGCCCATGATCAGCTGTTTTAAACTGCTGCCGGTTTGGTACCAGTCATTTAAAAAGCCGATAGCATGTAGCTTTACTGCATACATGTGATCAGCTGTTTAAAACCTTTAATAGTAAAACAGATAGCAGATCCCTTTGACCAAAAGTCAAGAGGCTTCTCAAAACTGTTATTACAAAAATAATTCTCAAAGGAAAAGATTTCGAAGTCCATCTAATTGTGAAGTGTTTCCTACATGGTGTATTAAGACATTACCACTGAAGCTTAAATACATTTGCATGCATATAATATTTGTGTGTCTTTATAATTCATTATACTATGTTTTTAAGGGAATGCCCCCCCCCTAAACTAAAATTCGTATATATTATACAATTTGAAACTGAATGTCAACAAACATTATGTCAACCATTATTAATTTGGCTTGATAAAGCCAAATTACTGTTCTTTCTATTTCTTCTTCTTTTTCTTCCGTTTTATTCTTCCGCTTTTCCGTTTTATTCTTCCGCTTTTTTGGACCGTATCTCCTCCCACAGTTTTTGAGCTAGAGACGTGAAATTCGGTACATGCGGGGCATATAGGAGAAGTGTGCTATCTTCTAGCTAAGGAATACGGCGTTATCTGCAAATTTCCGGACATTTTTTCCCATAGACTATAATGGTAGCAATCCTCAAATGTGGATATTTCAAAACAGTTTGTTTCATGGTCATAAATACAAATGGTGATACCCCCAACCCCCCCACACAGACCCAGGTACACCCACCTACTAACCTACCTTTCCATTCCCATGAAAGCCATATTTAAAGGGTAACTAAAGTCAAAAAAACTAATTTAGTTAGTTAGATAGTTAGATAGTTTTATGGTTATAAACACAAAAAAGACATACCCCCCTCAACCAGACCCAGGTACACACACCTACTGATCTACTTATCCATTACTGTGGCAGCCATACTTAAAGGGTAACTAAAGTAAAAAAAAAACTAATTTAGATTTATTCTCAATAAAAGATAGTTTTATGGTTGTAAACACAAAAAAGACATACCCCCTCAACCAGACCCAGGTACACACACCTATTAATCTACTAATTCATTACTGTGGAAGCCATACTTTAAAGGGTAACTAAAGTAAAAAAAACAAATTTAGATTTATCCTCAATAAAATATAGTTTTATGGTTGTAAATACAAAAAAGACATACCCCCTCAACCAGACCCAGGAACACACACCTACTGATTTACTTATCCATTACTGTGGCAGCCATACTTAAAGGGTGACTAAAGTCAAAAAAATTAATTTTGATTAATAATAAAAAAGGTTTGTTTTTTTAACCCCCATGTGGCACAGTTACATACACCTACTGACCTACCCCTCCATTACTGTTGCAGCCATACCTAAAGGGTAACTAAAGTAAAAAAAAACTAATTTTGACCAATGATCTAAAAAGTTAGTTTTTTTAACCCCCAACTGGACACAGGTACATACACCTACTGATCTACTTATACATTACTGTGGCAGCCATACCTAAAGGGTAACTAAAGTAAAAAAAAACTAATTTAGATTTATTCTCAATAAAAGATAGTTTTATGGTTGTAAACACAAAAAAGACATACCCCTCAACCAGGTATGTATAAGTAGCCCATATGCACACTAATCCCCAGGTGGGTGCAAAAATGTCCAAATTCCCCTACTCCACAGGGAAATAGGTCAATAACATAGATACAAGGTGGACTGCACTCCAAAATAGAACGTTTTATTCAAAGCCAAACATCAAACCCCACGTGGCACAGGTACATACACCTACTAACCTACCCCTCCATTACTGTTGCAGCCATACCTAAAGGGTAACTAAAGTCAAAAAATGTTTTTGACCAATCATCAAAAAAATTTGTTTTTTTAACCCCCAACCTGATCCAGGTACACATGCTTACTGACCTACCCTTCCATTTTCATGGCAACCATATTTAAAGGGTAACTATAGTCAAAATAGAAATTTGACTAATCATGAACAAAGTTTGTTTTTTTAACCCCCAACCCGACACAGGTACACACACCTACTGATCTACTTATCCATTACTGTGGCAGCCATACTTAAAGGGTAACTAAAGTAAAAAAAACTAATTTTGACCAATCATCTAAAAAGTTTTTTTTTTTAACCCCCAGCCCGACCCAGGTACACGCACCTACTGATCTACTTATCCATTACTGTGGCAGCCATACTTAAAGGGTAACTAAAGTAAAAAAAATAATTTTGATCAATAATCAAAAAAGTTATTTTTTTTAACCCCCACATGGCACAGGCACATACACCTACTGACCTACCTCTCCATTACTGTTGGAACCATACTTAAAGGGTAACTAAAGTAAAAAAAACAAATTTTGACCAATCATCAAAAAAGTTTGTTTTTTTAATCCCCACGTGGCACACGTACATACATCTACTGACCTACCCCTCCATTACTGTTGCAGCCATACCTAAAGGGTAACTAAAGTCAAAAATGTTTTTTGACCAATTATCAAAAAAGTTTTTTTAACCCCCAACCTGACACAGGTACACAAACCTACTGATCTACTTATCCATTACTGTGGCAGACATACTTAAAGGGTAACTAAAGTCAAAAAAATACATTTTGATCAAAAATCATTATCATTGAAAATGCCGCTAATTTTGCCCTAACCAATCAGATGTTAGCTTTCTGATTGGTTGGATCATAATTAGCATCACTTTGGGCTGGGTACACACAAAAGTTTTTTTTGCCCAAACAAGCGTTCACTACTAACTCATCATTCCCATTATTGAGTTTTAAAATCTGCAGCAAACACACATATTCCCTTCCAAAATGCAGCCCTTCAAGCCAAATTCAAAGTTTATACTTAAACTTTCCCTTTCTAGTTATTACTTGATAATAGTAGCAAATGTTTAGTTCTTGTGGTATTTGGGGTTTGTACAAATTGCATAGTTAATTTAATATTGCAAATTAAGTTAATATTGATTACATTTTAAATCAAACCATGTTGATTGTGGTATTTACACTTCACTTACATTAACTTTACTTAGGTTTAATTTGAATTATTGGTTCTGCGAAATTTCAACACATCGTAGTTTCAACCATTAATGCAACCCCCCTCCCTTCCTCTGTGCCCAGGGTGAGGGACTAAAATGCTATATCCTCACCCATGGGAATTTAGCAGCTCAGGACAAATCACATCTCAAAACGCAGGTTTGGACTCCACTCAATCCCCTTTACTAGGCAGACGGACATTCTCTGGGAAGGGGACAAGACTGGAGCTGCAGTTTTCAGGTGTGATATGCTGAAATTCTAAGGCTACAGTAAGTTGAGACGAAGGGCTGTGCACCATTTGTGCAGTGTTTTCACTAGCGGTTCCAGATATTTGCCAGTAGGAAAACGATGCATGCAGCATTTTCCTACCGGCAACTCTCAGAAAACGGTGGTGAGGACGCTGCACGAATGGCGCACAACTGTCCTTCTGAATCTAGCCTAATACTCTCTTCTGCTGTTCCTAGGGTGAGTACCTAAAATGCTTCACTCTAGATTGAGAAGGGCGGCTGTGCGCCGTTCGTGCAGCATCATCACCACCGGCCTCTGAGCGTTGCTGGTAGGAAAAGGCTGCATGCAATGTTTTTCTAGCGGCAAACATCTGGAACCGCTAGTGAAAACACCGCACAAACGGTGCACAGCCATTCGCTTAGACCTAGTCTTAACTAAACAGGCATTTTCTAAATGATAGGCTTTTGTCATTTAGGAAAAAAATACATTTTATTATTATATATTATAGCTATCAAGAAGTTATGTTTATATTTCATGGAAATGCTAGAATGTATGCTCTAATCATATATATTAGATACCAGCTTTCTTGCCCATCAAACTTTTATTTCTCCCAAAATCCAGCTTGCTGGTCAATGTGACAGTAAATAGCCTGTTGGTGTTTAATTGTCTTTTACGGTTAGGAATGGTTTCTTAAAGGTGCCACGTGCCAATAATGCTAATTAAAATGATTAACCTGTTTGAATGTGGGTGGTCCTTTTTAGTTCCATTTACTTCAATCGGCAATGATTTGAACACTGCAGCTTTCTGGAAAAGAACCTTGGGGCTAATTGTGTAGGTGGGAGGTAAATCTCTATATTTAACTTGGAAAGAAACATTCTGTATTGTAAAGTAAAAAAAACAATAGGCAATGATTTATTTTATAAGACAAAAGCAAAATATCAAGAACCCTTAAGAAATGTTCTTGTGCCTAATTGTTTAATTTTGCAAGCACAGGCGGCGCTCTGTCTTGACTATAAACTGAAATATTTCCCAAGCAAATATAAACCAAAGAGGCAGAAAGATAATCACCCCCCCCCCAATAAATTCTATACAGTATAAAACATATATATATATATTTTTTTTTGTAATATATTTTTTAGAAAACCCCGAAAATCAGTAAAAAAAAATTTTGTCTTTTGTTAAGATCAATATAGAATTAGTATAAAAACAAAACCCTGTTGGAGGTAATCTTGACGTGTTTCATTTTGCAAACCATGTTATTTCCCTTTATTCTTTTATTTCTTTTGTAGTATTTTGTACTTCACATTAAAGAAGATGCTTGTGCTGTAAAAGGGCATGTCCACCCCTTTTACAAAAATGTTACATCTTATGTAGGTCCCCTCAAACCCCAGATGCTTTATACTCATGATCTTCAATAATATTTATATATACCAGCCTGTGTGGGCACTTCTATTATAAGCAATTATATATACAAGTCTGTTTGGGCAATTATGTATACCAGTCTGTGTTTCAAAACTTGTATTTATCTCTCTATATCTGTATCTATATCTACCTATCTATCTTTCTGTCTATCTGTCCAGGGGCGTCTCGAAGGCCTAAAGTCTCATACACACATAAGATCCCGGGGACCGCCCTGCGGTGCATGATGTTTTTGCACGGCCATTTTTGTTGGCCGAAGCAGGCGGTTGAAGGTCCACCCAGCTGGTCGAGCAACGTTCCCCGACGAGTGGCTGTTTCGGGTGACAAAGTGCCCATACATGGCACGATTATCAGGCAAAATGGCTGTGTATACACATAGTGCGATGCGGATCAGTCTTGCAATCACAAGTGTGTATGAAGCTTAAGAAGATCAGGGCATTCTGTATGCTGCACATATTTTTTTAAGGCAACACTCACTCCCAGCACCAAATAAGCCATGCCTACTAGGTATAGAAAGATTGATAGCTAGAGAGACACAAACAGACAGGCAAACAGAGACAAACCAAGAGATGGATAAACAGCCATATAGTGATAAATAGACAGAGAAATAGACAGAGAGAGAGGTAAACAAAGACTCACAAATTAATGACACAGAGGCACAGTAAACTGACAATTTCATCACATACTAGTAGCAAAGTGGAAATGTAATTACATACTGGTAGCAAACTGGTGGTAGCAAACTGGGAATTTCATTACATACTGGCAGCAAACTGGGAATTCTATCACATACTGGTAGCAAACTGGGAATTTCATCACATACTGGTAGCAAACTGGGAATTTTATCACAAACTGGTAGAAAACTGGGAATTGTATCACATACTGTTAGCAAACTAGGAATTTCCTTACATACTGGTAGCAAACTGGGAATTTCACTACATACTGGTAGCAAATTGGGAATTTTTTCACACACTGGCTACAAAGTGGGAATTTTATCACAAACTGATAACAAAGAGGGAATTTTATCACATACTGGTAACAAATAGGGAATTTTATCACACACCGGTAGCAAACTGGGAATTTTTTTCATCACATACTGGTAGCAAACTGGGAATTTTATTGCATACTGGTGGCAAACTGGGAATACCCTTACATATTGGTAGAAAACTGAGAATTTCCTTACTTACTGGTAGCAAACTGGGAATTTTATCATACACTGGTAGCAAACTGTGAATTTCCTTACATACTGGTAGCAAACTGGACATTTCCTTACATACTGGTAGCAAACTGTGAATTTCCTTATGTACTGGTAGCAAACTGGGAATTCTATCACATACTGGTAGAAAATGGGGAATTTTATCACACACTGGTAACAAACTGTAACTTTCCATACATTTATAAAATCCCATGAGCCGAGCCAGACCTGATCAAACTTTCTGATCGCAGTTCTAGTTTTCTAATCCCATGGCCTGCTCTTGGCTTAGTCCTCCAGCAGCACTGAACCAGAAACAACCCCTTTCTGACCCCATTTCTTTCCCAGCCTAACTGTCTGTACCACTGCACTGATGGTATATATAGTATGTATCTGCAGATTCTAAAAATCCAGTCTCCTCAGTCTTCACCCAGTTATAGTTGCAGACAGGCAGTCGTTAGTTGCTCCACCCCCAGGGCACATCTTAGGGCTGTTACTCACAACTCACAGTCAACCGCAGGAGAGGAGGATAAAGGGGGGGAATCAGAGTGCAGGACTTCAACTTTAACTAAAGGGGAGAGTGAAGGGTTATGAGTTACATGCATGGTTCTGGGATTGGTTCCACATAGTCCACATGGCAAGATGAGTTGACTGAAGACACTCCTGTGTTTGGCGCACATGTACAAATAGCATATAAAATGGGCAAATTAGATATTCAGCGCACTTGTGTTAGGAAGGCAATGTTAAAAAATTTGGGGCACATAGTGATGCCAATGTTTCAATGTACATCTCTGTCTGTCTGTCTGTCTGTCTCTATATCTTTTATCTATCTCTCTATTGGCCGGTGTATCTTTCTGTATCTGTCTGTCTATATCTGAAGAGAGGCTGGAAAAGTTACAATTATGTACGCTGGAGAAAAAGCGCTTGCGTGGGGATATGATTACTGTGTATAAATACATTAACGGGCCATACAATAAACTATCTGGGGCATTGTTCACCAATAGAATTTGTCAAAGGACACGAGGACATCCCTTAAGACTTGAAGAAAAAAGGTTTAGGCTTCAAGGGTTTTTCACTGTGAGAACGGTAAAGCTATGGAACTGTCTTCCAGTGGACGTTGTTATGGCAGGTTCATTGGTCAGTTTCAAAAACAAGCTGGATGAGTTTCTGCAAACAAGGAATGTTGCAAGTTACTGGTATTGATACATAAAGTAGAGTTGATCCAGGGAAATTTCCGATTGCCACTTGGAGTCAGGAAGGAATTTTTTCCCCCTTCATAAATTTGGTGGGGTTTTTTTGCCTTCCTCTGGATCAACAGTTAGGCAGGAAATGAGGATATTGCTAGATGGGTTGAACTGGATGGACGTATGTCTTTATTCAACCTCAAATACTATACTATACTATCTCTCAATAACTTTGCCTGTCTGCATCTCTCTATCTATCTGTCTATCAATCACGAAGTACCTACAGTGTGGCTTAACTGAGCAGGTGAAAGGGGCATGGCCTAAATATTCTGTGCAGCACATGTGGTGCTCTGGAGTGGCCCGGATCTTTTCAAATCCTAGCTAAACCCCTGTTGGGCTAGTTTATTCTTCTAAAGAATCTTATATGTTTTGTGTCCTTTATGAAAGCCATATATTCTTTATCTTGCACTAACAAGATGTAACAAGATAAAAACATAAATGTCTGTTTGTATGTTTGACCCAACAGTCCATGAGGTAAAAATATAATTAGGAACATTTCAAGGACATTGCAAGGGTAGGAGCAGAAGAACCTTTGCTGCACCTGAAATGACCACAGCAGAGTATAGCAAAGAAATGAAATCAGTTTACTTTTCATAAAAATAATACCTAAATATGTGTAATATAAACAATTCAAAAAGTTACTATTTTCCCACTAAACTTCTTCATAGTTGAAAATATATTTCTTGTACTTGCAATACCGTATAAAAAGACGGTGATTTATTTTGTAAGCTCTGTGTCATGTTCAATTGATAATGACAGGACCAACACCCACAATTCCCACAGAATCCGTATGTCGTATGTAACATCGAGATTGTGGGAATAAAAGAAATTATGAGAACGGAACCTTATAGGATAAAGTTCTCCTTTTCTCTAAAGGTTCAGCGTGTTCCGTTCTTTCATTTTTTTCTAAAATTCAATACAGAAATTTGACATATAAAACATGACACCATGCAAAGCAAAACACATGGTTTATGTAGAACTTACAAGGTATCTTAGCTACTATTTGTCTTCCAGTCTCGCTGATTATATCATATCAATGTACTGTTGCCAATATAATTAGTAGTTATTTTGGACTCACATTGCCAAACTTTCTCATAGCTTTTGTTGTAAAATAACAAAGTAGATGTTTATGAACTTTGGCAGGTAAACAGGATTCCAGAGTAATCCCCAAAGCCACTGAGAAATCACAAAGTCCATTTATTTTAATTTATCAGAGCAACGCTGCTTGTTAAATATGATTCATAAAAACTGACTCCAAACAGACTGAGTAAATGACACTGTAGGATCCAGGATTTCATTTGTATGATTTATTGGTAACATAAAACGATATGGTCATAGAATTTAATTGGTCAAGAATTAAATTGATTACATGTGTCAGGGTGAATATATAGACCAGACATTTCAGAAATGCATCTGATAGGAGCTACCATGTTATCACAATTTATATAAATATTTATTTTTATTTGTTCTTTTGGGCCAGTAAGCAAAAAACCACACTAACCACACTGATAAGAATATGAAAAATGAATATATATTGATTTGCTTAAACATTCAATTAACATTTCCAGAACTGCCTTTCCCATTCTACCTCACGACCAATATCTGGCCTCATTCATTTTGCGATTTTATGTCGGTCTCAAAGAATAATGGGAAAGGTGGTTCCAGAAACACTGACTGAATGTCACGGATCGTTCGGCAGGTAAGTACAAATGAATGAGCATCTTAATTTAACAGGAGGCTTGCTCTTGTCCTGGCCTCCATCAGCATATCGCAAATGGCATCCTCCTGGTAAGGCTTCTACACTGTCGTCAGTCTTCAGTCTGCATCTTCAGTCTCTCAGCTTCTCCTATCCTGCACCCTCTGTCCCCAAACCTTCATCCATAGAATCCTCCCCCTAAGAAACCAATTGAACCACTTTTACTGCAATCCAGTACCATCCCCTTTCTCCATCGTGTATATGCTAACAAGGGGTTAGCTGTGGCATAATAGTTAATTTATAATTAACCCACCTAGTATCTTGGTTACATCCTGTTCAGGAGACCTTTATGCATACAGTAATGATCTTCTAGAGAACAATGACAAACAGTCCTATTCACGTTGAACCTTTGATTTTGAATTTCTTCCTGTCTAAAATTATAGTCTATGTGAGTCCTTGAAAACTTCAAACAATTACAGAAATATCAGACCAGCAGTTTCTTACACATGGCTGCACATTCCCAGGCAGTATGTTTTTAAAGATCTCCTGGCAAAATATTTGATAATTTGGCTCTGTGAGACAAGTCTCAGCTATAGACTAGTGTCTTGGCAATTTCATCTAGCTTGGGGCCAATATTTCTGGGGTTACTATTTTAGTTTTCAGCAATATGAAAGCCACAAAATTGTAAGGTCAGGTGAAACCAGAAAAGATGGTGATGCATCATTATTCCTGAATGTTGTTCTTGAGGGGCCTGCACCAAGTATGAAATATGAATACTATAGGCTTCATAGAACTCTGAAAGCTAAATAAAATAAAATAAATAGTATTATCTTGACATGTTGAGGAGTTTCCTTTTATATTTATATCAGAATTACATAAATGAAAAATGCAGTGCTGTATTACATATCCATACTTCTTTACCAAAACAGTCACCTCAGGAATACATTTGGCTGAGGCCGCACTAGCAATGCACAGAAACGTCTGTGAAAAAAGCAATCACAAAAAACTAGCTTGCAGACTGCCTAAGTGCTAGGTAATCAATATTTTTTTGTATATTTTGATGCTTAGTACATTCAAACTATTTTGGGTTTTTTCGAAAGTTACCGAATGTACAAAGTTATTTTCGGGAACCTTCAAAAATAGCCTTCAACATTCGATAACCCTCAAAAATATGAAACTCGAAAGTAGGCTCCGGTTGCATTTTTGAGGGTTATCGAACCTTCAAAAATACATTCAAACCCCTTGAAAGTAAGTTCCATGTTCGGATTTTCTGATCTTTGTGTTTTTCCCGAGTTCTGTGAATCTGAAACTTACGAGTTTCGCCGATCTCTACTTGTAAACAACTTTTAATACACCCAGTTACATTATATAATATAAGAACATATATAGAAGTTCTATACTGTATATTTACAATATACATTTATCAAGAACAGTGCTAGCAAAAGGCTAAGGGAAGAATGCAAAGAATGCATTTAGTACACCCCTGTACGATCTAGAAATGTAGTTACTGTTATTTTCAATTGACATTAAGCAATTCACAGTTGTTAATGATGCAAAAATGTTTGGCCACTAATGTTAGATGAAGAAATGGAAGGTAAATATAAGCGCATGATTTTAGGCCAGACTATCAAGCAAATTTAAGCTTAGATTAAATGGAATCAAAGCATTTAGATCACATATGATAAAGGGTTTAGGAATAACCTAGACAACAAGTTTTGTGGCAATACACAGTTACGCAGCTGCTAGAAATGCTCAAAACATTTGTCAAGCATAAAAAAAGATTTCAATTTAAGGGGACCATACAAATTTCTGCTTATAAACAAATATGCATTTCAGCAGTTAAATTGAAGAGTGAGTGTAAGGAACAGTTTTACCACTTATATTGATCTATATATGTATACAACAAGGGTGATGGGTGATTGGGAAGTGCTGATTGGCTGCACTTCCTCTACCTGAGGAAGAGACCTTGAGTCTCGAAATGTTGTATGTTTGTTTTGCACCAATAAACAAATTCATTACTTAAAGTAGTGTGCTCCTCTACTCTATATCGTGCTTGGATTGTATAGCACTAGAAGTGGGGGGCTGAGAGGATTTGCATCTACAAACTTGCCTGGCTAACCAGCCAACAGTGGTGTGCCAGAGTGCATCTGGAACTGTGTTGCGCCATTGTGCAGCCATTTATTGTCTATTATTTATATTTCAACATTATAGCAAACATTAAAAAAAATATTAAGGATTATTCTACAGATGTATAGTATACATGAGCCTCTAAGTACAGAGAGACTTTGTCTCTATCAAGAAATATGCTATGCTTACACAATGGGTTGTTCAGGTGCTGATGCCCCAAACCCATTGCTTGAGTTAGCTACACAGCATCTGTTATAAAGCATTTACAACAAAATGAAAAGAAACAAACTCACCCCTTCCCCGGGTGATCTGCGTGCATTCTGCCCCTGACCTTTTGCCTGGTCCATAAAACCACAATAGGAAAAATGGGGATCACTAGTAGTAGGAAATGACCTTTGGTTAATAGTTGAAACATACTTTATCAAACCATCTACACAAGCAAGATAAAAACATTAAAAAAAAGCCTTATGCATTTCCGGCATGACCCCGTTCTTAGTCATAGCTGTTATGCTGTGATGCCTATGCTTAGGAGCAAGTTCACTGTTAAAATTCGTAAGGTGTTTGTTTTTATCGTGCTCATGTAGATGACTTAATAATATATATTTCATCTTTTACCCTGGCATGGCTTCCTACTTCTAACCAGGGTACATCAGTGATCTCCACTTTTCTTATTGTTATTATATAATATCAATTCTACAAAATCAATAAATAAAAAAAAGATAATTCATTAATACTAGAGGAGGTAGGTATCGCCATCATTTATGGGGGGGTGCTTAATTCTAAAGGGGATTTGTGGAATTTCTAAATTAAATAGGTTATATTAGTTTTTATTAGTAAGGTTCTATATCTAGAAGTCTTTTAGCAAGTATAGACATGTTATTATTATTATTTGGCAGCCATGGACTGGTAATAAAATGCTAAATTGGAAGTTAAGTTAATTAAGTAGTAGATGCTGCAAAGCAATTTGTTAGTGCCGTTCACATGACATGTTACAGGTAAACAAATGCTTTCTCAAGTGAGAAAGGGTATGATTTAGGTCAAATCAGGTTGTGGCAAAAAAAATAAATAAATGTAATGCCAGGTTGGGGGTGATACTACCACACAGAAGTTGGTCCAGCTTCCTACAGAGCAACTGTGAGAGTGCTATTGACCTGATTGTAAAGTGTAACTGTATCATTATTATGGATTTATAACATGCCAATATCTTCAGTAGAGTTTAAAGTTACATGTATACATTCACATCAGTCCCTACCCCAAGGACCCCGAACGAGAAGTGTGCCACATTCGAGGGTTATCAACGAAGAGAGGGTTGCAAGTGCCACATTCTAGGGTTATGGAGCGCTAAAGTCAAGGGATATCGAGATTCAAAACATTCTAAAAGTTCAGTGGAACTATGAAACAGGTTTTTCAAAATTGGAAGCAGCTCCAATTAAACCTCAAACCCATCCCTGGTGAATTACTGGCAATGTCACACTGGCGAATATCAGTTAATGTTACACTAGTGGATAGAAGTCAAAGTGACACTAGTGAACAGCATTCAAATTTACACTGGCAGATAGTAGGCAAAGTGAAACTGGTGGATAGCAGTCAAAAAGCTAATAGGCAAAGAGACAATTTTTAAAAGACTAGGCCACATTAGGGCTAGGCCAGACTAACACACTAACTAATGTGGGTGGCCACATTACATGTGCTGCAATCCATTTTAAGAGCACACGCAATCACCAACTTTTGCAGATCGCAGGTGAAGCAGACGATAATTCTGATGCACGCATTGCCGTCCGGCACAGTGTAGCCTCAGCCTAAAAGTACAAAATGTACAGACTTAGGTCTGGGATGTGGGTGAAATGTAACAGACTGGGCAAAATATCAGTTGGTGATGGATATTACATATTCTGACTAAAGTCACAGTCAGCAAAGGAAGCAGAGGTTGGTTATGCCACGCAAAGTAAAAAAGGTTTAAACAGAAGGAAGACAAGTCACAGGCAATTATTCAGTTCAGGCAGCAAACAATCAGGCTTAGGATCAAGCAGAAAAAACAGACAGAATTCATACCCAAAACAAAGTTGTAAGCTAAATATTATAATTGGCAAATGATAACTGAAACCGGAAACACTTAAAACAAAGAAGCCTATAAAAAAACAAAACATCCAAAGAGCACAATAAATAAATAGCTACTTGGACAAATCAGCCACCAGGAAGAGAACACAAAACGAGGAATAATGAATCAATCCCCTGGCTTTGCTGCTGCTGGCAGTGCAGAAGGAGAAGAGACAGCCACATTCGCCTGTGCAGGAGCATCCCCCCAAGCTTGTGCACTGGCATAATGCCCCCCACCCTGCACTGTGACCAGACCTTATCTCTTATAATTGCTCAGTGGTTAGCACTAATGCCTTGCACTAATGCCTTGCCCTCGCACATCAGGCTCTGCCCTGTGCAAGGGCAGAGCCTGATGTGTGTAAATAAACAAATATTAAAGGTTTTATGTGCAGTACAGTAAATTAAATTCAAAAACCAAAACAGTGTACAATACATTTACAGTCATAAATAAGTTTGAAATGTTTCCCTATGGCTGGGTACACACTGACAAATTTTTCGTCCTGGCTAACCATTCGCCACCAGCGAGCAGCCGTCCGGGACGAATCACTGTCGGTCGCAGGGAAAGTAGAATAGGAAACCCTGATTTACCAGCATGTCCGTTCATCTGATTCAGACGAACAGGCAACTGACATTGGTCTTAGCCACAGCAAAAAACCCACAGATTTCTTGACCCAACCCTCCTATACACGGAAGTATCAGTTGATTGGCCAGAAAAATCTTCCCGTGTGTACCCAGCCTAACAGATCAGCATTGCCAACTGGTTTATAAAGAAAATCACGGGATCTTTTCCCTAATTAATTCCCCATTTTTGTCTCCTACTGTCTAAATCACTAGCCTTTAAATGCCTCTCACTTTAATTTGAAATTCAATTAGTTCTGTTATGTGTAAAGGCCACAAATAAGAGAGAGAAATGCTCCTTTTATAAGGAAATCACGAAGGTTTCTTTAATCAGAGATACACTTCTTTGTCTATGCTGTTAATCTGCAGCAACTTATCAGGCATTATCAAATGTATTTCATTGTAGTAGACCAGTAAAAAGGGAACATCTTCTTGGTTGCTTCATATTATCAGCACAGGAACATTTCTGCACCTCTTATTAAGGGCATGTCCACCCCATATAAAAACTTTTGATATGCGGTAGGGCATGTTCCCCCAGCCCCAACCACATTAATATTATTGTTAGAAAGTCCCCCAATTCTTACTTACCTTCCCTCTTTCCTCTGCCGCACTGTACAGGCCCTCTGCTTGCAGGGAAATGCAAGCAGGGGGCGGGACCGGCAGCCACACCCATGATTGGCTGAGAGGCAGCCAATCACGGTCGCCGCTGCCAGGAGTTCGGAAGAGCGGAGAAGAGAGGGAAGGTAAGTAAAGATTGGGGGACTTTCTAACAATAATATTAATGCGGTTGGGGCTGGGGGAGCATGCCCTACCGCATACCCAAAGGGTTTAATGTTAGGGGGAGGAAGAGAAAAACGGGAGGGAGAGGGAGGGGGGGAGGGCTGCACTGAGCATTCTCAAACCTTGACGAGGTTCTGTCAGACTCAGCCACAACATGAGTCACACACTGCTCCTACACAGCAGTTTCCTGGACTTTGGAGGGGCAAAGCAGGGGAACTATTTTGAGCAGAAAAGGTAAGGCTTGTTTTAAACTACTTAATGTGGCCAGTAAGGGGTTAAATTTTAGTTTTGGGGGTGGGCATGCCCTTTAAATACATCCAACTATATTTTATTCACATTTCAATACTAGTTCTTGGAGATTATGCTCATTGCTGAAGCTGTTTCAACCCTGTGCAAGAATGTGGAAGATTTAAGACAAGGGAGCATATTTATAAAGGTCTGTAAGATTTGTGCAAAAATGCTTTTAAGTGAGATTTTTTGTGTTTTCATGAATATATAGTGTAGGGATCAGCTTGGCAGACAGCTGAGATCAGGGCACAGAAGGAAATACAAAACACCTCATTAGTCTTTTTGGGTTAATCAAAAAAGGGAAAAAATATTTATTTAGCCAAAAATAAAGTCCAGACAGTCTTTGCCATTCACAATTACGGGAGAAAATGGTAAAACAAAACCTTGCACTGCTTGTGTGCTTAACCCTCACTGGGTCACTCTGCTGTAACCCTAGTCAAATCTTTGACATCTTTCTCTTGGCCACACACCATGGGCCTAATGGCACTCTGCCACCTGCTTGTCCAGGTTCCTCCTGGATATATGGTCCTAGTGCCTAGCTCACCCCAGACCATCAGCAGACACTCTGCTGCACAGGCCCCATCTTCTGAGAACATGCACCACTTTATTGAACTCAACCAGGTGAGCTGATTGGGCTTGTTCCCACAATTAAACTTGGCCTGGACTTGAAACAAGGGAATGCTTCCACAATCCATTTACCAATACATGCTGGTCCTGAATCCCAAAGAATCAGTTGAAAAACAGCCATTTCTAAGCTGCGCCAATTATTACATTGGATTGTTTGCCTCAAATCCAGACCAAATCTGTGCAGGAATAGTAAAAAGGCCACTGAATCCTGCTTTAAATATCCTCCTGGGTCCTTTCCTCAGCCCTCCGTTCCATTTCCCTTTGCCACTTTCAATGACAGTCTGATATGTAGCCAGTAGGTCTTTACATTGGCTACATCATGGATGGAGAAAAATGGACTGCAGGAAACTCAATGGAAGTAAGTGCAGCTGTTAAGTAAAGTACCCAGGGGATTAGGACTTAGGGGTTTAGGTCCTTACCCTGGGTACTATGCAGCTATAGAAGAAGAGGAGCGAGGGGCAGGTGAGTATGAATGTTCTTTTAAAAAATCCATAGGGGTATAAAGGGGAACAATCATATTCCATGGGGGGGGGGGGGTTGTGAAACTCTTCCATTTTCATTGCTGTAGCTTGAACTAAAATATCGCACAATGCATTTCATTTTTTGAACATATGATAGAATTTCCATCTTCAGTTTGTACGTGGATTGTATGGCATGGTAATTCCTAGAAATCTTTATTCTCTGTTCTGATGCTTATTCTTTGGCATTTGGATTATTTATGACAATGTTTAACATTGGATTCGAATGACGTTATACTCTTTTATTAGGGCTCCAGGGCAGATCAAAGCCATCAAAGAAAGATGGGCCTTAGAAGTTGGAAAGAGTGGACGAATGGTATCAGCCAGCAGTGCGTGTTGTTCCAAAGCTTTGGCATTTCATTTAATAGGGGATTTGCCCTGTCTAATGAAAGCTGCCGGTGAAATTTAAGTATTTGAAGAAGTCAGTTCATTCTACCAGCTGTGAATTTGCACAGTTTTGGGATGGTTATAGTTGTATGTTACTCTTGCTATGCTATTTTTTGTACTTGAGCACAATATATTCTTTATTCTAGTCCCAGTGGTGTATCCTCATAGCAAAAATTTTGGGTGGGGCTCTTTCCCCAAACCACAAGAATAGAAAAAGAAAAAGGACCCCATCGTGAGTGATCTAGAGCTGCCCCTTACACAAGAAGTATTTTCTAGGTAACCTGATAAATAGTGCTACTTTTCAAACAAATGGAATTAGTATGTACTGACAAGTCTACCTACATATTTACATATGCTGACACGAACACATGGACACGTGGATTTTTTAAAAAATACATATAACTTGCCTTGTGACTATTATTAGTGTTTCATTAATTCTAGTTATTAAAGGGCATTCAATAAATTGAAATTTTATATGTGACTACAGCACCCCCCCATACTCAAGTTACATTTTACTTTCCACATAGATGCAGCTAAACATACTTAAAGGATCCGGTCCCTCGCCGCTCGGCTGGGCTACCCCTCTGGGCCCCATATCAGCTGCTATGATTACTACACCACAGACTAGTCCTGTATAATCTGGATACAATTAATTTCAAAATTCAAATAATATAAATTATTCTATTCCACAGTAATATCTGGTTTTAGGCCAACGGTTACCAATAGAAATAACCGAACTACATTCCAGGGTTACCGAAAATCGAACAATACATTTAAGAGTTACCGAATTTGAACTTTACATTCGAGGGTTACCAAAAATCAAACAATACATTCAAGGGTTACCGAATTTGAACTATACATTCGAGGGCTATTGAAAATTCAACAATATATTCGAGGGTTACCGAATTCGAACGCTACACTTGAGGGTAACATTTGAGGGTTTCGGTAACCGAACTAGTTCGGTTACCGAAAATCGAACATTACATTCGAGGGTTACCAAATTCGAACAATACATTCGAGGGTCACCGAAAATCGAACATTACATTTGAGGTTTACAGAATTTTGCACAATACATTCGAAAATTGAACAATACAGTACATTAAAGGGATACCAAATTTGAACAATACATTCAAGGGTTACCGAACGATACATTCAAGGGTTCTCGCTGAAACAGAACATTCAAGGTATATCACCGAAATGCCACATTGGAGGTTTAGCAAACAGTATGTAAGTGAGTTCAGGAAGACCGAACTAGTTCGGAGTTCGGAAAGTCCATCTCTAGTTACTAAGAAAAAACCCTTTTAATGCATCTTTGGCTCTAGTTATTGCAATAAAAACCTTATCAAGAGGATTGTGCAAAATATTCTATGGAAAATGTATATTCATTTTACCCATGATGCTTGATACTTGTGTTTGGAACTGCAAAGGTAACAAAATTTACCTTTTCTGAAATATAAAACAGTATAAATAAACTGCATTTACAGATTTATTCTGTGTTTCTTTTCTGAAGCCTGAAGAAAGAGGAGCTAAACATATATGTTAGAATTTATTTTATATTAACATACATGAATAATCAAATTATATTTCATACAGCCACAAATATACTGTTTTGTCACTATCCTGTTTTACAGTATATTACATTCAAATATCTAATGTGTTATTAATATAAGGCAAACTTTATGAGTAACCATTTGATGACATCACAGGTTAACATGATTATCCATAAAATTAAAGTAAAACAGATGGCAGGCAAGGTGTGAAGCTAAAGATTGGCAGGATACAAGCTATGTATTGTATGACACTATCTTATAGTAAAATATTAAAACCTCTGATGAATTTACAATGGTTTTATATATATACATATCCAGGCCGTTGGATAGCATTCCACTCCCAGGGGCACTTCTAGGGTTTTCCTGGCGTGGCACTAAGCAAGGCACTGTGTTAAAGTGGGTGTGGCTTTTTCAGTGGGCATGGTTTTGTTGGTGGGCAGGGCTTAAATTTTTCCAATTTTGAACTTCCTATCACATAGGTATTTAAACGGTCCCTTAGACAGTCAATTAGCAATAATGTAAATTACTAGAAACAGATATTACATCCCTTTCTCAAACAGCTTGTGTTGCCATTACCATATTGATCCTTTCAGGTTTTTGTTGCTCAAATCAAAATAACTTTTTATATTATATATACATTTTAGAACCTGTGCTATATATGTTGGTTCAACTGTTGCAATACATTAAAAATGCACTTTCTGTAGTATAAAAGATTTGTAAGCTTGCCACCATGTCAAGGTAGACTCTTTCAGCAGGGCAACTAACCTAACTAGTCTAACCTAGGCTAACTAACTAAAACTAACCTAACCATATAAAATGATTTTAACGACATCATATCTGTTACTAGGGGAAATTATTATTTTTTCTTGACTGGTCATGGATAAAAAAAAAGATTTCCCCACCACTGCCAGACTGTTGCCTTTCTTCTTCAGTGTAGGGGTGTCTCACTCTGCCTTATGGTAGATGTGGCCCTGTCCACTCCTTGGTACTCCTGCCTGGGTGCTGGTCCAACAAAACTGTATCCACTTAAAATATAACTGGACACACTCTCAGGTCTTGCCTATAATGCTTTATTTTATAAAACTATTGAATCATCAACAGGTTCCCACCCGTTTATGGGCCGTCGTCAGGATCGTAAATGGATGAAAACATGTTGATGTTCCAATAATTTAATCATTTTATAAAATAAAGCTTTATAGTTAAGACCTAAGAGTGAGCCCAATTCTATCTATCTATCTATCTATCTATCTATCTATCTATCTATCTATCTATCTATCTATCTATATATCTATATTTTACGTTCTACGGACATTTGCTTAGTGTTTCATTAGTGTTGTATTCTATTCAAGATAAAATACATTCCTGTGCTTACTGAATATCTAGGGAATTGGTTATGCTGATGTTAAAATGGTGAATGCTTTTAAATTAGGTCAGCAAAACATTAAGCTTTTAACTTTTAGTAAAACACACACTCCTTAAAATGCAGATCCTACAACTTTCCATTCAGTCGTCAAGAAACCTAGATCTTTCAGTAGAACATTACAACTTTGTAATAGATAGCTCTGAGCCAACAGATATATGCCAGATTTTAATGGGGCTAACAGATCATGATGGAGTCTGAAAGTCTACTGTGTCACCACCGAATTTATACTTAGCTTGGGTACACAGACAGCTCTGGGGCATCACCTACATTGAAATATATTTTGTAGGTATGTATTCTAAGCAGTGCTCTAAATTGTTAAGAGATAGAACAACTTTACACAGATCTCTTGGCAAATTCTAAATACAGAAAATAAAGCATTGAGCCCAAGAGGCATGCCACATAAATTTGTAAATTACATGACTGCATCTGAAAGTACCTCAAATCTGTGCCATACCATTGTTTTTTTACTTTTACATGATTTGATATCCTCATTTAGTAATGGTTCATAACATAATAGATGAAAGAATAAAAATGGTGAGCTTGGCTTTAGCCTTTTGTAAAAATAAATCTGTTTAGAAATCAGATACTGACTAGTAGCTGTGTAAGTAAACACAACATGATTAATAGCATTTTAGTCTGCAAAGCTTTGAGTTTGTAATTTCAAGTGTGTTGTGGCTCTTAACAATTTCATTTTATTTCGAGACCTTTTTGTATGTAAACTATTAACAAGCAAAGAAACAAGGTTAAAAATTGTAATTAAATATAGTGCCCACTAGGGGCACCACATTTCCACCGTAACAAATGAATGTTATATACATGTACTGTACAAGTTTATTATATATTATTATAACTTATTTGTATGTGGTGTCATACTGAAACTCTGGATGTTAATACAGAACTCCTTCAACAAGAATGTCTTCTGTTTTATTCTAAAAGCAGAGTTCCAGAAACACTACATTGTTCCAGTGATTGTACAGGCTATGGTACTGACCACATAGCAGTCAACTCCCTGCAATTAGAGAAAACATGGCTTTTGAAAGTATACAGCCACCCAGCATTAACTAGGATAGCATCAAACTCTCAGAGGTGTGGAAAAGGTTTAAAGGAGGATAAATCTAAATTTTTATATTTCAAAATCTGAAAAGATCCCCCAGAAAACACCAATAAACAGTAATATAGAAGTGTAAATGTAACCACCTAAAGAATATTGATGGACCCGAGTTCAGGCTGATCTTTATGAGTTTGGATGAATTTGAACTATCCGAACTAGTTCGGTTTTCCAAGCTCGTTGACTTATTTTCAATAATTAATGAAAATTTGGTAACCCTCTAATGTAATATTTAAATTTGGTAACCCTCGAATGTAATGTTCGGTAACCCTCAAATGTAATTTTTGATAGCCCTTGAATGTAGCCTTTCGATTTTGGTAACACTTGAATGTATCATTCGGTAACCATCAAATGTAATTTTCGATTTTCGATAATTTTTGGTTACCCACGAATGTAGGATATGGAAACCCGACAATTGCCTGATTGTGGGGGAAAGAAGTGTTTAAAAAAGTTTTGGTAATATGGATATGTTCCCCAGACCACTTCCCAGGTGCCACAGCCATTTACAGCAAGTTACCATTGCTAGTTTATCTGTAGCTTACCTGAACTTTTCAAACTATTATCTCTTATAGCCTTTCATGGGTTTGTTTCCGAACTTTTGCTGAAGTTCGGATGTTCAGAAACGAAACGAACTTCAATAAGTTCAGCCATCTCTACTAAAGAACTGGATGAAAAAAAATGTGTATGTTCTGTATCTGGCCAAAAAATCTGTCATATACACGGATTTCTAAACCAGCAGTTCCAAATCAAAACCAGTATTCAACACTATTCGCCAAGCATGCTTGATAAAGGAGCACACTGGCTCCGAAATATGTTGCATTTAATTAAAATTATTGTTGCAGTTTAAACTTCTTTGTTGGCTCTCCTACATTTTTATATCTCTGATGATTAATGCTTCAAAACATCATTATATGCTAATACAGGGTATTTATTACACATGCACTGTCCTAAACTATCTAGATTCGTGTACAGGTCATTCTAAATTGAGAAAACCAGTTAGAGGACTAGAAAAATACTTTCAGAACCTAAAATCTAGTTCAGTTGATCTAACTGAATACCACAAATATACAGTAACATTGCATATATATTGTATATACTCGAGTATAAACCGACCTTAGTATAAACCGAGGTACCCAATTTCACCTAAAAATCTAATAAAAGTTGTTGACTCAAGTATAAACCGAGGGTTAGAAACTTGCATTCAAGATGTTGGAAACTACAACCCCAGCTAAATAAGCATGCTGGGAGTTGTAGTTTCCAAACATCTTGAATGCCACCCTCACTTGGCATTCAAGATGTTTTGGAAACTACAACTCCCAGCATGCTTTATTAGCTGGAGTTGTAGTTTCCAAACATTTGAATGCAAGTGAGGGTGGCATTCAAGATGTTTGGAAACTACAATCCCAGCATGCTTTATTAGCTGGGAGTTGTAGTTTCCAAACATCTTGAATGCCACCCTCACTTGGCATCAAGATGTTTGGAAACGACAACTCCCAGCAATAAAGCATGCTGGGAGTTGTAGTTTCCAAAACATCTTGAATGCCACCCTCAACCTCCACCCAGTTAAGTTTGTACCTGTAAGCTTGTACCTCTCTTCATCCAGGATCTGTGGGCTCTCTCCATCCAAGGGCTTCCTGGGACTGTGTGCTGGTAAGTTCCTCTCCATTCCGGCAGCAGCGTCCTCTCCATTCTGGCAGCAGTCCTCTCCATTCCGGCAGCCGCACGATCAGTCCATGTACTGGCACGCCGGCTGACGTCACTAATTGGCGCCGGGCTTGGCGCCGGGCAGTGACCGGCTGGCGCGCCAGTCATGGACTGATCGTGCGCCTGCCGGAATGGAGAGGACGCTGATCTTCAAAGGTGAGTGACTCGAGTATAAACCGAGTCCGAGTTTTCAGGCTGATTTTTCAGCCTGAAAAACTCAGTTTATACTCGAGTATATACGGTAAGTAAAAAACTAATTTCTTGATTCTTTATTGCTATCAAATCCTTATAGGATTCAAAGCTTGGCTTTAAAATGTTATTATTCGAATACAGGAGCTTATTTAAAGGAGAACTAAACTTTTTTTATACTAATGTGAAAGCATTTCTCCTCAAAACACTTATTTATACATATTCTGCAACCAAGAAGGCTTCCATGTTGTTGCCAGTACAACTCACAGCCCATGTAGTCTTCAAAGCCTTGCAGTGGCGTAACTAGGGATTGCTGGGCCCCCCCGAAGGGCCCCTATTTGTGCTTCATCCTTAATGGTTTTATGGGAGGACGCTATAGATATAATAGGATAAGAAGATGGAGCCCCCTTGGCATTGCTCCCCCTGCTCCCCTGGTAGTTATGCCCCTTGTTAGCATGTGTACTTATTGGCCATGCCCCATGACCCTAGTATTCACTGTCTTTAGGCACAGAGTATTTTCAATGCTGTTGTCTACACAACAATATGGATAAAACTTTGACAGTTGCTTGTTACCCTGCTTAATCTTGCTTCCATTCTGTTCTAGCCAAAGATACACTTACATATAAATATACACTAGTGCATTTATATATACACTTACATATAAATGCACTAGTTTGCTTTGTGTTAGCTCTGGTGCCTTAGTGGACTAGTGTTCTACTTTTACAAACTATTGTTCTACACATACAAAAGTCCGGGCGTTTACAAAACCTGTTCAGTGTCTGAGGGAGGATATGTAGGATGATCTGCACCTAAAAGTGACAAATCCCAGTTCTGTAATATAATTGGCTGTCAGCTTCTATGGGACATGTGTCAGTATTCCCCATTTACCTTTCTTCTTCCTTTGTTTGTGTCTAAATTTGTCTCCATCTCATTCCTAGTTAAGGCTGATCATGATCAGGATAGTCCAGTTCAGGTTTTCTTGATTTCTTTTAGTGTTTTGGAGGCAAATTTAAATCCTCATCTTCCTATCCCCTTCTTAGTTTCATTTTGCCACTCCTCCAATTGTTGGTCTCTCCCTATTTAGCAATAAACAGGGAGATTCAATAAAAGTTCTTATCATTTAAAATGGTGCTAATTTTGCCCCAACCAATCAGATCTTATTTAACATTTGTAAGCTTACATCTGATTGGTTGGGGCAAAATTAGCACCATTTTAAACGATAAGAACTTTTATTGAATAACCCTGCAGGTCTCCAGACAACATTGTCACAATAGAAACAGCACATTCACAAATATACAACAAGCTGCATCTCTCTAATTCCTTTGCTGTGGCTGCTGTGTGATTTATGGATACTAGAGATCAGCTCAAACAAAAAAATAGAAGCCTAGTGCACATCCAATTAATTTGCTTATATTTTACTTTACCATTGTATTGTGACTTAAAAAGCCTGCCCTTCCTTCTTAATTTATTCCTCTGGATAAATTAATTTATCCAGAGAGAAGGGCAGGCTTTTTAAGTTGCAATAAAATGGTAAATTAAAATGTAACCAAATTAATTGGATGTGCACTAGGCTTCTATTTTTTGTTTGTATTGAATACATTTGGTCACTAGTAGCTCTCTCCGTGGATGTATACTATCCCATTTCTATATACTAGGGCTCAGCTCCCATAATTCACCTTAGCTGGGTAAGCCCCCAGCTAAGTGCCAGCATACATAAACGTACTCTGTAGTGCCGCCTTGCTTCCTAGAAGCTGACAGCCAATCACATAACAGCACAGAGAGACTCCCTCTTTTTCAGTTTTCTTGTTTTCAAACACATTCAATGCTCATGTTCTAACAATGATATAATCCTTTACTTTTCATACAAAAAAGAAAATTCATCTTTACGGTGTATTTCATAGCTAGCATGGATGTAAGAAACAGAATGTTAACATTTTAGTAAAATCTGCTGTGCACTAGAAATCATTAGCATTGTACTGTGTACACTTAAATTTCAACCAGAAACAGAGGTGGATTATGGGAGATGACCCCTAGTACCCACGGGTTAATATCAGAAATCCACCAAGGGCTACAGCAAAGAGAGTGGGTAGGCCTGGTTGTATCTTTGGGAATGTGCTCTGTTTATTTGGAAGATCTTTTATTTGGGGAAATGTACCAAGAGCTGCATACAGGTATGTTAAAAAAATAGCACTTAATAAAAACTCTTATAGTTAAAAATAGAGATGTTTGAAACTGTTGAGTTTCGTTCCGTTATTGAATTTTCGAAATTTTAGAAAATTCCGAAATTTGAAAAAGGACTCATAGAAGTCTATGCAGACTGATAAATAAAATATAATTGCCCCCGCAGACTGATAAAAAAATATAATTTCCCTCGCAGACTAGAGATAGACTAGAACTTGAACCCAAATTCGAGTCCAACTTAACAAGTTTGAATTGACCCAGACTTTTCAAACTATCCCAGACCCGGATTTCTTGGACTTTCGGTCTTTCTGGACTTCCGATAACTATGGAATCAGTCGAGGGTTCGGTAACCAAATCAAAGTTTGAAAACGAACCGAACTTTATGAAGTTTGGCCATCTCTACTGCAGACTGCTGACTATAATTGCTCCTGCAGATTGATAAATAAATATAATTTCCCCCACCGACTGATAAATATAATCGCCCCTGCAGACTGATAAATAAATATAACTTTCCCCGCAGACTGATAAATATAATCGCCCCTGCAGACTGATAAATAAATATAATTTCCCCCGCAGACTGATAAATATAATTGCTCCTGCAGACTGATAAATAAATAAAATTTCCCCCGCAGACTGATAAATAAATATAATTGCCCCCGCAGACTGATAAATAAATATAATTGCCTCCACTGACTGTTAAATTAAATAATATTGTCCTAAACACATAACTTTTCACAGAAAAAAACTGAAGGTTCGTACACACGTGCAATCGATGTGTACGAACGTTTGTTTAGGCCCGTGTGTAGGCCCTTTATCTGCCAACGATCCCCGACTGAACGGCTGATAAAAGGCCTACACACGAGCCGATTATCGGCTGAAACTTATGTTCGTACACATCGTGCGTCGCTGGTCAGAACCCGCGATCGCACGTGTGTACGAACCTTAGGCCTTCACTCTTGCCACACAACGCAGCATTTTGGAAAACTTTTTCCGAATGAGGCCAAAGATAAAATGTTTTGGCTTTGCAGAGTTGTGTCTTAGCCCACATTCAGAAAAACAAAGCCGCAAATTAGATTTTTCGGAACTTGCCGAGACCTGGTGCATGTGCTTGGGGTGCCCAACACTAGCAATTCCACTGGGCCCAGGCCAGCAATAAGAAATGAAGTCAGTGACTGTCAGAAAATCTAGCACTTTGAAGTGAACCCTTACATTTAGAGGACCCTGAAGGAGCAGCCAGGAGATTCAGGATAACAGAGACGCAGAAGCAGGGGGAAATTTACAGTACTTGAAATTAACCAGGGACAAAGATTAACAATATAAAAGCATTAAAACTCTAAAACAAATGAACTGGTTATTTGTGTAAAACAATACTTCCCTTTCATACTGCAAAGCAACCTATTTGATATTTGCATTGCTCTAATATTATTCATCTTCAAGTAAAATAAACACAATAGCAATTAGGGATGATGATTGGTTTGTCCCAAAGATCATTTGGATCAGTTTTATTATTTCCAAAATTCAACAAAGTTTGGGAGAAATATGTGAATTCTTACTCTGGTGGCATTTAGGTTACACACTGTTAAAGGCTAACCTTGCATTTGCAGTATAGACAGCATAAACTTGGGGAGCTGTAAAGACCTGCAACAATTGGTTAAAGTAGCAGTCAGAATAGTGACACTTTTGTGTAGTCATTAGTCACAAAATGTAATATTGTATCCACACAGATAATAAACTATTTAAGAAAAGTGATTACACCCTTACATTTTTTAATATTTTTTTTATTAAAGCTTCAGATGATGTGCATTGCAGGGGGATCTACTGTAGATAGATTGCCAAATTGGGCTGCTAAGTGGCAGATGAGATTCAGTGATGATAAATGTAAGGTGATGCATTTTGAATTTAAGTGAATCCCTGTTGAAAAAGGATCTTGGAGTTTGGTGGATAAGAAACATAAAGGTAGCAAGAAGTGGCAGGCGGCAACAGCTAGTGACAGAAGATATTGCCTTGTTAAAATCAAGGTATGGATTCAAGAGAGAAAAAAAAGTTCTCCCTCTTTACAAAGTATTGGTAAGGTCTTATTTGTAAGTGTAGTTTTGGAATCCTGTGTACAAAGGAAATATTGGAAATGAAAAGGGTTCAGGCAAGGGCAATTAAATTAATTAGGGGATTAGGGGAGCCTGAATGTGAAGACAGATAGGATAAGTTACAAATATGTGCACTAGAGAAAAGGTGTTTGTGTGGGGATATTATAATTGTGTATAAATACATTAATGGGCCATACAAAAAACTGGGGCATTGTTCAGCAATAGATCATGTCAGAAACGTGGACATCCCTTAAGACTGGAAGAAAAGAAGCTAAGTCTTCAAGCTCAAAGGGGTTTTTCACTGTGAGAACAGTAAAACTATGGAACGGTCTTCCATGGGACATTGTGATGGTGGGTTCATTGGGTAGTTTAAAATAAAAGGCTGGGTGAGTTTCTAAAAACAAAGAATGTTGCACATTCCTGGTTTTGATACATAAATTTATAGTTGATACAGAGATATTTCTGATTGCCACTTAGAGTCAGTAGAGATGGCTGAACTATATAAAGTTCGGTCCGTTTTCGAACTTTCGAACTTCAGAGAAAGTTCGAATTCAGACCCATTCAAGTCTATGGGAGAGTGATAGTTCGAAAAGTGATTTACAGCTAAACTAACAGTGGTAACTTACTGTTAATGGCTGTGGCACCTGGGAAATGGTCTGGGGAACATGTCACTGTCACCAAAACCCTATATAATAACCTAGTAATATAATAACCTAGTAATATAATAACCATATAATACCCTATATTCTAACCATATTATACCCTAGTAATATAATAATATTATTATATGGTTATTATATTACTAGGGTATTATAATAATCACAACATTTGTATAGCTGCCCCTAGCCAGGATCCACCCCTCAAATGTACCGTTCGCTAATAACCTAGGGTATTATAATAACCCAAACATTTGTATAGCTGTCCCTAGCCAGGATTCAAACCCTGGTCTCCCATGTCAAAGGCAGTGGCTTTAACCAGCACACTATTCAGTACATTTGATAATTATTGAATTTACGATTGAAAGTCCATGAAATCTGGGTCCGGGATAGTTTGAGAAGTCCGAGTCCGTTTAAACTCATAAAGTACGCCTCGAACTTGGGCTCGAGTTCGAGTTCTAGTACATGCCTAAGAGTCTGGAAGGAATATTTTACCCCTTCATACCGTTTTTTATTGCCATCCTGTGGATCAACTGAAAAGGTGGCTATACAAATATACAATTTTACTTACCCGACCGAGCGCTCCCGCAAAATTCGATTGATCCTGCTGGAACTGCCTCTCCCATTCTTCTATGCAACCGATATGCGATCGCGAAATTCCATTTTGCGATCGCATGTCGGTCACATAGAAGAATGGGAGAGGTGGTTCTGGCAGGATTGATCGAATGTCACGGGAACACTCGGTCGGGTAAGTAAACTCGAATATATGTATGGCCACCTTTAGGCAGGAAATGTGGCTATTGCTGAGTAGGTTGGACTAGATGGCCATATGTCTTTATTTAACCTCCAATACTATACTGTACTATATTATAATATTGAAGATTCCACACTTTGATACTTTGTAAAGTAGTCAGTGTACAGCTTGTTTAACAGTGTATATTTGCTGTCCCCTAAAAATAACTTATCACACAACCATTAATGTCTGTCTTAAAAGTGAGTATCCCCTAAGTGAAAAATGGCCAAATTGTGCTTAATGGGGTTTAGGTCTGTAGACATGCTAGTCCAGCACCCTCAGTTTCTTTAGCAAGACAGTGGTCTTCTTGGAGGTGTGTTGGAATGTTGAAATACTGCCTTGCGTCCCAGTTTCCAAAGGTTTCCAAAGGTAAATATATCACAGTACATGTTGGCTTTCATGGTTTCCTCAATGAACTGTACCTCACCATTGCCGGCAGTACGCATGCAGCACCATTATCACATTCCTAGCATCATGCTTGATCTGCAGTTACAGTTAGATAGGACATTGAATTCATGGGTAGTTATAGCTTATTACTGTTTTAGGAATATAAAGGCAAGGCCAGCACTAGCAGAACGTATTGTCCTGTACTGTGCCGTATTTACATGATGAGTCCTGCTACATTGCAAGCGTTAATTTCAGATTCAGTTTAAAATTCATTCATCACTTCTTATGAAGAGATTCTTGCTTGGTATAAGGAAGCTTCTTGAATCTGAAATAACTAATGTCTTTAACATATGTATTTTACTAGATATTTTTGTTAAAGATGCAAACAAATCAAATCCAACAAACCATATATACATCTCTACCTAAAATAACAGAAAATTTAAAAATGTCTCATTGTGCGCTACGCCCGCTTACCCCTGTTGAACTGTTCCGTAATGTATCAAGATCTAATGCCCACACCAGTACTGACATGTTTAACTGGGAAAGATTAAAGAGAAAATGGCTGGACAAATGAAAATGGTGAATAGTAAAGTCTAACATGTTTCCTAAGATCATTTATTCATGACAGTGCCATACATCCAACAGTTATTAAAGTTTTTTTTGTACATTTTCCAGACATTCTAGTGTAGATTTATGGCCCATTATTCCATTTTATTGCAAATTAAATAAGGGAAAATAAAAGACCTTTTTGCTGCAGTCAGCAATTGGCAAGAAAACCAAATACATATGTCTTCAAACTGGTCTCATCAACCTTAACTTGTGTTTTTTATTAAAAACAAAGTAGGGAAACTTTGACTCCACACAGACAGGACCTCTCAACATTGTCTCTTTATAAAAGATATGTACAAATTCATCTAAGGGGATGTAAATGTGTTACTGTGAGGAAGTAACACAGTGACATAGAAATGGTTGAATAAAGACATATGTCCATAATATACCAGTAATTTTCAATATTTTTTTTTGCTTTAAAAAACGTATCCAGTGTTGAAGCTACTGTATTTAATGAACTTGCCATTGCAACATCTGCTGGATGATAGTAATGGATGTATTTAATGAACTTGCCATTGCAACATCCGCTGGATGATAGTAATGGATGTATTTAATGAACTTGCCATTGCAACATCTGCTGGATGATAGTAATGGAAGATAGTTTTACTGGTCTCATTGTTAAGAAAAATTTCCTAACCTAATGAAGAAGCTTATTTTCTTCTAACCTTAAAGTTTGTCCAGGAGTCCTCTGAAATTACCTATTGGTAAACAATGCACCAGAGAATTTATTATATGGCCCATTATTATATTTATAGAAATTGATTATACCCTGCACAATCGTGGCTTCTTCAATGCAAAAAGCAATAACCTGTCTAATCTGTCTGCATAGTGCCCTCTATTCCCCTAATTTATTTAGTTGCCCTTCTCTGAACTCTTTCCATTTCCAAGATGTCCCTTTTATCTATATATCTCCTTTTCTGTATGGAGAGTTAGTCTAAAACATTCATAATCGTTCCCGTAAGAAGTCTGTTTATCAAAGGCTAGCATCAGACATCAATGATAACCTCCTCTTCTGCCCCCCTTGGGATAAATTGTCAATAGCACATAATCTCTTTTTGCTCATTTGCTCATTTGACGCTCGTCGACGGCGAGGTGAAGGAGCAGCCTTTGGAAAGGCATGATCCCACCTTCCCACTCTCTGATAAGAGATCTATTCATATCTTGGGCTGTACAGCACGTAGAGAGGTGGTTGATGGCTCATTTTGAAGGCCTTTCATTTAAAATCAATCTGGAGACAGTTCCCCTTTAATGTCCCATCATTAGTTCATACTCTCAGTATAGCTTAATAGTTTATAAATAATATATTTAAGGGCATGTCCACACATAAAAAGAAATTTCATACATAGGTTAAGCACCCCCCCAAACCCCACATCCGTTTTACTTACCTTCCCCAAAGATGCCCAAGAACATAGTTACAAGACCCAGTCCCTTGCCTCATGGGTGCTGCCCCCTGCTCCTGTTGCAAGCTTGTTTTGGGCAAGAACGGAAACAGTGAGACTCTGCTGCTGACAGCTGCTCTGCTTCCTGGTCACGGATATTCGCTATTGGCCGTGACTTCATCGGCACGCCTTTGACTGACAATCGCAACCAGGAAGCAGTGCGGCTGTCAGCAACAGAGCAGTGAGGGACCGGATCTTGTTAGTATGTTCCCAGGAATCTTTGGGGAAAGTAAGTAAAATGGATCTGGGGTTTGGGGGGAGCAGATTAAAAACTTAAATACTGTATGCATTTAATTAGTGTTTAAATCATATAGTTCAAGTCCCAAAACAAGCGGCTCTTGGTGTATGCCATTGAAACACTTTTATACCCACACCTGAGACATGATGAAGCCTATATCGGGGAAACATTTTGAGAGACTGTATTAAAAGACAACAATACCCCAAAAAACAATATCTCCCCAATTAAATGTCCACACTTCCAGCAGCTGAAATCGCTTACACTCATTTACAACCGTGCTGCTTTCCCTTAGATATCACACAGCAAAGATGAGTGCTAAAAGCCCGCCTCCTAGACGGCCCAGGGCCATGATTAACATTGCACTTGTCATTGGCTGGTGGGAATGTCTGTTACAACCTCTCTCCTCCTTCTCTGCCAGTCAAACAAACTTGAACTGTTCGGTTGCTAGGATACAGCCTACATAATCAAGCTGATCAAGGATGGGTGGAGTAGTGTTTTCTCACTGCTAGTTTTGAGTGACAGTTACAGGCAGACAGAATTGTTACACCCCCTTCACAGTGTGGCTAATTGAAGGCAGAGAGAAGCTCGAAATCAGGAAAAAAACATATAGGGAGGGATGCATACCTTTACTCTTTTGAAAGCAGTTTTTAAAAAAAATGCATTGAGGCAATATAGTTATCCTTTAATTAGTTTATATATGTTATTTACCTAATAGTTACTTTTAGACTCCAGTATACACTCTGTAAAAACAAGATTTATCCAGATTGGAAGAGATGCAGCGAACAGGTATCAAGTTGGACTTGAGACATACTGGGGTGTAAGTAGAGATGTCCGAACTTCGCAAAATCCGGTCCACTCGAGGATCCCCGAATTTTCGAGAAAATTTAAAAAACCGCAAGCAGACCCATTAAAACGAAAAAATCCTCGAAAATACGAGAAATCCGTGTAATTTCGAAAATTTTCGAAAATACGTATTTTCCCGCATTTTCGAAAATACGTAAAATCCACGTAATATCGGAAATTTCCAAAAATACGTATTTTCATGCATTTTCGAAAATACGAGAAATCCTCAAAATTTCAAAAACGCGGTTCAGAAAAGTTCAGAAGGTGGAAAACCGGAAAATCCTCGATATCTGCCATTTGCGAACGAGGTAAATCCGCCGCGGATTCGGGTTCGGATCCGCGAACTGGGCCATCACTAGGTGTAAGGATCACTCTAGCTCCCAGGCTAATATATTCTACTGTTAAAAATTGTGGCTCCTCTCTTCATCATGGTAATGAACATCAGTTACGGCCGTGATGGTGACGTTAAGGCCAATTGCTGACGGCCATTAGAGAACAAGCCTCCTCTGCTGTTGTGCTTGTAACTAACCAGCTTGCAACAGTAGCAGTGGAGGTGTGGTTGCGCCAGCGAGGGATCAGGGTTTTGTAAGTAGAATATGTATGTATGTATAGTTTATTTATAAAGCGCCATACAGTAAATTCATACAAGGGGGATAAATACATACCGTATATACTCAAGTATAAACCGTCCCGAGTATAAACCGGAGGTACCTAGTTTAGTTAAAAAGGAGGAAACCACCAGACTCGAGTATAAACCGAGGGGGTAGTATTTGCCACTAAAGATGTTTGGAAACTACAACTCCCAGCATGCTTTATTGCTGGGAGTTGTAGTTTTCAAACATCTTAAGTTGCAAATACTTACAATTAAGAGTAAAACCTTCTTTATTTGTGCATACTGTATGCACAATATAGGAGGATTTACCCCTATTTGCAAGTTTTGCCACTTAAGATGTTTGAAAACTACAACTCCCACCATAAAAGCATGCTGGGAGTTGTAGTTTTCAAACATCTTAAGTGGCAAATATGCAAATAGGGGTAATCCTCCTATATTTGTGCATACAGTATGCACAAATAAAGAAGGTTTTACTCCTATTTGTATGTATTTGCCACTTAAGATGTTTGAAAACTACAACTCCAGCAATAAAGCAATGTTTCTCCTACCTTGTCCGGCGGCCGCGCAATCTGCATCCTCCTCCACAGCCTCTGCGCATCCGGATGATTTCATACCCGGCACCTCTCACTTTGCGGTGCCGGGTAGTGACATCATCCGGATGCGCAGAGGCTGTGGAGCGAGGATGCGAATCGCGCGGCCGCCGGACAAGGTAAGGGAAACATTGACTCGAGTATAAACCGAGGTAAGATTTTCAGGCTTTTTTTAAGCCTGAAAACCTTGGTTTTACTCGAGTATATACGGTAGATATTGTCAGTACTAAATATATAAATTATATAAATAGAAGTGCTAGACTTTGCCAAAAGAGGAAATGAGGTCCCTGCCCTTTAGAGCTTACAATCTAGTTAATATCTAACCCTGGGAGCATCTTTGAAAGGTTTAAGTAAAATACAACCAGGTTTCTGGGGCTGAACTATGCGAGGTAAAATTTTTCTTAGGAGGGTGGACATGCCCTTTAAAAAAAACATGCTTTAAATGGTTTTTATGTGGGTTGGGGGGCCCCTATCTAAAATCTTGCTATGGGCCCTGTGATATCTATCTTCACCCCTGGAGACAGATGACTTCATTGGAGTAAGCCTTTTCACAGGATGACAGACCATACTTTCATCTATTGGTCGCAGACTTAAAGATCCAATGTGAGTAACTTACCCTGGTACATCCAGATGCGGCTAGGTCAGTGAAAACGATTGAGGGTCCAGGGGAGGGCACACTGGGTCTGTGTTCTGGAAAACTACTGGCTACAGAGATAAAAGAGGCCATAAGACCTGAAAATCACCATTACCTTACCCATTGGTTTCCTCCAGTTTCACTACCCATTGAAACCGGGACAAGCTGCTTGCTGCAGTTTTGTTAAGTAAAACACAAGGTTACATTGTGGCATTTTAACGGCCTTTAACAAATAACTACAAGTTGTTACATTTCAGTTGATTTTGGAGCATGACTGTGTCGATGCCTCATATAAAAGTGTTTTAATAGCATACACCAAGAGCCTATAGAGCTATACCGAAAGCATGAACTAATGATGGTAAATTAACTAGGTAAATGCAATTTTTAATTTTGTCTGGCCAGCCTATTATAGCAAATGTATAACAATCCTAACCAACAATCTAGTATCCTCTGAATACAATTTTTATATCAAATGATTGTATTATTTGTTATATAGGGGTTGTTACCCCCTAGGAGAATTTTTATATTGGCAATTTTTTATATTAAGTGCACTGCTATAGCCTGGTTGGGATCTGGGCTATATCCTCTTTATTAAATATTTTTAAGGCCTATTAAAGGGCATGTACAACCTTGAAACAAAAAAATGGTTAATTGTCAATTATCTGCCCCCAACCCTAACGGATATATTTTGAACTTTCTTACCTGCATTACTAACCAGGTATTGAAGGATTATTGTTCCCAGTTTGACAGAGTAAGCTGGCCTCTCACTCTGTGCTGTCAATCAAGGCTGTGATTGCTGACATCACAACCAATGGTTGACTGCTGTTTCACATGCTGCCTCCTCTGCACACGCTCAAGTATAAAAAAGCTCACTCATAAAAAAGACTTTTGCTAGAACTTATCATTAAATATCTGGTTACAAATGCATGTAATAAAAAGGGAAAAACAGCAGTTAGGCTGCGGGCGGATAACAGACAAGTTTTTTGTTTTAAAGGGTATTTACACTGTAAATCCAACTTACTATTACTAGATAGCTTAGGCTTTAAATGTAAAGGGTTTTTTTTTCTAGCACCCTCCTATACCCATCCTTTTCTCATTGAAAAGTTCTGTCTTCCTCCTGTCCCTTTTTCAGCTTCGCCCCCACGAGATTGGCCAAATCCCTTTGTCAAACATATACCGTCCCATTAGCAGAGTGTGCGCCTGATGTCAGTCTGTGTGCGCCATTGCCGCGAGCATGCGCATGTAATGTCATCATGCCACGACCAAGCACGTCTCACGCAGAGTGCACTCTATAATTATAATTAAAAAATGCCATTTTTAGTGTTATTAGATGTATGAACTTTGTTATTTATAATAAATTTGCATTTAAAAATCATATCATCAGTCATTGTGCAGAATTCCTGCCATTTAGAATATTAATAGTGCTAAGTATAATTTTAATGGCTCTGAGCTAACTAGTTTGTGTCCACTGAACACCTGCTCTCCAATAGGTCTCTGAGGAAAACATTCCAAAGCACAAATCTGCAAAACAAAGAAAAAGGAGAAGAAAGACAATCCAGTAAGATTTCTCAGTGAACCATGAAGGAGTTACTGGCTCCCTCTCGTGTAGAAATGATACAAATGCATTTTGTGCCAAATTGATCAAAATAAGGGTTTGGTAAACTAAGAAAAAAACTGTGATAAATGGAAACAAGTTGTTTGTGTGAACCTATCCTAAGGAAACCAGAGGAGCAGCTCCTGCGAACACAAGGTGGCCTATCATCTTAATTTTTCTATGACAGATACAGCCTCCCCCCAAAACTGTAGATGAAACATATCTGTTGCATTCAATTAGATCAACTGGACTTATAGTTTAGTTCTTGAAGATGTATCGCTAGTCATCCGACTGGCTTTCTCAATTCAGAATGACTTGTACAAGAATCTTTGGCAATTATGTACCCTGGAAAATCCCAATTAGCATATCACAGCCAAGTGTTGTACATGGCAGACAGTTGGTGTCGAACCCCCCCACCTCTATTTAGGCTTGGTTTCTTTATTTTCACATAAATGGCCTCCTTAACACCTCTCTTGAACCAGTCACGTTCCTTTGCCAATATGTTAACATTACAATCTTCAAAGGTATGTCCTTTATCCTTAAGATGCGGGTACATGGCTGAGTCCTGACCCGAGGAATTGGCTCTTCTGTGCCAGGCCATACGTTGATGCAGTTGCTGTTTGGTCTCCTCCACATACAAATCAGAGCATTCTTCACTGCACTGCACTGCGTATATGATGTCGCTTTTCTTGTGTTTCGGTATTGGGTCTTTCGGATGTACCAATTGCTGCCTCAGTGTGTTGTTCGGTTTAAAGCAGACAGGGATACGGTGTTTTTTGAAAATTCTTCTTAATTTCTCAGAGACCCCTGCTACATATGGGATGACCATGTTCTTTCTCCTCTCTTGTTTTTCCCCTTTACTGATGGTATTTGTGTTCTTTTCTTTCCTTCTACTTCTTTTGACAAAGGCCCAGTCTGGATGTCCAAAAGTTTTAAGGGCTCCTCTGAGATGTTTCATTTATTTAGCCTTCGCCTCTGTGCTAGTGGGGATGTTCTCAGCTCTGTGTAGCAGGGTTCTGATGACTCCCAGCTTGTGATCTAAAGGGTGGTGGGAGTCAAACATCAAATACTGATCTGTGTGTGTTGGTTTTCTGTAAACCTCTACTTCCAGTTTACCATTTTCCTTCTTCTACCAAGCAGTCCAAGAAAGCCAGTTTGTTGTTTTGTACCTCTACCTAGATGAAACAGGGAGTGAAGGCCCATGACAGTTTTGCTGGGGGGCCCAGTGAATCAATTACAATTAAAAATAATTCGAAGTAGGTGTGTATTGTAGAATGACATTTATAAACCTTTATAAAGGAGCTTGTTAAACATTCATCCAGTTCATGGTATATCTGTTGTATTCAGTTGGATCAAATGGATTAAAAGTTCTGTTCTTGAAGACGTTTTGCTAGTCATCCGACTGGTTTTCTCAATTCAGAATGACTTGTACAAGAATATGTTGGCAATAAATACCCTAGAAAGTCCCAATTAGCATATAACAACCAGGTGTTAAGGACCATCTGAATTCAGGTTAAAGGACAACTAAAGCCACAGAACAACACTGAACCAGAAGGCAGAACACCTTGATATTAAACCAGAAATCTGTGTCTTACCTCTCATTTTGGTATGGGAACTTTCAATTTCTCAATTTACCCAAATAACATATTGTTCGTGCTTTACTTCACAGCATTCTAGTATCACACAGTTTGGTCAACGACCATTATGTTCTGCACATGCTCAGTCCTTAGCTATGGCAGAAACTTGTTACAGTTGGTCACACCCATTAATAATCTCTAGCCAATCCTTTTACAGGACAGATAAAGCAAGGAAGCATGGGATTGAGGCCAGGAGGTGTGGTCTGACACTGCACATACACACAGATACTTCATCCAGTTTTTAACAGGCTTACATTTACTTTAATACAATTTACTGAAGTGGTATTTTATAGCTTATTGGTGTTTTTAGGGGGGTTGTTTTCAGATTCTGGAGTATAAAAACTTGGGTTTAGTTCTCCTTTAAGATTACAGCCCTTGTCAGTAAAATAATGTGTTTTTTGGCCATTCACTGACTCAAAATTTTGGGCTCCCTGCTCCTTCACTTCAGCAAAAAGGTGTGCTCCTTTCAGTTTACTGCAATTAAAGTGTGCGATAAGAAAACATACTGCAGGGGAGGTGTGTCTATGATTAAAGGGACACTAAATCAGGGTTTTTAAGTACATAAAATCTGTTTCTATTATTCACAGAGAGGTGAGAACGCTTATTCCCACCTCCCTGTGAATAATAGAATGCCCTGGGGACACTGGAACTTACGGCCACTCCACTCGCAGCTGACAGCAACGCTGTCCAATCGCATGCCTATCTTTTGTGTCGGCGTGCATGTGCCAAAGAAAGGCGCTTGGTCGTGACAGCATGGCAAAGTACACAAAATCTGTTTAGTATTCCAAGGGAACTTATTTCCGAAGCGCTTCAGACTTGCTAACCCTGAACCTTTTCCCAATTTGTTTTTAAAATGGATTAATAAAAGGCTTCTTTTTCTATAAAACTTGGACTCATACAAGTACCATCTAGTAAAAAAAGATCATTCCCAACTTTGAAACAACTCCAGGATCATGTTTTTAGCTGCAGTCTATCCAACCTTACAACAGAATAAAAGGTGGTGTTTCTTGCTTAGACAGCAAGCTTTGACATCATTAGAACCAGCGCATACCAACTGGTATCCTAACTGCTTGGACTCAGCATCATCAGCTGCATCATAAGCCCCATCTCCTGAACAAGCCTAAAAGGGGTTTCTCTCACTAAGATGTCCATAGGCAGAGGAAAGCATAGATATTGATTGCAAGCCTGTGTAAGGCACTAGTAAAAATGGGTACTTAATTTGCTCCAGAGACTGTCAGCTTTATCCCAATTTCTATGCACAAGACTCTTATTTATCAGGAGTGGGCCCTCGCATATGTTGGAGGCAGGGTGTTGCTGAACTACCACTCTAGGAAGAATGCAATAAATGGAAGCCAGTGGTCCTTGAACTTATTTATTAACAGAACAATATTAATAAGGCATTGCATGACCTAGCATGGCACAGATATCATATTAATACTCACAAACTACAGATATCAGAAACAGCATAAGTAACAATCAGATTGTTAGTGCCACTCCAGCTCTCAGGTCTACCTTCTACCACTATGTCCGGCACTATGTCCCTATTCTTAGTTGGTATACCCAGGACTCTAGTCTAAATCTCCTAGTTGGAGCTCAAGCTGCTCACTAGCCATCCTACTCCTATCAGTCCTAGAGTGATCTATAACAGAATCTAATCTCACATTAACTGGGCCTACCTGTTATCTAAGGTCCCACTCTCTTCCCCTCTCCTCTGGGGGTAACTCCAGAAAGTAGAAAGAGACTTGATCACATGGTTGCTCTACCTTTTATAATTTTACACAGCAGACCCTACTGGCCAAATCCGGCCAGAACAAGAAGACTAAAGGGTAACTAGTTTACCAGCTCCCTACACTTGTAAATAGTGTTCTGTTTGATTTGCACTAAACTTAATATAGCAACACTGGTTTAGTTAGATTGAGCAGAGAGCTACACTTGTACTGTACTGAAAAATAAGGTTAAAAAAGTTATCCTAAAAAACACAGGGAGCAGCAATACTTATAGATAATAACAAAACAAATAGAACACATATAACTAACAATTAGAATTGCAGCTCCCCCTTGTGGTACACAACTAGATTCAGAAAAGTTCGGAAAAAAAATGTGTGTGTGTGGGGGGGGGGGGGGGGGGGGCTACTAATGACCCAGATTATAAAAGATGCCTGTCACAGAGACAAAGTTAAGCCTCATACACATGTATGATCGAGGGGGAAGACCCGCAATGCACAATTTGTATGCATGCCCCCCCCGATTGCACATGTTTATGAAGCTTTACGGTGCACAGTATTAAGAGAGACTTTACGAGCATATCACTTTGAATAAACAACAGCTAGAGATATTCTTAAAGGCATGTTTAAGGCTTGTCAATTGTCAAGAATGAAAATAGTGGATTCCTGTGCTGTTTTAATATAACATTTTTAAAGATTACAAATATTGTGTATTAAGAAACCCTCCAAACACTAGAATTAAGGGCAATCGCTGAACACAGCAAAAATAAAAGTTTATTCAACTGGGTAATTAGGTTTATTTAGTAGTTTAGTGATATCATCATAAATCATATAACTCAAATATTATTCTATATATATTGGCGTACATGCAAACAATAAAACAAGGGGGGGGGATTACACTATAAATAATTTCTGCCACTAAAGTGAAGAATGTGCTTTCTGCACTGATTACAGATGATAAACTGAATGCACATTATTGGCACCCGATAGAAGTAGTGGTCTGGCCACACACGATTCTAATAGGATTTTGCCAAGGCAAAGTTCAGTGTCAAACAATAAAAAAATTGGAATAAACTGCAAAAGTTTACACACAGTGCATATTTCTGGTTTGTGAGAAATACCAATCACTTGGAGTAAAACAAAATGTACAAATATAGACAGAAAAACATAGAAAAACAGGTGCAGGAAAAAACACAGAAATGAGGAAATAGCCAATAATGGAACAGGAGAGGAGACAGCTTAAGTGTTACGCAACCAACTTCTTTGGTCAGAATCTTTGCATGCCATATACAATTAACAACGTGCCTTACAAGTCAATATTTTCCAGCTTATTTACTAATCTTGAACTTTGCTGGGCAGAGGGGATTTCTCCCCACGAAGTGTGTGGTCTAAACTTTCTATAACTTTTCACAGTGCTGAAATCGAGTTTTATGGCAGGAAAGGGGCATGCTCTGTGGGAAAGTAGATTTCCAATCAGTTACTTTCTATCTCCTTTTACATGGGTTAGGGATGCCCAACCTGTCTTATGCTGAGGGGCTCACAAGCGACACCCCATGCTCTGTCCGCCTGTGGGCATTACCCTGTCCTCATCACGCCCTGCGCGGGCCACAAAAAAACTCGGCTGGGACGCAGATTGGGCATCACCTATATAGGTGGAGGGTGAGTAAAGGGGACCATACACGCACCAATACTAAATGTTAACAAGTTCGGTGGGTATAAATTCAGCAGAACTTATTGATGTTCCAAAAATCTGATTGAAACCCAATTTAATTGGATGTTATCAAATTTTTGGAATTTTTTTATTTTCGATAAAAACTTCTGAGTTTCCAAAATAAATCCCATTCGTACAAAATAGGGATATTCTAATCCAACGTTTTCAAAAACTACATCGAAAGATAAAAAGATACCCATATTGGGATTAATGTGTGTATGGTAAAGGTATTTTACTTTAGTGCTAGAACTTCATGACTATATACAGTAATGCTGTATTTGTTAAAGATTCTGGACAAGTTACAGTTGGTACAGTAAGTTTTCAGTTCGTAAAAATAGTAATAAGCATAAAGAATTAATTTAAGGTGACAGTTACTTTTTCACTGGACATTTTCTATAAAATAGATGAAGGACAGAAAATAACTGTGTTAAATATTTTCCAATCTATGAAACAATACATTTTGTTTGTATATTAGAAAATATTCAGATTGCATTTTACTCCTAGTAATATAATGAGTTAAAGTTGAAATACTGTATTGCCACTGACTTATTCAGCGAGTCAAGCTAACTGAGTAAAATAGTTTAGTTTAAACAATATCTACACAGTTACTGAAGTCTTGTAAAGTCCAACAAACAAATGTAATACTTCCCTTGGCACTCCTCTTACCTTCTGGGTTTCTGTGATGCAGTAATCACTAGACTAACTGCATCAAGGTAGCCTGGGAGGATGTTAGTTTTCACACTACAAAGTAGAGCATGCACTATCGTTCAGCTTTTTGCATCAGGTGCCTGTCGCCATTATGGTAAACAGTGCAGGCCCCACTAAGTTAAATTTAAAGGACAACTCCACCCTCATAATAACATCTTTTAGAAAGAACTGCCTCTTTAAAATTCTGTATGTTGATATATCCTATTTTGTCCTCTGAATTCATTCATGTATGCCTGCTATGGTTCTGGATGCCTCATGGAAACTGAGCAATTTAGAAACCTCGTTCTGAGCCTGAGCATGCTCAGAAGAGGCAGATAGGGGATTAACATTCAATCATTGGCTGTGATGTCAACTGTCAAATCCATAACTGACAGTTACTAACTGGAAGAACCAGGAAGCAGAAACAGTGGTAAGAGGACATTGTGCAGGATTTCAGGTTAGACTTATATATTTCAGGTTTCAAACTATTATAGTTAAGGGTTTTGGGGGGTGATTTACCTGCATGTAAGTTTTCATTTTGGGGCTGGACTTGCCCTTTAAACCCAGTTACATTGGAAAGTATAGGGTTAACTCATTTTTTATAAAGGCATTTTTTTTGCACAATCGTATCGCTCCAATTGTGCAACATTGCGTGATGGACTTAATTTTGAACACATTTTATGAATGTTTCCAGCTATTTCTGTTCAGAGGTTTTTAACTCAGTAGCTGTGCCTTACTAATAGAGATGGACTAGAACTCGAACTCGAACCCGAGTTTGAGCCAAACTTATCGAGTTCGAACGGACTCTGACTTCTCGGACTATCCCAGACCCGGATTTCTCAGACATTCGAACATTCGACAATTATCCCATAAACAATTCGAACATTTGATAATTATCGAATTCGAACAATCTTCAAATCTTTTATTGGATAATTATTGAATGTTCAAATTATTTATGGCATAATTATTGAAAATCGAACGCGGGAGCTCAAAATTAGCGCACGTGAGAGTAAAATAGATTTTTCGAAAGTCCCTAATATTCAAACATGTTCCCCAGACCATTCCCCAAGTCCCAAAACCATTTACATTAAATTACCATTGATATTTTAATTGTATTTCATTCGAACTTTTCAAACTATTTGACTCCCATTGACTTTAATGGGTCCGTTTTCGAACTTTCCATATAGCTCTAAAGTTCGAAAACAGACCGAAATTTCAGAGGTTTGGCCATCTCTACTTACTAATACGGTATCTTAATCCCTTAATTCTACTTATGGTTCCTTATTAAATCACCATATCTATAGTAAATAAAAATAGATGTGTTGTAATGCACAGGTTATGTTTGTGTTGACCAAGGTTCAGAATATTTACAATCTTTGTGTCTAACAGACTTAATACAAAGCATATCGGATCTGAAAAGTGTCAAGAAATATTTTTTTCTGGTGGCAAAACCCCAGAGGGTAATGTTTCCCTTTATCCCTTTATTGACAGACTTCTTATTCCCCCCCCACACTCCAAATGTAATATTATGTATATATATATATGTATAGACACACAAAGAGATACTTAATTAATTAGATTAAAAGAGATCTTAGATTAATATGCCATTGATTGTTATATATTATGCAGTAGTAGTTATTGAGCTCTATATATAAAAAAAATAGCAATTTTTAATTGGTATATAAGTATATTTACTATGTTTAGCACTTTTAATCATATGCACTTTATGAATAGTAAGTTATAGAGATAGCACTTTACATAAGCAGCACTTTTAAATGGATGAGTAGCACTTTACAAGCAATATTTTGGAAGTAGCACTTTAGAAGTAGCAGTAGCATATATAATAAAACTCGGAGCACACTCACTCATCTGGATTTTTCAAAATAACAAACAAAGTTTATTAGGATCACAAACACACACATATATATATATATATATATAGAGAGAGAGAGAGAGAGAGAGAGAAACAAGCTGTGTGCGAGCGGCACTCACTGGATAAGCATATCAACCAGGGTTCTTCCTAATTTGAGATATATACGAACATAGAGGGAAGGAGCACTCCCAGGATTTATGAAAATCAAAACCGTTTATTCAAGCCATCTTCGGTCCAATGGCGGACAGTTCTCAAGACAATGTGCCCTTGTTGCAACTGTGTTTAAATCCCCATGTGATAAGGAAACCACTCCCCAGTGCTAGCACTTAGCATGTATATGGCACTGAATATGTTGTACATATATGTCACATATTTTTAGGTTTCACTATATTGTTCTGTAGCTATATGCTTTTAGAGATTGTATAACACTAACTGCATAATCTGTAATAATACTTTTATGATAGTTTTATAGCACTGACACTTTGGGCGCATCCCCTGCCCCCTTGTTCTTGGATCTTCTGTTCACGAACTCTCTGTCCCTCCGGGTTATTGGATACCTTATTTAATTTTTCCAATGGTGGACACCGTCGGTATCTTGTCCATGGACTTTAGTACGGACCAGTATAAACTTACCTGCTTTATCCTGGACGATGTGAGAAGCCGATAGGAGACTCTGGGAGGCGGATGGAGGGTGGGAGCGTGATGTCACACTTGGGAGTGGTTTCCTTATCACATGGGGATTTAAACATAGTTGCCACAAGGGCACATTGTCTTGAGAACAGTCCGCCATTGGACCGAAACGCGTAGATGGCTTGAATAAATGGTTTCGATTTTCATAAACGCTAGGAGTGCTCCTTTACCTCCATGTTCATATATATATATATATATATATATATATATATATATATATATAGTTCAAATTTCGAATATAATTCCCGGGCACACTGTTGTCTTGTGAAAACCAATCACTCTTTATTCAACGTTTCGACGTCTCGCAGGACGTCTTCATCAGGACATCTACAAAGTGCAACTGAATAAACACTTCCTTAAATACAGTGTCATGTGATTAACCACACCCCCTTCCTCATCATGTGATACAACATACCTCTCTCCAGTGTCTCATTCTATCCTATTCACTTGATTTTAAAGTGCATAGTCATTTGAAAAGTGCTTCCCATTAGTGCTTTCTTTACAGCTATAAAGTGCCTTCCGTGCATTCTTTGCTGCCATTTTATAAAGTGCCTAGGGAATAGAACATATGAAAGTGCATAACTATAAATATATAGGAATAAATATTAAAAGCTACATACATATACAAGTGTCAAAATTCCAGTTTAAAAACATTATTATAATATATTATATCACCCTATTTCTCACAGTATATAGTCCAAGTTACACTTATAAATATCATAAATATCATTATAGGAAACACTTAAAAGAAAATTGCGTATTTAGCCCCTTTGGTGTTAGTGTATTTAACCTATGGATCCATTCTGCTTCCCTGCACAGCAGCTGATTCGCTCTGTCTCCTCCTCTTTTTGGTATTGGAACCTGATCTATGACCATGACTTTCAAGGAGCTAATCGGATGTCCTTCTTTGGCGTAGTGTAATGCCACTGGATTCTCGTCCCCTTTGAGTTCATTCTTTATCATTCTCTCCTTCGTGGCTTTTATATGGGACTTATGATTGGCAAATCTTATTTTAAACATTGTAGTTGTTTTCCCAACGTAGTATAAGGAGCATGGGCATTTTATTATATAGATACAATAATCCGTATTACAGCTATACTTGCCCTTTATATACATTTTTTGGCCATTATGTGGATGGCAAAAATATTTTGCTTCCATCATGAAGTTGCACATGCTACATCCATAGCATCTTGTGCATCCCTTCCTTTGTACATTCTCCCTAGCTCTATCATATTTCTCTGTTGGGTCTGCAGATACAAGTATATCCTTTAAATTTTTGTTCCTTTTATACACTATTCTTGGTTTCCCCATCTTTCTTATTCTCTGACACTGTATTTAAGGAAGTGTTTATTCAGTTGCACTTTGTAGATGTCCTGATGAAGATGTCCTGCGAGACGTCGAAACGTTGAATAAAGAGTGATTGGTTTTCACAAGACAACAGTGTGCCCGGGAATTATATTCGAAATTTGAACCATAATATTACACATAGCGAATGGGAGCTGTGTGACCTGGAGGCACCTGAATATAGTAACATAGTATATTGGATGAGTGCATTTGAACCTGAAGATATATTTATATATATATATAGTATATATATATATACTATATATATATATATATATACTAGCAAAAGTGTGCCCGTTGGTGCACAGTGGAAATTATGTGTGTATGTTTTGCTATGTGTAGTTGCAGTGCTCACAGGACCCATCAGGAAACATCCAGGGGGGCAATAATAAAATTAGTCTGAAGGTCCTAAAAAAAACAAATAATCGCATCATATTAAATGAACAAACACACACTTATATCCTCCCTTACCTATACTACCTGCCAGCTAGAATATAGAGGGTCTATGTGGAATAAACCTGCAGGTCTGAGAACTGACCCAGGCAATCTAAACAGCACCTTTGGGCAATCAAAAGCAGCCCATACATATATCCGATTTTACTTTCCCGGCCGAGTGCTCCAGAGACCGATCATGCAAGAACCGTCTGTCTGTGGCATACAAGAATGGGAAAGGTGGTTCTGGCAAGAAGAAACTAATATTGCATGAGCGCTTGGTTAGATAAGTAAAACCGGATATATGTATAGCCACCTTAAATCCTATACAGTATCCTGATTAACATTAGTGATGGCCCAGTTCGCGGATCCGAACCCGAATCCACGGCGGATTTACCTCGTTCGCGAACGGCAGATATCACGGATTTTCCGGTTTTCCACCTTCCGAACTTTTCCGAACCGCGTTTTCGAAAAATGTCCAAATTACAAGGATTTCTCGTATTTTTGGGTATACATGAAAACCCGTATTTTCGAAAATTTTCGAAATTATGAGGATTTCACGTGTTTTCGAAAATGCATGAAAATACGTATTTTCTCAATTTTTCGAAATTACGAGGATTTCTTGTATTTTCGCAGATTTTTTCGTTTTAATTAGTCTGCTCGAGGATTTTCGAATTTTCACATTTTTTCGAAAATTCGCGGATCCTCGAGCAGACTGGATTTTTCGAAGTTCGGACATCTCTAATTAACATGCAAGGTTCATATTTAGTATATTTAGTTTATTTTTAGTATTTACTGCAACAAGTTTAACTAACCTATGGGGTTAGGACTTGGGAGCACAGGATACTGATTGAATATACATGTTAGGGAGAGATGTGGATAGAGGAGCTAAAAGCTCCACACCGAGTATAAAATGAAATAGAGCTTTCTTATAACAGAAGGTACTTCATAGAATCATGTTATTATAATAGCATTACCCTAATAAAAACATATAAACACATATTTCTCACTTAAAGAAATGGGTGGGGATATGCAAAGTATCTTATTTATTGCCTATGGCAAAGGCATGTGTCTAGATATAATACAGCCTAATGGTATAGAGCAGGCGTGCTTAACTTGTGACCTTTTTATGTGTTTAAAAACCTCAATTCCCAGCATTCTCTGTTTGCAGTAAGTTTTTTCTTAATATCCTGTAGCTAAGGCATCTGTCTAGATCTAATACAGCCTAAGCTTGTGACCTTTCACGTGTTTGAAAACTACAAATCCCAGCAATCTCTGGTTTGCAGTTAGTGTCTTCTTAATGAACTTTTCACATGTTTAAAACTACAACTCCCAGTATTCACTAACTGCACAGAATTCTGGAAAACTTAGTTTTCATACATCCTGGAATAAAGACATTTTCCTGACTTACAGACATTAAAGGCCCATGGTCATGCTTTAGCGCTTCCTACCCAAGGGTTTGAACATGCAAGTGATTCATCTGCCCTTCCCTTACATCCATAGGTATTAGACTATTGCATTAGGGAAGCATTATATGGGTCGATTGGTTGGCGCAACGTTAATGCCCGCTTTGTGGTGGCAGCGAGAGTACCAGAAGAGGCACTCGTGCGGCTGTTTCAAAGTAATTTACCAGAGGTTGCATGTCTCTTTACACCTAAGTAGTAAACACCCACTAATAGCTGGCGATTAATACTTATGTGCAGGTGAGATTCACCCAAAATCTCACAGCCTCTGGTAAATCCCGTACGGGAGATTTGCCCAGAGAGCTTGTGCCTCTGGGTGAATATCCCTGTTAGAGTCATAAACTTTACCATATTTGCACTCACTTTCAAATACCATCTACCTGGCAGTTATAATCTATAAAGTCTAAAGGTTCGTGCACACATGCGATCGCCGGTGCCGACGCATGACGTGTGCAAACAGTTGTTTCGGATTATATTTGTACCGTGTATCGACAGAACACCCATTTTAGCCGATAAAGTGCCCATACATGGCACGATTATCGGCCGTTCATACACATCTTGCGTCATGGGTTGGCACCCGCGATCGCATGTGTGTACAAACCTTAAGGCTGGGTAAACACCAGTAATGAACCAATAGTGCCATGGATTAGTCGGCTGGAAATATGTGATGGTGTGGGGCGGCCAGCCGCGACCGAGTTCGGTCGTCCGTATCAGACAAATGGGTCAGTTAGTAAATGACGGCCAATCATGCAGTTCCCTATGGGACAACATGATCAGTCTGTCACATGCGCTGCTGGCTGCAGCCACTGTTACTGTGACCAACAGTCATCTGTCCTGGCAGGGCTCTCACAAAAAGCAGATGCTCAGTTGGGACACATGTATTATATGTATCCAGACAAAATGGTATTAACATGCAGATTTGAATACAGATCCAGGCAATCCTGCCACAATGTGCAATTCAATCTGAACAGCTCCATTGGACATCCTGAGACCCTATACAGGATCCAGAATAACATGCTAGGTTCATACTTATTGGTAATTTCCACAGCAAGTTCCAGATTTACAGTCACTATGGGGTTAGAAAACACAGGATTCTGATTAGATTGACAAGTTATGGAGAGGTTTGGATAAAGGAGCTAAAAGCTCCCCACAGGGTATAAAATGAAGTAGAGCCTTCTTATAACTGAAGGTACCTGACAGCCTCATGTTTAATAGGGAAAATTCAGCCCTAAAATGAAAACTTACATACAGGTAAATCCCCCCCTAAACCCTAAATGGCAATAGTTTGAAATCTGAAATATATAAGTCTAACCTGAAATCCTGCACAATGTCCTGTTTCCATTTCTGCTTCCAGGTTCTTCCAGTTAGTAACTGTCAGTTATGGATTTGACATAACTGACAGTATCACAGCCAATGACTGAATGTCAATCCCCTATCTGCGTCTTCTGAGCATGCCCAGGCTCAGTACCTGCTCAGTACAGGTTTCTAAATTGCTCAGTTTCCATGTGGCATCCAGAAGCATAGCAGGCATACAGTAATGAATTCATAGGACAAAGTACGATATATCAACATATTTTAAAGAGGCCATTTCTAAAAGATGTTCTTATGAGGGTGGAGTTGTCCTTTAATATATTAATATTGGGGTAAAAACTGCCCATTTCTCTAAGGATGTTGGGTAGTTTCAGACACATGCAAAGTAATTTAATCATAAACAGACACTTCCTGTCTAGCAAACAGAAACTGGATTGTCTCATTACTTTCTATGGAGAGGAGAGGAGGAGTAAATGTGAGAGTCTGAAGAATTTTCTAATTGGCTAAGACTGTCACATGTTTTACAAACAGCACATAACTGCGTGTAATACAGGAACTTCCTTACACTTCCTGTCTTGTCATGGACAGTGCCTAAGAGAATTTTTTGATTTGCTAACAGTGCAAGATCAGAACCTCTCATTGGATGTTAGTAAAATTCCACTTCCTTTTAGTGTCTACATGGAGACCCTGTAGAAATCCTGGAGGTGTGTCTTAACCTATCATTTTGAGTTTTCTATTCAAACTTAGGGGTGTCCAGTAAAGTAAGTTTACTTTATTAATTGTATATAAATTGTTTTGTAATTCAGTAGTAGGTAGTAGTACTATACTTTGTATAGTGTTATTTCTTATGGTGATTTTAATTAAATAGTGCTAATTACACACATACATATGGACCTTTCCTATGTGTAATAATGCTATATACCCCCACCTAGTTAGTTGCTCCTAAAAACTCAATGCAATCTCTGTAAAAATATAAATTTATTTATATAATATAAGGGATATTTTTATTGACCATATTTTTGTTACTATGTAGTTATTAGAAAACTTGGCAGAAAGGTTGGACAAATTGAACGGTTAGTGTTTTTCCCCTTGGAATTGGTTTAGGCTGTAATAAAATATATTGTGATTGCTGCTTTACCCTGTGTCTGGCAAATGCGATTGCCTGTCAGCCAAATGGCTACATAAGTTTTGTTGTGTTACTAAATATGATAGCAAAATGTTCCCAAATTGCAGCAAATATCAGAGATTGGACCTTCATGATAAGCTTAGTAAAAAGAAAGTCAAATACTGCCTGGAATTTGCATTAGTTATAATGATCACAAATAAATGGTCCCAGTAGGTGAATGTCACCTGACAATTTTTGAAACAAACCAAATTTTCACTACAAAAAGCCCTAAAGTTACATTTAACAAAGATAGTTAATTGGAGAATTCCTTTCTTCCTGAGTGAATTGTACTAACCATGCCTGAGCCAATCAAGCTCGATAGGGCAGTAGCTTTAAGACTTTTTGTGCTGTAGGTTTTATTGTGTTTAGGATGGAATTCTTTTTTGATTTTGCAGACTGGACTTACCTTTTCCATACTGAGCGTTAGGAGATGGCTGAAACTTTTCAGGGAAAAACCTGAAGTTCCGAAAACAGAATGCAATTTCGAGGGTTCGGAATGCATTTTATAGGGTTACTGAATATATGCGGTTATTTTTGGTATCCCTCATTAATAACCTTGAATATTCGATATCCCTTTAAAATACAATCGGAAACTACTTTTCTGTTTCCAATCGTATTTTCTAGGATTATCGAGCATTCAAGGTTATTTTCGAGGGTTACCGAAACTTGTATATTCCATAACCAAAATGTGTTCCGAAGTTCTGAACACTGAACAATCCACCCGGTTTTCTGTTGGTATGTTCAGATTTCAGAACCGAGGGGTTTTGTGTCAGACCCGGATCCCATCACTACTGAGCTGTCAATATAGTGCTCTAGTTCTCCACTTGTATAATAAATGGCATGGAATTTATAAGAATCTGCCATGGAACCTACTCAAAAGAGTTTTTTTTCTCAAGGGTTATTTGCATATGAAATTTAGGTGGCATAGTGCAAATCGCTCATTACTAAATAAACCAGACTTGGCGGCTTTGACAGGCTGTATCTCAGGAACCAATTGGCATATTAATTAATATAGCAATACACTTTTTGATTTAGCAACACATTTCCATTCAGAAAGAAAAGCAAAAGTTTGGGGATATGAATCTATACAACATAGGGTACATATTTATCGATGTTCTGACGATAGAGCATTTTGATGTGGCTAAATACAGCACTTCTATAAATATGACCCAGCGTGCTGCATTAAAGAGGAAAGCATGTGTCATCCCTTTGCACTAAAAACAAGACACAGACACACACTGTCATAGAGATTAATACTCTTAATGCTTCTTTAAAAGGGTGCAAAATAGACAAAGAATGCAATGTTAATGCACATTAGCAACTGGAATACAGAATCGTTTCATTCACTGCCAACTGAATAAAAACACATTGCCACCTGATTGCTGTAATGCCAAGCAAGTTTGGATTACAAAATAAAAAAGAAAAATGTTCCCAATTATATTGCCTGCAAAGACATCCTATGGCCATTTTCTTCCATTTTCTAAAAATCCCATATAAGGTGATTTGAATCATTACTGAAACAAAGGAATAAAGTCAATCTTTAAAGAACCAGCATCGCCAAAACCAGAAATGACTCTACATTTAAAGAGGAACTAAATTCTATTTACCAAAGGCATTGCACAGCATGTTAACCATTAATAGCTCTAATTAAAATTTAATGACAAAGCTATTCATTTCCTGGCCCATTTAGTTTACACACTTTGCCCACTGAATACAGTAGCTACACCCAGCAATAAAACGTCACTTTAGTGATCATTCTGACATCTCCTGCATAATTAATCATCAGTTGGTGTCTGTTTAAAGGGCCTATCCTGTTAGTTAAATATTATTCAGTATTTTACCCCAGGTGCACAATCCTAATGAGCTCTCAATGCATCGTTAAGGGTCGGTATCTATTTTGGCACTTTAAATGCCAGCATATAACATCGCTTGCGGTGGCTATGCAGTTAACTTATGCGTTAGCCACACTGTCGCTGCAATGAAGGATTTTAAGTCACACTAACCAATACAACATGCCCTGCAGGCATATTTATGGCTAATCTAAGAAGCAGTTTTCATGCTGGTGCTCCTCAGAGAAAAGATATTGGGAGGTGGGAATTACCAATCCTATCGCCCCGCCCCAGGTACTTTGCACTTTTTGCACGTTTTTTTAACTTTATATGCACTTTAATTCTCCTTTAAATAGTCTGGGTTCTTTATAATAAAAAAGGTAAACTGGCTTAGGAAGAGGGTTCACTTGTAGATTTATTAAATTATTACCATAAAAGTCAAGATTATTTTTCTTACCATTGCTAATATTATAGATAATGTTGAGTTGATCCACAGTTTCCAATTGCGAATGGAAGGATTATTTCTATTTTTCTGTGGCAAACTGGATGAGGCTTCAGGGGAATGGGGGCAGGTTTTTTTCTAGATTTTTTGGCATCTGATACAAACTTTTAAAATGTGTCCCCTATATGTAATGATTCACTGTAGAAGTGGACATGGCTTGTGGAGGTGGGCATGAAGGACTCACTGTAAAACTGGCAGTGGAGCTGGGGGCTGACTGTAACACTGTTTAGTAAACTGGAGGGCCAACTTAAGACTGGCTGTTGAACTGGAGGCCTGACAAATATTCCACACAAAAAATCGTAATACACATGCCAAACATAGACTGGTAATGTATGAGCCAGAAACAAGTAATATTTGTGCCACACAGAGACTGAATGAACCCCACACAAACTGGTTCTGTAAGAAAACAAACACATACTGGTAATACAAGTGCCCAAACACAGACAGGTAATATAAGCACCCAAACACAGGCTGGTATAGTACTATAAGTGTCCAAACAAAGACTGGTAATAAGCCAATTGGCTTAATCACTTTTAGTGATTAAGGTGATGAGATCCATACAGTTAAAGGGCATGTCCACCCTCAAAACTAAAATTTAACCCACTACTGGCCCCACTCTGTAGTGTATAAAATCCTTACCTTACATCCCAGCTCCAAATGGTCCTCCTGTAATGTCCCTCCAAAGTTAAAAAAAAACTGACCACCAGGAGCCTTTTTAGCTTGCTCAGAGCAGCCCTTCACTCCCTCCTTTCCCTCTCCCTCCCGTTTTGTTCTCCCTCCCCCTAGTGTTAATCCCCTTTCCCACATATTAGGGATAGTTCCCCCAGCCCCAACCTCAATAAAATATTTATAAGAAAGTCCCCCGATCTTTACTTACCTTCCCTCTCTCCTCCGGCGTTCTGAACTGTTGCTTGCAAGCAGAAGGCCGGGCATTGTGGCGGAGGAGAGAGGGAAGGTAAGCAATGATTGGAGCACTTTCTTAAAAATATAATATAGTTGTTGGGGCTGGGGGAACTAGCCCTACAACATATGAAAAAATTTCAAAAGGGGTGGACATGCCCTTTAAACACAGTTAAATGCTTTACAATCACTGAGGTAATTTCCTAGTTTCAGTTTTCAGTATACAGAATTCAGAATAACATTATGCTTTGTATGCCCTTTTAGAACAGGCCCCACTGCCACAATGCGAATGGTGTTTTGCAATCTGATACTGATTTTACGCATAACATGCCGATGGGGGGGCTATGTAGCCAGCCCCACTGGCAGCGATTACCTTTTTTGGTGCAAATCACATGTGTTGTAATTTAGGACTATTGGGGAAATCACATCCCGCACAGAAACGCATTACATAAATCAGAATTTGTTTCTTGTATATATGTATTTTATTTCTTATGTAGCTCTACATATTCTGAAGCACTTTACAATTATTTACTCAACTCAGGCCATGCCCTGAAGAGCTTACAATGTAATCACTTTATGTACACATACAACCTATCAGTATGTCTTTATGATTGTGGGCAAAACCCACGCAAGCACGGGGAGAACATGCAAACTCCTTGCAGATGTGTCCAAGGGTGGAATTGAACTCAGGACCTCAGCACTGCAAGGCATCTGTGCTAACCACTGAGCCACCGTGTATGCTGCAGTGGGGTCTTGCCACAGAGAGTCTTTAGTGATTGTAAAATGTTGTTCTGCTAATCTGTCTAAACTAAAACTCAACAGTTGAGTTGAACAGGCCAAAAATTAGCATTTTTTTAAAAACATGGGGCCCTATTTATAAAAGATCGGTATCGTTATCGTAAAATACCGATCGTTATCGTAAAATAACGACCGGGTTTTTACCGATAACGACCGTTATTTACCGATAACAACCGTTATTTACCGATATCGTTAAATACCGGTCGTTATCTGTAAATACCGGTTGTTATTTACCGATAACGACCGTTATTTACCGATAACGGTCGTTACTTACCGATAACGGTCGTTATTTACCGATAACAACCGGTATCGGTAAATAACGGTCGTTATCGGTAAATAACGGTCGTTATCGGTAAATAACGGTCGTTATCGGTAAAAACCCGGTCGTTATTTTACAATAACGATCTGTATTTTACGATAACGATACCGATCTTTTATAAATAGGGCCCATGCTTTCCCTGCGTACAGCATATCTCATGAATAATACCAGACAGAGAGATAATTTTAATCAGTCCATACACCTTATACTGTATTTTCAGCCAATTTGATTGAATCAATTGAAACTACCAAATAAATTGACCCATGTAAGCCTGCCATTAAAGGGCATGTCCACCCCCAAAACTAAAATTTAACCCCTTACTGGCCACATCAAGTAGTTTAAAACAAGCCTTACCTTACATTACTGCTCAAAATAGTCCCCTTGCTGTGCCCCTCCAAAGTCCAGGAAACTGCTGTGTAGGAGCAGTGTGTGACTCATGCTGTGCCTGAGTCTGCCTCAATCTCGTCAAGGTTTGAGGGATGCTCAGTGCAACCCTCCCCCCCCTCTCCCTCCCTCTCCCTCCCGTTTTTCTCTGCCTTCCCCTAACATTAAACCCTTTGGGTATGCGGTAGGGAATGTTCCCCCAGCCCGAACCGCATTAATATAATTCTTAGAAAGTCCCCCAATCTTTACTTACCTTCCCTCTCTCCTCCGCTGTTCAGAACTCCCGGCAGCCGCGACCGTGATTGCAATTCCATGCAAGCAGAGGGCCGGAACACTGCGGCGGAGGAGAGAGGGAAGGTAAGTAAGTATCGGGGGACTTTCTAACAATTATATTAATGCGGTTGGGGCTGGGGGAGCAGTGCCCTACCGCATATCAAAAGTTTTATAAGGGGTGGATATGCCCTTTAAAGAGGAACTGTGGTCCAAAAATGACTTTAGGTAAATTGATAGGAATTGCTCTTCTGAGAGTTTTTGCAATTATTTCTATTGTTTATTTGCATAGTTTTGAAGATATACATTTTTGTGTGTGACATGGCAGCAGCATCACCAGGTCCTGCACTTCCGCTTCCTGCTCTTGAAACCTGTCAGTCAATCTGCACTCGCGGGTGCCGTGACCCCGCCCATTTGCGGGTGCCGTGGCCCCACCCGCTCACAGGTGTGTGGGCCACTTGACACCCCCCCTACAACCCCCCTAAAAACTCTGCCTGAAAAGGCTGTTTTCACATAGTGAGAGAGAAGGGATGTAGATTCCCTTACCTTCTCTGCAGCTGCAGGTCCTTCACACAGCAGAGGGAGGAGGGACTTCCTGTCTCCCTCACACACTGAGGGAGTCTGAGGCTGTGCTCGCCACTGTGCAGGAGAAGCCTTAGGAATGTCACAGGTCAGCCTCCCACTCATTAACTTCTGGTCAGTCGTTTCTGTATATCTTGGGCTGTGGAGCACGTAGAAAGGTGGTTGATGGCTCATTTTAAAGGTAGGAAACTGGCCTTTAAACTTACCTTGTTTGCAGACCACAGTTCGGCTTTAAAGAATAATTAAAGAAAGTGAGCGTATGCCTATAAACCAGTGAGATTTAAGTTAATATGTCAATTTTTGTGCCAAAGGAAAACAAACATAAATGGGGCAATAACTTTGTATGAACAGACGCGGGACATGCAGCTCATGGTGTGGATAAAATAATTTTCTTTATTCCAAACACATATGAATTAAGAGTACATCGGCAGGGAGCCAGAGCTACCCAGATAGCAGCCTAATGTGTTTCATGAGACAACTCACTTCATCAGAGGCTTAACATTTTCAAATCTGTTTCTAGTTTCATGTTTTTTTAAAGCACTGTTTGTAGGGATCAGTGACTGTACCCATAGCGTAAATACTCATCGTTAATACTTATCTTTATACAATGTTGATATGGATATATTGAATATGTCTGGTTATATTATGCATGTATGCAGAGGTTATGTATACACTATAGACAAAATAATGACATCATTTTAGCCCTTCGTATAACATCTATTTTTTATTGCCCAGAAGTAAAGTAAAATGCCTAAGAGACCAGCACGCTAAACAGTTAAAACTTGGCAATGGCTTTTCTTCTGCAAAGTCATTATTAAGCGTTTGGTTATTGCTTTATCATTTCCAAGGTTTCTGCAAATTTTTTTCTATGTTTTATCACACTGTTTTAAGGTTTGGCTGGAAAGTAAGATTTCCACATTTCTCTGGCAATGCTGTTGTTTCTAGATAAATATTTTTAAATTGAACCATTTGGCCTAAATTTAGAACTTTCAAAAAATGACATTTTCTGGCTGCATTGTGTGCCCACCAATACACTAGACATTTCAACAACATAAACTAGGGTATATGAGCAAAGATTAAAATAAAGAAAGTAAAAAAAATAAAATATATAAATATAAATCATAGGTCCATGAAGATTTACCACACAGTATAAAAGACACACAATATTACTCATTACCTACAATTACCGACTGTATCCACGCTCCCCCATATATATGGCATGCATGCGCATATATTTTAGGGGAGCGCAGACGCAGTTGGGGAATGTCAGAGGAAGCTGCAGATATTGGAGCAAGTAAAAAGATGTGGGCCGGTAGGGGAAACAGTGCAGCTGCTAAGATAACTATGACCTGTGATCACACTCGGCTTCTAAGGTGACAAGGGATATAGGAGAAAGTGCTCCTATAATTGACTTTAGGTAAATTGATAGGAATTGCTCTTCTGAGAGTTTTTGCAATTTATTTCTATTGTTTATTTTGCATAGTTTTGAAGATATTTACATTTTTGTGTGTGACATGGCAGCAGCATCACCAGGTCCCCTGCACTTCCTGCTTCCTGCTCTAAAACCTGTCAGTCAATCTGCACTCGCGGGTGCCGTGACCCCGCCCATTTGCGGGTGCCGTGGCCCCATCCGCTCACAGGTGCTGTGGGCCACTCTGACACCCCCCCTACAACCCCCCTGAAAACTCTGCCTGAAAAGGCTGTTTTCACATAGTGAGAGAGAAGGGATGTAGATTCTCTTACCTTCTCTGCAGCTGCAAGTCCTTCACACAGCAGAGGAGAGGAGGGACTTCCTGTCTCCCTCACACATAGGAGAAAGTGCTCCTATTTCCCACTAATTTATATTATGGGGATGAGGAGGGTTAATAGTCAGTTTTATTACCTTTTAATTGTGTGTCGTGGTAATATTTTTTCATCTGGCAATCTGCACTGTGTTCCATTCTTCTCTTTTTAGATCCATCTATTCACACATGGGTAAATGCAGGGAGATGCAGTTTAATGAATGCTTCTTTTTGGTCAAACCCACACTAAACCCATTAATTCCCATGTTTTAAAAGGCATCTATTGTGAAAAAAACAAAAGTTATATTAATGTACTCTGTGCTGCCTTTCTCCTACCTCTGTCAGTGACACATGGTGTCAGATCTCTCTGCAGCACTCTCCCCTTCCCCCTCCCCTCTGTTACCTTATCCATGTATACCAGCTGCCTGACACAGTGGCCAATAGAAAGCAAGCTGTCCTGGACACTAAAAAAGATGGAGAAATAAGGAGAACAGTACAGTTTACTGCTGCAACACAATCTTCCTCTTTGACCCATCATCAAACAGTGAAAGCTATCAAGAAGGGGAAAGCTATAAAGAAAGGGGGTTGAGTGCATCCGTATCTCTGCAGTCAAAGCTACCTCTCTCCCCCTGATAATGTTCTTATCTCTGTGTAACAGAGCAAGGAGGAGGGAGGGACTTGAGCAGGTATAGAGGGTCACGTCACAAGGATTGGATTGACAGTACAAGTAGGAGTAGAGGAATGCAATCACTTATTCTTTTAATTTGTGTATTTTGGGACAGAGAGGGAAGCTGTAGAAAGTAAAGACACTCTGTGGGTTGGGGGGAATTAAAGAGCACATGGAAAGAAAGAAAAAAAAGATAATTTTCCCACTATGCCCTTTAAGGGTTTAATATGAGTTTAAATTAGCTAAATACACTACACATACGTATTAAGTCTAGGGTGCGCTAGTGCCCTTCTGTTCCTGGCAATATGTTTCTGTGAACGAACTGCCAATAGCATACACCACTATCTTATGCTATCGTGTAAAGTGCAGAGAGCTAAGCAGTGGCTTTGCATGTACAGTTCACCAGCACCAAAACCCTATGAAGCATGAGTGTCATGAGATGAGACCTGGCAGGGCGACATTGAAAGGAAAACTATATGAGGATAACTATTCATCAATTGAGGGCAATTGGCAGTAATGCAGGGGTCTATAAGGGTGGAAGAAGTAACAGCTGGTAGTGTTTTTAGCTATGCCCTACATGAATGAGGGGGACTGCTTGCTCCTTTCTACCATATACTGTATATATTTAATTAAAATAGCCATTTTTTAGACAAATGGTCCTTTAAGTCTGTTTTAACCCATGTCCTACCCATGTCACCCATTTTGCTAATACAAATTAGGACAATATCATATCATGCATTAGTTATTTTTTCTAGATTTTTCTGTCTGCATGTTTATGGTGATAAACTCACTGTTATTTAGAGTTACTTGACGGTTCACTTGCTTCTTTCCCTTCAAACTTCTGAGTGCAAAATAAACTTCCAAGTAGTTATAAATCTTTTGGTGATTTGGACTTAAAGGAGCTAAATAAGCCCAAAGCTCCACTAAACATGAAACGAAGCAAAAACTTCTTAAAATAAAAGGGGCTTTACATTGCCCAACAGACCACAGAAATGCCAGAGGATCTAATTGCCAGAGGATACACATTTATTGCAAGAGAACAGCTCTACATGTATCCAAGTGGCAGAAATGTAATATGTACATTTTTCATATTTACATCATGTTATGACACCAATTACCCATATTTCCAAAAACCTTATTTGATCTATTGGAGAATTTTATAATATTTTTAAACAAATATTATATGCTATACTGTATAACTGTGCAAACCATCACAATTTTTTAATTATCTTCCAGAATGAATAGAAATTTACCAATGCACCAAATTCCAGGACTTTGCACAAAGAATGAAAATGTTTTTTTCTAATCTACAAAAAATATAACAATAAAGGGAAAGTAACTAAGTAATCTAAGTAATAATTTAGATTTAAAGGGCATGCTCCAAATGCATCCCCTGCCGTGTCTTTCCAAAGTTCCAGAAAGTGAAGTGTAGGAGCTGTCTGTGAGTCATCTGGATGCCTGCTGCTTCCTTGTTGAGGTTTCTAACTCTCAGCCAATCACAGCAGACGCGGCTTCCAGTCCAACACTTGTTTGCAACTTCCGGCAAGCAGAAGGACGGGAGAAGACAGTCGCAGGAATGAAGGAGCGTAAGTATGTTTCCGAGGCTTGTTTTACAAATGTGACTTGGTGGTTGGGAGTGGGCTATTTTTTTGGGGAAAATACTCTTTAAATAGTGTACCTGTCTCTGTGTAGAAGGAGTGCGTGCTTTTGTATTTATAACCATAAAACTAAATGTTCTGATGATTTAGGTATGGTTGCAATGGCTAGAGCTAGTAAGATATTGTCTTGTATAAAGAGGGGTATAGATTTAAGTGAGAGAAATGTTATTTTCCCTTTTTACAAAGCACTGGTAAGGCTACATTTGGAATATTTTTTATATCTTAGAAATGGAAAAAGTTCTGAGAAGGGCAACTAAATTAATAAGGGGAATGGATGGGTTTGACTATACAGACAAATCAGACAAGTTAGGGCTTTTTACAATGTAGAAGGGCACATGTGTGGGGATATGATCACTTTATTTAAATATATTAATCAGCCATACAATAAACTCTCTTGTGCATTGTTCACCAATGGACTGTGTCAGAGAAAACATATCCTAAGGGCATGTTCACCCTTAGAATTCAAATTTCTATAATAAACAAGCACCACCACTGCCAACCCCATTTTCCCCACCCCATATCCACTATACTTATCTTTACCAACAATGTGTCTCCCATTTTTTACCCAAATTGATCTCTTGCTGACTAGAAGACAACTTCTGTGCTGCTGTACTTGTAGTCTTCATGCTGCACAGCAGCAGAGGAGGCAGCATCAGGTTTGTCCATCAGCCATTGTCCATGACGTAAGTAGTACAGCTTCAACTAATGGCCAGACCTAGAAGCTGTAGAAGAGAGGAACAGCCGGGGTGAGGGATTGTGCTGTGTAAGTAATGCTAGAAGCATATAGTACAGTAGAAGGAAGGTATATACATTTTATTCAGAGGGTGGACATGTCCTTGAAAATTAGAAGAAAAGAAGCTTCGCATTCAGGTTACCAAAGGATTCTTTACAGTGTGAAAAATGAAAGCGATAAACTGTCTTCCAGCAAATGTGGTAATGGCAAGTTAATTGGATGTTCTTTTCTTAGTATGTACTGTAGTCACCATTACAACTGAGCACCAAAGCATATTTTCTTCTTGTCCTTTGCATTTAACTGCCCAACCACTTCCATCCCTGCCTCCTGTACACTGTAAAGTACAAAAATATGGCTAATTACAACATCAAGTTCAATATAAAAAAAAAATTGCATTGCCAAGTGTGCTAGTGCCTAAAAAAAGTTTAAGAACCTCTAGGAAGACTGATTGCATTAGTACAAATTGTTTGAGAAAGAGGAATACACACCACCCCTTTACTATAACAAATAAAAAACTGGACACACCAGTAGGGAACCATTTCAACATCCCTCACCACTCCATAAAGAATCTAAGATTTTTGTTCCTTAAGGGGAACTTTAAAACAGAAAATGAAAGGAAGGTATGGGAGTACAAATTAATGAAAACTTTTAACTCTCTGGAGAAGGGACTGAATCTGGGCCTTGGATTTACGGCAAACTATATAGATTAAGAACTGCCAGCATGAAGACAGAAATGAATGTTGTATATAGATCAGAGAGCACCACAGCTTCATTGTATTCAGCTTGAAACTAGAATGTTCTGAAAGCTTGCTATGATTATTTTAGTTAGCCAATAAAGGTATCGCCTTTATACCACTTTTGTCATTTTTTATTTCAAAAGGGTTGGTTACCCTATATACAAATTGTTTCAAAGCAACATTGTTCAATTATCTGTTGCATAGACTGCCATCTACTGGTGGTTTTGGGTACTAACTTTTTCTCTTTTTACATACTTAAGCCTCGTACACACATACGATCTTTGCTGAAGATCGCGCGCAACATTCAGGGGACTATCATTGATCTGCCATGGTTTGTTGCGTGTGTGCGTCGTGGATCGGTGCAAAGGTCGAACGTGTGTACGAGCATTTACTTTTATCTTCCAGTCGTAAAAAAAGATGTTCCCCAAAGTTCCAATTTTTTTAATGTACATTGTAAATACAAATGTATAGTACAAGACTACATTTGTGGACAGCATGTGGCTCACTGGTTGGTTAGCACTGATGCCTTGCAGCGCTGAAGTCCTGAGTTCGATTCCACCCTTGGACACATCTGCAAGGAATTTGTATGTTCTCCCCGTGATTGCATGTGTTTTCTCCGGGCACTCTGGTTTCCCCCACAATCATAAAGACATGTGTATATGTTGCATGTGTCAAATAAATGTGCTTATAGCAATCAAAGTACTGTCTGCACTGGGTTATAATGTCTAAAAGTATAAAGTAAAATAGTGCTAAACTGTATAGCAATCAGAGTACTGCCTGTACTGGGTTATAATGTACAGTATAATAGCGCAATACTGTATAGCAATCAGACCACTGCCTGTACTGGGTTATAATGTATAATAATAGCACTATACTGATTAGCAATTAAAGTACTGTTTGTACTGGGTTATTACGTGTAATAGCACTATACTGTACAGCAATCAGAGTACTGTCTGTACTGGGTTATAATGTATAATAGCACTATAATGATTAGCAATTAAAGTACTGTCTGTACTGGGTTATTACGTATAATAGCACTATGCTGTACAGCAATCAGAATACTGTCTGTACTGGGTTATAATGTATAATAGCGCTATACTGTATAGCAATCAGAGTACTGTCTGTACTGGGTTATAATGTATAATAGCACTATAATGATTAGCAATTAAAGTACTGTCTGTACTGGGTTATTACGTATAATAGCACTATGCTGTAGAGCAATCAGAATACTGTCTGTACTGGGTTATAATGTATAATAGCGCTATACTGTATAGCAATCAGAGTACTGTCTGTACTGGGTTATTACATATAATAGTGCTATACTGTATAGCAATCAGAGTACTGTCTGTGCTGGGTAATAATGTATAATAGCGCTATACTTTATATTCAAACAAATGGCGGCTCTAGACCCACCCCTCTCCCACAATATGGAGGGAGTTACAGGTTAGACTCAGTACTTTACCGGTCACTGTTTCTCCTCCGTTCCCGGCGTTTTCCTTCTCACTCGGGACTTTTCACAGGAGCGTGCTGACAACCTGAGGCCCATCTCCACCTCCAATAGAACTCTCCACAGATTGTTTGTAGGTTGCGCACCGTTCCCCTTGACTCCAAAGTAATATCCAGTTCAGTCCGTAGCAACAGTATCTTAAAATCACTTTTTATTGATACACATAAGACATGAAGAGTCCAAACCCCCCCCCCCCCCCTCCCCCCCCCCCCCCAAACAGGTCTGACGCATTTCTGGTCACATGACCCTTACTCATAGACACATGAGTCTATATGTCTATGAGTAAGCGTCATGTGACCCGAAAAACGTCAGACCTGTTTGTTTGACTCTTCATGTCTTATGTGTATCAATAAAAAGTGATTTTAAGATACTGTTGCTCCGGACTGAACTGGATATTACTTTGAAGTCAAGGGGAACGGTGCGCAACCTACAACCAATCTGTGGAGAGTTCTATACTTTATAGCAATCAGAGTACTGCCTGTACTGGGTTATAAAGTGTAATAGTGATATACTGTATAGCAATAAAAGTCATGTCTGTACTGGGTTATAAAGTATTATAGCGCTATACTATATAGCAATCAAAGTACTGTCTGCACTGGGTTATAATGACTCTTCATGTCTTATGTGTATCAATAAAAAGTGATTTTAAGATACTGTTGCTTCGGACTGAACTGGATATTACTTTGGAGTCAAGGGGAACGGTGTCCAACCTACAACCAATCTGTGGAGAGTTCTATACTTTATAGCAATCAGAGTACTGTTTGTACTGGGTTATAATGCATAATAGCGCTATACTGTATAGCAATCAGTGTACTGCCTATACTGGGTTATAAAGTATAATAGCGCTAAACTGTATAGCAATCAGGGTACTGCCTGTACTGGGTTATAATGTATAATAGCGCTATACTGTATAGCAATCAGAGTACTGTATGTACTATGTTATTACTTATAATAGTGCTATACTGTATAGAAATCAGAGTACTGTCTCTGCTGGGTAATAGTGTATAATAGCGCTATACTGTAAAGCAATCAAAGTACTGTCTGTGAAGACAAAGAACACAGTGTTCATAGAGACACTGAAAGTACCATTCTTAATCCATATCCCCTCAGGGAATGGGCACTCACGCTACTAAATTATAATTGTTATAAGGACATAGGGTATCCGAGTTGGTCATATACTTAGTGGTGGGTACAAAGACATGAAAGCTTTATTCGAAAAACATTACCACTAAAACCATTATTGCACCAAACACTGATACATACACAGAAATCACTATATAAAACCAGTAGTCCAAGCCCTATAAAAGTCTGGAATAAATCTAAAAATGATACCTAAAAGACAGAAAGTAATAAATGTCTAAAGTGACCAATGCTGCCATAAATAACAAAAGGAGTTGGTCTCACCCACGATGGATCCTTGAAGTTGACTATAGATCACTATGTGGGCAAGACAGGTAAGTAAGTCACTTGATGGACTCCAAAGATGATCTGTAGATTCATAGGGCATTCGTCCGCCGAGACCCGCGTCATGGTACTCCTTGTTACCCCCAGGTAAGTGCGGCTTACCCCAATATCCCTCCGATACTGAGCCGAAGCAGAATTTCAAACTCAAAACTTCAATAATACCCCCGTGATATCAAGGAAGTCCGGTAGTGAGCTCCGTCTGGGGGCAGGCTACAGCGCGTCTCCCAACTGTTCTTATTCCCAAACCAGGCGGACTCAGAACCTCCCGCTCCAGGCGTAAGAGCAGAGCAGGGGACCATTCACAGGTGTAATGATGTATACCAGATAGATCCAGACCATGTATAAGCTTGCTACAATGTTAGCATAAAGGAAAAGGCCGGCTACACATGCACCAATCTAATCGACCGACGTACGTTTCGAGGTCATCTTGCCCCTTTCCTCCTGGGTCACATGACCATTCAGGTTTAAATAGTCTAGAAACCCTGGTGGTTGTCAGCTTATTCACCAAACCTCCCAGGGACAGCACAAGTGGTATATTTAACAACAATGTATAAGCACAAAAAGTAACCATCAGATACTTTATATACAAAAAGATCAACAGATACTTTATATACAATAAAGACAAAGGGAACATGGCTTATTGATACAGAATAATTTACAGGAACATGTTAAACACTAGCTCCTCATTCAGACTTTCAGGTGATCGTGAACCCATTGTGTATATCCATTTTGCCTCCCAATCACCTCCTCTTTTGGGTTTTAGAACCCTCTCAATTCCACTCACTTGTAGCGTGTCAGGGTTTTTCTGATGAAATTCAGAAAAGTGCCAAGCTACCGAACTGAGAGGGTTATCATTACAGATATTTCGAACATGTTCTAAGGTTCTTTCAGCCAATGATCTTATTGTTTTACCAATATATACTTTCTGGCAACTGCAGGTTAACATATACACTACCCCTTTGGTTTTGCAATTAATAAAATTACAAATTTTAAATGTCTTATTTTTTTGATTTGTAAAGGTATGTCTTTTATTCACCATAAAGGGACAGGCTTTACACCTTCCACATTTGTACATACCTGTACCTTTTTCCAACCATGTAGGTAATTTTTTATCCTGAAAAAAACTACTGACCACCTTTCCCCCAATAGTGGGTGCCCTAAGGGCTGTGATCTGTGGTTTGAGGGGTAGAATTTTTTTAAAATTGATATCCCCTTTAAGAACATGGCAAAATGTATTCAATGCAGATTTAATAAAATGCCAGTCAGAATTATAGTTCGTTATCAATCTTAACGGCTGGTCACCATTAATGATCTTATCTTTAAAGACCAAGTCTTCTCTTTTGGAAAATTTAGCCCATCTGTAGGCCCTTTTTATGATTTAAGTCATTCACATTCATTAAAGTAAAGAACTGTTCCCATTCCTCCTTTGGTCCATCCCAAAAAATAATCACATCATCGATGTATCTGGCCCACAGACTTATATGGTCTGTGGCCCATGCCAATTCCTCCTCAGCAAACAGCTGCCTTTCCCATGCGCCAAGGTTCAGCCCCGCATATGTAGGTGCGCAGACCGTACCCATGGCAGTGCCCTGTTTCTGATGATAAAAACCATTCTCAAATACAAAGTAATTGTTGCTGAGGATAATATCCAACAATTCCATCACCAGACTAGAATTTAGCCTATATTTATCACCCATATAACTCAGATATTTTTCAATGGCCAACATTCCTTGGGAATGGGGAATGGAGGGGTACAAGGCTTCCACATCCAGTGCTATAAGGACTGTAGATTCCATAACTTGTATAGAATCAAGTCACCTTAATACTTCCCTATTCCCTAGTAGTGATGGCCCAGTTTGCGGATCTGAATCCGCGGCGGATTTACCTCGTTCGCGAACGGCGGATATCGTGGATTTTCCGCTTTTCCGCCTTCCGAACTTTTCCAAACCGCGTTTTCTAAAATTTTTAAAATTACGAGGATTTCTCGTATTTTCGAAAATGCACTTTACGAGGATTTTACGTATTTTCGAAAATGCGGGAAAATACGTATTTTCAAAATTACGAGGTTTTCTCGTATTTTCGAGGATTTTTTCATTTTAATGGGTCCGCTCGCGGATTTTCGAATGTTCCCGAAAATTTGCAGATCCTCGAGCGGACCGGATTTTGCGAAGTTCGGACATCTCTAGTCCCTAGTGTCTTTCAAAAAAACAGGTAATGTTGTTAAGAACAGTCTTTATAATTTATCGACTTACTTTGATATCATATCTGTAGGACCCCCCACCCCAGATATAATCGGACGACCAGGGGGCTTTTTAGGGTTTTTATGAAGTTTGGGGAGCCAGTAGAAACAGGGCATAACAGGAAATTTTACATAGAGACAGCCAAACTCCTTTTTATCTATTGCCCCCTCTTTTAGGGCCTTCAATAGAATTTGTAAGATTTTTTCATTCACCTTAGCCATAGGGTTATCAAAGCTTTTTCAAATTGATTTAAATCCCCAAGTTGATGGTAAGCTTCCTTTTTATAGTACTCTACTGTCATGAGCTTGTGAAGGTTCTCATTCATCCAGGTCATGGTATATCTGTTGTATTCAATTAGATCAATATATACATTCAGTATATGTGTTACATAGTTACAAAAAAGGTTTCACAGACCATGCTTCGTTTATTCCTATTGGTTTCATACTTTGGAATTTTTTAATCCAAATTGCCTCAGTTTGTAACAGTTTCAATCTCATATCCCCTCCTCTCTGTTGGTGTTCTATTTTTTCAAGGACGCACCATTTCAGTTGTGATACATTATGTTTGTTTTCGTAGAAATGTCTGGATACTGCTGTATCTCTACTGGAGTTCAGTTTAAAGTTGCGGATATCTCCCTTATGTTCCTGTATCCTTATTTTTACCTGCCTGCTGGTTTGTCCTATATAGGTTTTACCACAGGGGCATTTCACCATATACACCACATTCTTTGTGTTACACGTTGATGGATTAGTTTATGGCATGCCAGGTAGGGGAGAAAGCTCCAAGATTTGTATGCAACGAATGCTGTATTCCATAGTATAAAAAAAGTCAATGATTCCTTAAAGGGGGCAGGGGGAGCTGTAACTCACAGCTCTTTAAGAAAGCCAGCAGCCATGTATAAATATTGCCTGACAATTGTGTTGACAGTGGTATTTAACAACATTAGTAGATACTTCCAAAGTACTTCCTAAAGCTCTTCCATCTACAATTATTTGCATTTGAGCTTGAATTTGCCATAAAATGCATGTTTTTGGTATTGCATTTCACTATACAGTAGTAACTCACACATATTTCTTGAGCCTGACAAGCATAAATGTATGTCTTTGCTATCAGTAACACTGATAAGGGTTACACGTAATTATTGAGAAAATTGGAGACAGTTTTGAATGGCAAGCTTTGAATGTGCTGGTTAATGTTTAGCACAAATTTTTATTTGCTAACCACCTCTATGTGGTACACACTAGCCAAGTACATGTATAACACTCGATGTATCAACGCTACCTTACCCGTTCCAAACTATTGTCCTGTTTCTGACACAAAAGTTTCAAAATGGCTGGAGTAAGCAAGTTCATCAAATATTCCCTGTTTGTTTTCAACTTTCTATTTTGGGTATGTAAAGATATTTATTATTTATTTGTACTATTAATATCATGGTTTTACAATGTCCTTAAAAGTACTGGGAAATGTTTGTAAACATTTGTATTTGCCTAGTTATGCTGACAGTTTGGCATTTTTAAGGGTAATATTTCTTAAGCACAATATACTTTTCTTTGCTCTGTGATTCCTTACAGGATAATGGGTTATTGGCTTTCTGATACTGCTGTATTACATATATTAATATATAAAGATTGTTTTTTAATTTAAAAACATACATGTAGAGTAAACTTTTTATATACCACTATGTGGATGGAAATTATGTAGGAATAACGTATCAAAATTTTAAATAATAAAGATATAAAAAGGTCACAAAAGAGTGTTATCACCATATAAAAGTGAAAAAATTCCTTCCTAACTACTGTATTATTACCACTAATTATATTTTTAGTTTTCGGTTTTTTAATCCAGCCCACTCTTAAAGCAATTTAATGAACTTGTCATTACCAGATCTACTGGATGCATACAGTATTTATAAAACATCGATTTAAGGGCTACAATTTGGGGACCCCTTGTTTTATATACTTTTATTATATGCGCTGCAGTACTGAAGCTGGGTCCCCTAATGTTTACTACTAGAAATGTTTCAAACTAAAGTTTTGTTTTGTTTTCGTATTTACGGATTTTGGAAATATGTCGGCCCCCGGATCCCACCTCTATTTACTACATGTAGGTTCTTGGCAGCTGCCAAGGTTGCCTTATTGATAATCCTGCTCTAATTTCCTGTGTATTCACTGCATTGTTTCATTGTTTGACAGTTTTACAAGAGCAACATAGGGGATTCCACTTAATAATACTTTAAATGTGGTTTTAAAGTTGAGACTTTCCTTGCTTGTCCCATAGAGCAACCTTAAACTCTATTAAAAAAATATTATACGTTAATAGAAAGCAGCAAATTATACAAGTGGCTTATTAATAATACTTGCTGTATTTTCCTTGCTAAGAAGTTCTTGTTAAGAATTTAGAAATAACTGACATATTAGATGCCTTGCTATAAAATATTGTTGAAGTTTTGCTCCTTGATGGACCTTTCATTTACATTATGTCCCACCTTAAAGGACAACACATACAGTAAATAGCAAGTCCAGAAAGTGAGAGAATGAATTTAATGACCAGCAAAACAAAGTAAATGATCTGTTTCTGACCCTCTCATTTCTTGAAGAAACACCCATTACCAGAAATTACTAGGATATATTGCTAAAAAATAGCATACCACAGACCTGAGTCATTTGTGAATAATGGCTGAAACATACTTGTTAATAAGTAACCTGCTCCACCTTTGTCATAAAATCTCCCTTCCACTTTAGAGAAGTTAGCCCGGTTCCCTTTATATAGATGAAGTATTGTTAATTGGGCGTTGTTAGCTTCCCATTTTGTCCCACTTTTCAACACCTACTTTTACTGCTTAGCAAGCCTAGTATGTACTGTATATTGCCAAGGGATAACAAAGTTCACTCTATCACTGATGTACATAGATAGATATCACCTGTGAGGATGTAAAAATTTTCATGGTTATTCAAGGTCTTGTTGTTTAAAATGGTGCTAATTTTGGCCGAAAAAAATCAGATCTTATTTACCATTTAAAAGCTAACATCTGGCAAAATTAGCACCATTTTAAAGGGTGTGTCCACCCCTAAAATACACTTTTAATATTCTGCTCCCCCATGTCCCCCAGCCCCAACCACATGTTTGTTTTTTTCAAAAAGCTCCCCAAACTCTTACTTACCTCCCCTCGATCCTCCGCCGCACTGCCGCCCCTCTGCTTGCGAGAATGCAAGCAGAGGGGCGGGACCGGCAGTCGCGTCTGTGATTGGCTGAGCGGCAGCCAATCACGGACGCGGCTGCCGGTCATTCAGTGCAGCGGAGGAAAGCGGAGAGGTAAGTAAGAGTTTGGGAGCTTTTTGAAAAAAAAAACATGCGGTTGGGGCTGGGGGACATGGGGGAGCAGCATATTAAGGGGGTTTAACGCTAGGGGGAGGGATAGTAGAACGGGAGGGGGGAGGGAGAGAGGAGAGAGGGGGGGGGGGGGGGGGAGAAGGGCTGCAGTGCGCATGGCAAATATCTACCGGAGGCTAGATAGCAGGCAGAGACCTGCTCTCCCCTGGTGGTTAGTTTTGAGACTTTGGGGGGGGGTTTACAGGAGAACCCTATGGAGCTGGGATGTGAGGTAAGGATTAAACTACCTACATGGTGGGGCCAGTAGTGGGGGAGTTATAGGTTTTGGGTGGACATGGCCCTTTAAACCATAAGCAGGCTCATTTACCCAGAGCCGCAATCGATTTGGGTAAATGCTCCTTTCGCTATCCAATATGTTGTTTGCGAAGCTCTGTAAATCACGGTAAATTCATTGCTGGCGTTAAAATCCTATGCAAATGCGATATTGAATCCCAAGCGTCAGATACGCGGGTGATTTTTGTGAGCCAGTTAGTGCAACTTTAACTCCATATATTTGCCCATCGGGTCTGGGTAAATGAATAACTTTTATTGAATAACCCTGTGTGTGAACTACATACTGCAGGGCTTATATTCCACCAGGTTCAAGTAATTAATGCATGCATATTCTATTTTTGTTTCACTGAATGTATATATTCCTTTTGTACATCAAAATGAATCTTAAGAAATGCATATACACTGATTTTCTAGATGGCCATCTGTGATTGGCTTCTAGAAAAACTCTAGGCAATATAGGAGACATTGTGTGGCATATAGGAGAAGTGTGCTATTATCTAGCTAAGGAATCTGTGGAAGCATTACATCGTTATCGGCACATTTTTTCCCATAGACTATAATGGTAACAATCCTCAAATGTGGATATTTCAAAACAGTTTGTTTCATGGTCATAAACACAAACGCTGATACCCCCAATCCTTCACACAGACACAGGTACACCCACTGACACTGACCTACCTAGCCATACTTAAAGGGTAACTATAGGCAAAAAACTTATTTTGATCAATCATCAATAAAAGTTAGTTATATGGTCATAAATGCAAAAACCCATACCCCAACCTCACAAGGGTACACACACCTACTGACCTACCCTTCCATTCCTTTAGCAGCCATACTGTAAGGGTAAATAAAGTAAAAAAAACAATTTTGATATATCCTCAATAAAAGTTATTTTTATGGTTGTAAACACAAAAAAGACATACCCCAGACCCAGTTACACACACCTACTAACTTACCCTTCCATTTTCGTGGCAGCCATACTTAAAGGGTAACTATAGTCAAAATACAAATTTTGATTAATCATTAAAAAAGTTTGTTTTATTAACCCCCAACCTGACACAGGTACACACACCTACTGACCTGCGCCTCCATTACTGTTGCAGCCATACTTAAAGAGTAACTAAAGTCAAAAAAACATTTTTTGGCCAATCATCAAAAAAGTTTGTTTTTTTAATCCCCAACCTAACACAGGTACACACACCTACTAACCTACCCTTCCATTTCTATGGCAGCCATATTTAAAGGGTAACTAAAGTCAAAAAACTAATTTTGACCAATCATCAAAAAAGTTTGTTTTTTTAATCCACAAGCTGACACAGGCACACACCTACCAACCCACTCTTCCATTTTTATGGCAGCCATATTTAAAGGGTAACTATAGTCAAAAAAACAATTTTGAGTAATCATCAACAAAGTTTGTTTTTTTTAACCCCCAACCTGACCCAGGTACACACAACTACTGACCTACCCTTCCATTTCCATGGCAGCATACTTAAAGGTTAACTATAGTCAAAAAACTAATTTTGACCAATCATCAAAAAAGGTTTTTTTTTTTTACCCCCAACCTGACACAGGTACACTGACCTACCCTTCCATATCCATGGCAGCCATACTTAAGTATAGTCCAAAAAATATTTGATCAATAATCAAAAAAGTTTGTTTTTTTAACTTCCAACCTGACACAGGTACACACACCAAATGAGCTACCCATTCATTAATGTGGCAAACATATTTAAAAGGTAAGTATAGTCAAAAAAAACATTTGTGACCAATCACAAAAAAGTTAGCCTTTAATCCCCCACCCTGACACAAGTATACACACCAACTGACCTACCCATTCATTTCTATGACAACTATATTTAAAGGTTAAGTAAAAAAACAACAATGTCCTCATCATTGCTATTATTGAGTTTTATAATCTGCAGCACAAACACACACATTCCCTTCCAAAATGCGGCCTTTCAAGCCAAATTCAAAGTTTATACTTAACCTTTCACTTTCTAGTTTATATTTAATTTGGCTTGAAGAGCCAAATTCCTGTTCTTTCTATTTCTTTTTCTTCTTCCGTCTTATTCTTCTGTTTTTTTGGACTGTGTCTCCTCCCACAGTTTTTAGGCTAGAGACATGAAATTCGGTATAGATGTGCGGAGCATATAGAAGAAGTGTGCTTTTACCTAACTAAGGAATCTGCAGAAGCATTATGGCGTTATCTGCGTATTTTGGGACATTTTTTCCCTTAGACGCCAAGGGTAACAATCCTCAAATTTGGATATTTTAAGGTTTAAGGGTCATAAGAACAAAACAGTTTGTTTCATGGTCATAAACACAAACGCTTGACACAGGTACTCCCACAAACGTACCTACATTTCCATTTCCATGGAAGCAATACTATAGTAAAAAAACTAATCATCATTGATCAATCATCAATAAAAGTTAATTATATGGCCATACCTGTAAATAGACACCCCAACCTCACACAGGTACTTACACCTACTGACCTACCCTTTCAGTCCTGTGGCAGCCATACTTGAAGGGTAAATAAAGTTAAAAAAAACTAAGTTTGATATATCCTTAATAAAAGTTAGTTATATGGTAATGCATGCAAAATCACATACCCCCAACCTCACACGGGTACACACACCTACTGACCTACCCTTCTATTCACATGGCAGCCATACTTAAAGGGTAAATAAAGTAAAAAAAAAAACTTTTTATATATATTCTCAATAAAAGTTAGTTAATATAGTTGTAAACACAAAAAATACATACATACCCCCTCAACCAGGCCCAGGTCACACAACTAGTGACCTACCCTAGTAACCTACCCTTCCATTTCCATGGCAGCTACACTTAAAGGGTAACTATAGTCAAATGACCAATCATCAAAAAAGTTCAAGTACACACACCAACTGACCTACCCATTCTAATGATTGTCCCTTTAGTACTTTCACAAATACATATAACATAAACATTTGTAAATACATTAGTATAATACATATATAAAGTTTTCTGTGCACCAACAGACACTATTTTGCTAGTCTATAATGTGTGTTGTTTTCACCCTGGGGTAGCTCTACCTCAATGTGGTAGCCAATGCCATCAGTTCCAGGAAATCTGCATTCTTTTACATTTTCTTCTGATGAAGAGTTTGAACTGGGCATTTGGGTGGTCCTATTATGTCTTTCTGATATTTTGTTGGGTGCAGTAAGATTGCTATTTTGTAATGTTATTTCATCTGTCCTTGGACAAAACCCATATGGATTATATGTGGGCCCTAAATATCCATCAATATCATCTTCAGTTCTAGTTCTGATTGATTAGATGTGTTATAAAGGCCACAGTTGCTGCCAGGCTCTTGTTCTGGTGTTTTGTCTGAAATACCAAAAAAGACACCCCTGTCCTCATTTAAATCTAAAGATGATTTGATATACATCTTGCAAACATTAATAACTTCAGTCATTTGCAAGTAACTGGTAGCTGACATGATTTCTATGACTTATTATTTATTACAGTTATGTGATTTGCATACTATTCATTACCTATTACTTCCCTCTTTCTTCCTAGGTAAGGTACAGTGAGTGAGTATCCCTTTAACCATTCATAAACTGTCCAGGCTCACTTTCTCTCAGACTGTCACATCTATATATAGAAGGCAGCACCATTGCATCAGTTTAAAAAGTTGGTCACCACACAATGGTTGCTTTTATTAGTAACCTTTAATATCTTATACATAACTAACTGAATTTAGCAGGGTCTGATATGAATGTATACATGTAATTGTAAAGGGCTACAGAAGATGTTGGCGCTATATAAATCCACAATAATAATAATAAATAGATCTATTAACACTACAGATCCTTAAATAATATAACAATACGTAATAGTCATCCTTAAATTAGAATAGAGTTATTTAAGGATACCCCTGCTTTAGATTCTAGTCGAAATAATTCAGTTTCAGCAAGGTTACAGTGTGGATGGTAGGCCAATGACTTGCTTCAATCCATTTTTTAAAAAAAACAACAAATTACTGTAAAATAAATAAATGGGGTTTCCTGAAGTGTAATCTGTTTATGATATGTATTCTACAAACTGTATTATAGAATTTTAAATACTGAGGATTAGAACTTTAAAGGACATGTCCACCCCCAAAACTATAATTTGCCCCAGTGCTGGCCCCATTATGTAGTTTCACATCTCTTCTCCTTATGGCTCTCCTGCAGTTCTTGTCCAAAGTCCAGGAAACTGAAGAGTAGGAGCCTGTCTTCCTGTGAAAAGGTTTTTGCCTCCTCCTTGTCCTCCAGGGGGTAGGGAAGCCATTCCCCCCTCCCTCCCACCCTCCGGATCCCTCCATGGCTCTTTTACACTTTTATGAAGCACTTTTACACTGTTTGAATTTGATTGTGATATCTATAGTCTCACTGTGGAACCCTGGGCTATCAATCAACTTGCCACATGGCATGGGGGTGGAGCCTAAGGGTATATATATGGGTGTAGCACTCACTGCCAGTTATACCTGAGGAAGGGGCCTAGAGTCCCGAAACGTTGTATGTTGTTTTTGCACTAATAAAGAAGCATTCACCATAGTAGTGTGCTCCTCTACTTTTTTCCTTACTTTTTCCCTGCCCTTCCACCTTGCATTAAAAGCTTTTCCCGTAATGTAGGCTACCCCTGCCCACCCCCTAACCACCAAGTTAGATTAGTTAAAAAAAGCAGAAACCTACTTACATTGCTTTGTTTCCCCGGCACTCTGCATTGCCGGCTGCCGGTCTCTGCCTTGCCCCCTTTTTGACGGAAGATGCAAACAGGGGGCAAGGCAGAGACAGCCGCTGGACCAAAGCACTGTAATTATGTTTGTGCTGCTTTTTTTTAGAAACCTAACATGGCGGTTGGGGGTACAGATACCCTTTAAATTATTAATGTGAAAAGAAACTCAGTATAAGGGCCTGAAAGGTACAAGAAGATTCCAATTTAAAATAAGGCAAAAACAAAATCTGATTCAGTAGAGACCTTGGTGCAGGATACCAGCTCTCTGACTTACATTTATAGGATTTATAAAATACCTCATGCATGTTGCAGACGTGGCAATGCAATAAAACAGAAAAGTATATACAGCAATAAAAAAACACTTTATTTGCTATTACATGAATAAATCATAAAACATCTAAAACATTTCACAGTATAATTATGAACTACATAACTACATAAATGTGATCATCATTTAATTCTCACATTAGGTATTCCACTTCTGTTTAAGCTTTCTTATTCTTGGATCCTCTTCTACTTTATGTTGCATAGGCTTTATAAGAAATTAGAATATTAGTGGAGATTTACATTTGCAATCCATATTCTCATTTTATTGCTGCAAGAACCTTCTTAACCTTCAAGACAACTTATCAGAAGTCGGAAAAGCAACTAAATGTTTAGCTGAATGGTTTACTCGACTAACTGGGGACTAAACAACTATGGGGGTTATTTACCTAGAGTAGCAATCGCTTAAATAGATACAAGAGACAAACAACTTTAGGATTAACCCCCTTTGTTGACAAAGTTAAAACCATAACACTTACCTGTACAATAAATATGTTCTTGTCATCAGACCCTATACAAGTACAATAGAAAGATGTCAGAAAAGGGGTTGAGCTGCAAAAGAGAATGTGTAGAAGAATAGGGAAATAATCCAGAACCAAATATTATTTAACCAGATACCATACCGGGGTTTTAAATATTGCTGTTCAAATAAAAGCTTGTTGAAATTAAAATCAGCTTATATAAAGTGCTTTCTATTTTTTTTAGTTATTTTTAAAAAAAGCCTACTTTTTAAAGCATTTTTAAAGGGTATGTCCACTCCCAAATCTGTATTTTAGACCCCAGAAGGAAACCCCTTAAAATGCAGAAATGCTTTTGGGTGATATTCATCAGTACAGGCAAACTTCAGGTTTTAATCAAATACCACTGGATAGACTAGCTAGTCATTAGCCAAGATGTCATCTGTTAAAGCAAAAAAAGAAATCCCCAGATCAAATATTAATTAGATACAATATCGTCCTCCCTTATTAATTCACAAGGAAACCGAGTGTACTTAAAGGGCATGTCCACCCCCAAAACTATAATCCCCCCAACTACTGGCCCCACCATGTAGTGTAGTTTAATCCTTACCTCACATCCCTGCTCCATAGGGTTCTCCTGTAGTCCCCCCCCAAAGTCCCAAAAACTGCCCACCAGGAGGCTAGCAGAGTCCATATAGGGCTCTGCCTGTACCTTGCCTCCGGTAGATATTTGCCATGCATACTGCAGCCCTTCTCCCCCTCCCTCCCCCCCCCCTCCTCCTCCCATTCTACTATCCCTCCCCTAGCATAAAACCCCTTTAATATGTTGTTCCCCCATGTCTCCCAGCCCCAACCGCATATTTTTTATTTCAAAAAGCTCCCCAAACTCTTACTTACACTCCTCTTTCCTCCGCATACATTGAATGACCGGCAGCCGCGTCCGTGATTGGCTGCCACTCAGCCAATCACAGACGCGACTGCCGGTCCCGCCCCTCTGCTTGCATTTCCTCGCAAGCAGAGGGCCGGGAGCACAGCGGAGGAAAGAGGAGAGGTAAGTAAGAGTTTGGGGAGCTTTTTGAAAATAAAAAATATGCGGTTGGGGCTGGGAGACATGGGGGAACAACATATTAAAAAGTGCATTTAAGGGTGGACATACCCTTTAAAGAATGCAGGGTTTGCTAGCATGGACACAGAACTCAGTGACTTATAATATCTGTATAATTAACAGAAGGTGATACATTATTAATTTGGCTTGAAAAAGCCAAATTACCGTTCTTTCTATTTCTTCTTCTTTTGCTAAGAACTATTTCTCACCTTTCTGTAGATTATTGACTGTGATGAGCTCAGTTAATTCATTTCTGGCTAAGTCTGCAATGGGTTCATCCATTAGAAATTTGTGCTGCAAAAGCTCATAAGCCGTTGCTCTGTCATTGGACTTTTAGCCAAGCATAATTTCAGAAAACTGTTAAATTCATTAGACCTAGAGAAAGATGCAAGATGAATGTCAAACTGATTGTAAAGTTGAGTGTAGTAGATTTGCTGACATTCCCCAGCTGGACCATGTTTACAATCGTAATCATGACCAATATTATGTTCAAAATATCGGGCCGGGCGGTTGTTGAAACATGGCTTGAACGTTGGGAGGTGCGACTGTAGTGTATGGGCAGCATTAAGGACTTTAAATAAAAGAATGACTCACCATGAAGGAGACTTCAATATTGTTTTCTCCTCATTAAAGATCAGGTTGGTTTCTGTATGTTTTAAATAATTAAAAAAGCAAAAGGTTTTATAAACCAAAGCCACTAGAAACCAGAAAGCATTGAATACATACGTTTTCACATTATCTTTAATTTATTAACTATGAAAAAAAAACTACAGGTGAAAACTTTTTCTTGATTAATGGCACAGAAAGTGCAGATTAAAAAATATCTGACTTTAGCTAACACCATTTATTAACCATTAAAGGACATTAACAATAAGAAAAATGTATAACGAAAAATGCCACAACATTCTTAATAGTAACTTCTGATTTGTATCTGTAAATCTACTGTATGTGTCTTTACAGCACTACTAAATATAAATGTTAATTATGTGCACAGAATACTGTTCATCTGCATTCATTCTTATAGTGAAAAACACTGTTGCATGAAGAGATTTAGCATTAAGCACAGTAGGCACGTGCCAATGGGGTGCCTGAGGTTGAAGGAGCGGCAATCTCCCCCCACTCCTCCACCCGTAATAGTCTATTTCCTCCACCCGTAATAGTCTATTTCCTCCACCCGTAATAGTCTGTTTCCTCCACCCGTAATAGTCTGTTTCCTCCACCCGTAATAGTCTATTTTCTTCCATAAAAAGGGGTTTGGTCTATGTTAAGGGGTAAGCTGGGGGTCCAGGCTTTCTGTGCCTACAGGCTCCTGGGGTGTAAATCAACTCCAATTCCTCTTTAATTTAAAATATGAGGATACTAGGATATGGGAAGATAAATAACACATATAGAAATAATATTGTTAGTAGGGTAGGGTAACTTGTATAGTTATACAATAAAGGATTTTTGGTACCTTTTAATAATTTATGCTTACCTCATCCACAGAAGATAGTTCCAGCTCTTGGTGCTTCGAGAAAGAATAAAATAGAAATTAAAATAAAATGGATACAGAGGTGAAAGTAAATACCTATTTAATAATCATGTGCATCATTCTTAAACTAAAATATTCTGTCATTGTGTACAAAGCCATTATTAATTCATACAACATATTTCAATTATGTGTGCAGAATCTCACCCGCATGTAAGTATTTAACTCCAGCTATTAGCTGGCATTAAATAAATATCTGCGCACAGCTGTGCAGCCTCCAGACAATGGCTTGCGGAGTCAACGCAAGTGCCATCTGATGCTCGCACAGCCGCTGAAACCTTGGGGTTAAAGTTGCACTAACTGATGATAAATAGGTTAATGTGACTTACAAGAGCCCTGCTGAATGCACCTCTGTGAATTCCCCTGTATGTGTTTAAATGGGCTCATGAGGACAAAAACTATTGTTATACCTACTGTACAGATGGAGTAAATAGAGCAAGTTCAACTTAGAAACTGATAAAAAGAAAAAATGATGTGCTCCAATGTCTAAATATTGCAAGCTAACTTGAATAAGTATATGCAATGTTCCAGTCTGCATTAAATTATGACAAATAGAGTTTACACTTAAAAAAGTAAATGGGGCCTGAATTGATTTCCCAACCAAGAAAACAATCCTAAAAATACAAGAAGTAGTTGCAATGAAAATGTAAAAATGAAATGTAAGATGTTTGCTTAAATATCTTACCATAGAGGCTTTTTTGCCATCAATCTGTGCCAAGGCTTCCCTTTCTACTGTAGGAGACTAGAAAAGTAAAAAAGAAATATAGTAAGATAAAGTGAAATACATACATAAATGATACACATTCTAGACATAAAGAATACCAGGGCAGGAAGAGGCCAAGGCTTTTAGAAGCACAAATTGGTGTACACAACACAGGCTGTATTAAAGGGCATGCCATCCTCACCATGCAAATTTACCATCAGCTTAAGCACCCCCCAAACACAAATTTCGCTATACTTACCTTTAGCAAAGATGGTTCATTACTTATACATCCCAATTCCTCACCAAGCCTTCTCTGCTGCTGTATGTTTAATCTATGTGTGACTTCTCCTCTGCAGTTCCAGGTATGGCAGTCAGCTATTGGCTGTGACTTTAGTGTCATGGCTTCAATTAACTGCCAGAACTGGTAAGAGAAAACAGAGCTACGGTGCAGGATTGAAGAAGCATTTTTGGTACAGGTAAGGACAGTGAAATTTGTGTTTTGGGGGGTCTTAAGCTGATGGTAAATAGCAATCTTACCTTCTTGTTTTCATGCTTCTTAAACGCTTTTTTGAAGCTTTTCCAAAAAGCCATTTTCTTACTGTATGTTAAGAAAACAAAACTGAAGAATTATGTTGGAAGCATTTCCTATTCTAACTATTTATTAGCAATATAATAAAAAGCAGCAGAATGTTCTAGACTGAGATCTATGGGGATATTTACATGCTTCTATACAGTTCATTTTTTTTGGACCGGTCAATATTCCCTAGTTATAAATATTATGTTTTTAAAATCCTTTTATATGGTTACATTAGCTTTAGTTAGTTTGAGAGGCTAGTTAGGTTAGTTAGGGCCCTGCTGAAAGAGTCTACCTTGATGTGGTGGCAGGCTTACAAATCTTTTGGCCAAAATCTTTTATACTACAGAAAGTATGGAATTTCTAATTTACTGTAACAGTTGTACCAAATGTATAGCACTGGCTATAAGTTAATTTGAGCAACAAAAACCTGAAAGGAGCAATATGGTAGTGGCAACACAAGTTGTTTTAGAAAGAGATGTAATATCTGTTTCCAGCAATTTACATTATTGCTAATTGACTGTCTGAGGAACTGTTTAAATAGCTACGTGATAAGTTCAAAATCGTAAAATTTTAGCCATGTCCATCCACAAAGCCACGGCCACTTTAACACGATGGCACGTGAAAGGGTGTAAATAAAAGTTTGGTTGAGGCAGCAAAAACCCTAGAATTGCCCCTGCCATTTGGGGTAAACTGTGGATATGTATAGAAATATTTAAATATAGGAGAATAGAAAATATCTACTCACCACTTACGATTTTGAAATGCAACTGACAACAATTTAATGCTCTTGATGTGTTAGGTTGCTAGAGAAACCAATTATGACATCATAGCGCAACTAATGTCATGTGACCAACTGGGTACTTGACATATAATTAAAGTTTTTTTTTTTAAATTAACAAAGTTAATAATAATTTTAAACTAAAACAATCGACCTAGCGAACAAGATATTCATAAATAATAAAGGCAAATTGAAAAGAAATGCTTGTACAGATCAGTAAATGAAGTCAAAATATTAGATACAATATCAAATTTACATGGGCTCACTCTGTCTGGAGGAATAAAACCGATTTTTGTGAAAATCCTCACATAACAATTTGGGTATATCTTCATCAGATGTGTTCCCACCCTACCCCCACACTCCACAGTTGAGCCATTGGCTCATAATAACTGTTCCTCCCATTAAATTTTTCGGGTTAACGTGGGTTTTAGACGGAAAAGGGCTATATTGTATCTCCCCATGTATAACCATGCAATTAGTTCCTCTGTGTTTGGTAAACAACCAGAAATGACCCTATTTTTATTTGTAGGTATGTGGATGTATTATTTTGGGTGTCTCCATATGGATCCGTGTCAGCAAAAATGTACAACAGGTAAATATTGTCACAGTATACTGTGTGTATATATATATATTTATATACTAGCAAAAGTGGGAAATATGTGAGTGTATGTTTAGCTATATGTGGATACAGATACTATAAAATCTTTATACACACTTCTATAAAATTTCAAGGATTTGTACAGTAAAAAAAAAAAAAAGAAAGGCAAGACATTAAAAATAAAAATAAAAGAAATCCTATAAAATCTTGGTTCTATTAGTGTCACATCCCCTAAACGAATATTTTACACAATATACAGAGGGAGAAGGGAACCTATTGGGTGTACCCCAATAGGTATTAGAGGGGACATATATACACACATCTTTTGGATTGCACTGGAAGTGTCAGTGCTTTAGAAATACATGTTAAATATACATAAAGTGCAGCCTAACATCTAGATTAGACAGACATTATCCATCTTATATTTGTTGTATAACACTACACATTTTTCTGTTTTCTTTATAGATAGATAGATATACAGTGGCAAAACTGCAGGGCCCCGGGCCCCTAACACACACCCCTCCTCACCACAATCAGCTGTTTTAAACTTCATAAAGAACCTCAATAACCCTAGCCCTACCCTAAATAACCCTACATTATCTAGCAAATACCAACATAACACAGATCATGCCTTTCCTCTATTAACCACACTCCCTTCTCTGGACCTTCTGATTGCACACTGGATTCCAAAAATTATCATCATATTCTTGTGCTTTATAATGAGGTAAATATTAAGATTTTCACCCAGCATCTATACCAAATTAAATAAAGATTTGCTCATTCTGTCTGTTGCAGACCTATTACCTTACTCATGTCAGTTAACTTGTTTGTTAATGTTATTGTTATTAACATTGTTATTGTTACTCCAATCTGCTTCTCTAGCAAGGTTTAAAAAATAATCTATATGTTTATAGAATAAGAACGTTTGGTGTCTTTGCAAATATATTTATACAAACATTAATATCATATATTTGTTCCATTATTCTGTTTTAGGAGCTAAATATGCAAACCAGTGGTATGCTTTCAGCAGTTGATCTCATGATAGCAGTAGGTGCAATTATCATGGTCCTTGGATTTTTTGGATGCTGTGGGGCCATAAAGGAAAGTCGATGCCTGTTACTTTTGGTATGTGAAAAAAATAGATTTACACTATTTATTACAAAAAGTTCCATAAAGTGAATATAAAGAGATTTTCATTTTATTAATGCCCTACATTTTATTTATTGTAACGTGAAATTTTGGTTAAGTTGGGAAAGGTACTGCACAGAAAGATGATGCTTATATATTGTAAAATAAAAGGAAAAATACTCCTCTGACCCCCATAACCACCCTCTACTAAAAGTATCCAAGGTGAGGGCCTAAACTGCTAGGTCTTCATTCCTGGTTTTGCCCTAGATACCTCATACCAAGGCTCCAAAGATCCACTCATTGTTCTCCCACTTGTTCAAAGAAGAGACATGCTCTTCAAAATGCTGTTTGGCCAGTTTGAGAACAGTCCTGGATTGTGAGAGGGGGTAGGGCCAGGCCGACACTATGAGTAATGGCACTATGAGTAATGGCATAGGGGAACTAGGGCAAACCCAGGGGGGAGGACCTAGTGATTTATGGTTCTCACCGTGGGTACCTTATTGGGTTAGGGGTGGCTTGGGGCAGTGTAATTGCCCTACTTTTACCTCTGTATTATGGAAACGTGATGTTTGCAGGTCAGATGAATGGCTCTGTGACATAAGGTTGTATTGCATTTTAAAGACAGCGGTTATGGACACATACATATGCCGTAGGACATAAAGGGGAGAGTTTTTGCATTTCTATTCCAGGGAAACCTGGGAGTGAGAAATTGCTCATTGTATCTTTAATTTTGTGGGCAATGGTATTCATATAGCATGAGGCTCCTAAATACCTTCTGTTTTAAGAAGGCTCTGTTCCATTTTTATGTTCTGTGGAGAGCTACTTTTGGTCCACCTCACCTTAAGCTATAAAGCTGCCTGGTGTACTTTGTATTATACAGTGGTTCTCAAATTGGAAAACAGATTCTTTGAATGGAAACAACAGCATATTTTATAGCCTGTTTTCAGTATATTCTTTCTGTCTATGGAAGGAGCCATTGTTTGGAAGCATGAGCACTTAGAGGGGTGGAAGGGAAAACAAGTTGCTACCCAGATGTTATTAGGATAATGAAAGTACTGGTTAAGCCTAGGTTTTGACTAGAAATTATTACACATACAGTACTGCACACATTGCAATGTATACAAAAGCAACTCATGTTAGTTTACTTGTGTTTAATATCAGCTAGCTTGGTTAAAATGACTAACACTTTCTCCTGATTCTTTTCCAGTTCTTTATTGGATTGTTTCTTATTCTGGCACTTCAAATTACTGCTGGCGTTTTAGGAATTGTTTATAAACCAAAGGTATGGAAATGTCTAACCTCAACATCTGCTGTTTGTTCAAATGTTATAGCTCTATTAAAGGTAACATTTGCTTTTGCTTTTTTAGATTGAAGCTCAATTAACCCAAACATTTAAAGAACTCATTCCACTGTCTTCACAACCTGGAGATTTTCAGCAAAGTTTAGGGACTGTTCAGAAAGAGGTAATTGAAGTGTACATTAATCATATTTCACATTTCAAACCTCCGTCATGTTAATTCCTTTGCTATAGTTTGTACCTGCTTGCTAAAATGTATTAACCATTGCAATGATTTGATAGTAACAATTAAAATCTAACTTTATGAATTAACCTGCTGTTTATTTGCTGAGATCATTAAATCTAATAATGTAGAATTAAAATGATATATTTAATTTTCTCTGCCCTCTCCTTTGGGGAGAGTAGATTAGTAGTCAGTTTCACACCCTCTTCCAATGCCAACCACACATTTCTAAGTTGTTATTTAGAATTCATGTTGAATTGTCAAATCTACAATATCTAATATCTAAAAACACCAGAGAATGTCAAAACTACAGTATCTAATATCTAAAAAACACCAGTGATTGTCAAATCTACAGTATATAACATCTAAAAACACCAGTGATTGTCAAATCTACAGTATATAACATCTAAAAACACCAGTGATTGTCAAATCTACAGTATCTAGTATCTAAAAAACAGCAATGATTGTCAAATCTACAGTATCTAATATTTAAAAAAACACTAGTGATTGTCAAATCTACAGTATCTAATATCTAAAAAACATCAGTGATTGTCAAATCTACAGTATTTAAGGTCTAAAAAACACTAGTGATTTTAAAATCTACAGTATCTAAAATCTAAAAAACACCAGTGATTGTCAGATCTACATGATCTAATATCCAAAAAACACCAGTGATGTAGTTTTCTAACTGTATGGCCAGCTTTACGCTATATTCACACTACACATGGACAAAAGTAGGCCACAATAGAACTAGTATGAAAAAGGCATTGGGCCTAATACAATAAGAATTGCAAAATTTTGCCTATGAGCTTAAGGCTCATAGGTCCATTTCAGGTGACAATTGTGCTGTGTGCTTTGTTCCCCAAAATGAACGTTTGTTCTCGCTTGTTGATGGATCAGGCAACGAGCCCCGAGCGTACGGCCATTTCGGCCAACATTGTTGATCTTCTCAGTAGATTAATGAAAAACACCTGACCGAATAAACACACAGCTATTATTGCCCAAAGCAGCTATTCGTTGTCTGCTTGTTCATTGGGGATCGCTGACAAAATTGCCCATTTGTACAAACCTTTACATTGGCTCTTTCTGCTGGGTCCAGAGATCTGGATGTTGCTGCAAAATGTAAACAGTTTTGTAGCTTTAGTTATGGTTAGTTCTCTTTAACAATATAAAGTTTTAAAAGTAGAGCCAACAGGGAATAAGTTTTTCTGTAAGATTTATTTACAGAAATTCGACCATTTAGACTTTCCTAATTATACAATGTGTATTTTTACAAGTAGTGTTTGATTTCAGCGAGCCATGTGCAAACTATTAAAATAAAGCAAGATTGAAAAGGTAAACAAAATGTAAAACTCTAAGATTACTTGGAGTCCCACAGTAAAATATAAAAAAGAATGCACAGCACCCTATTAGAAATTCGATTTTCTTGATTGCATTTCTAACATTCTTTGTTTCTATTCTTTTAGAACCAATGCTGTGGTTTAGTCGAAGGCTATAAAGATTGGGGTAACAAGGTTCCATCCTCATGTGATTGTGTTACAGCAGATTCTTGTGTTACAATTGGAGGAAAGAGTTACTACAAAGCGGTAAAAGAATTATATATTTAATTCTTCCTTTTTAATTATCTTTAATGCAAGTTAACAGTTCAGAAAACCCAAAGTCCAAACTGGGGTCAACATGCTTGACATGCCCTTTAAGCCATTAAGTACTTAAAAGATAGACAGATAGTCAAAGAGACACAGGCAGACAGACAATCACAAACAAACAGAGAGAAAGACACACAACCAGATTATGATAAATAGATAGACACACAGAGAAATAGACACACAGTGGTGAGGTAGAAAGAGATACACAAATCAATGACACAGGCACTGCAAATTGGGTATTCCATTATACTGGTAGAAAATGGGCAATTTCAGTATATACTGGTAGCAAACTGGCAATTACATTGTATTTTGCTAGTAAACTGGCAATTTCATTGTATACTGGTAGCAAACTGTCAATTTCAATACATACTGGTAGCAAACTGCCAATTTCATTGTATAATGTGTAGCAGGATATCTAACAGAGAGGCTGGAAAAGTCCTGGCCGGAGTTTATATATCACCCAGGTTTCTCTCCTTTGCCTACAGGGAGTTGTAATCCACTCCAGGAATCCAGTGGATTCATTAATTAGCATTCAGGAGGTAAAATATGTTAAATAGCTAAGCCCTGTGTTCATTGATTGCTCTGTAACCTGGGGAGCAGACAGGTTGAGTCTGACTGGAGCTAAAAGGTTGGTTTAAAGAAAAACTGTCATTTCTTACAGAGAGACTAACAAAGCACCAGGCTTGTTAAGTCTATAGTCAGGACTGTAAATATTGTATAGTTAGAGCCGAGACACGGCTAGGGTTTTGTTTTGAATTTTGTTTTGTTTTCAAGCACCCTTTTTAATGCTCCTGTGTATATAGCTGCAAATAGCACCAATAAACACACCACTGTTTGAAGGAAAAGCCATTGGACTGGTTTCATTTGCTCACCCCAGGGAGTTAAGCACCCGCTACGTGTTCCCCCTCTCACAACTGGTAGCAAACTGGCAATCTCATTGTATACTGGTAGCAAAGTGGCGATTTCATTGTATACCGGTAGCAAACTGGCAATTTCCTTGTATACTGGTACCAAACTTGCAATTTCATTGTATACTGATATACTGGTAGCAAACTGGGAATTTCATTGTATATTGGTAACAAAGTGTCAATTTCCTTGTATACTGGTTGCAAACTGGCAGTTTTATTATCTATTAATAGCAAACTGGCAATTTAATTGTATACTGGTAGCAAACTAGCTATTTCATTATATTCTTGTAGACAGTAGCAATTTTATTATTTATTGGTAGCAAACTGGCAATTTCATTTCATACTGGTAGAAAGCTTGCAATTTCATTGTATATGTGTAGCAAACTGGCAATGTAATTGTATACTGGTAGCAAACTGGCAATTTTATTATTTACTGGTAGCAAACTGGCAATTTCATAGTATATTTGTAGCAAACTGGCAATTTAAGTAAATACTGGTAGCAAACTGTCAATTTCATTACATACTGGTAGCAAACTGCCAATTTCATTGTATACTGGTAGCAAACTGGCTATTTCATTGTATACAGGTACCAAACTGGCAATTTTAATTGTATACTGGGAGCAAACTGGCAATGTCATTGTATACTGGTAGCAAACTGCCAATTTCATTGTATATTGGTAGCAAACTGGCAATTTTTATTGTATACTGGTACCAAACTGTCAATTTTATTGTATACTGGTAGCAAACTGCCAATTGTATTATCTACTGGTAGTAAACAGGCAATTTCATTGTATACTGGTAACAAACTGGCAATTTTATTGTATACTTGTACCAAACTGGCAATATTATTGTAAACTGGTACCAAACTGGCAATTTCATTTCATACTGGCAAACTGGCATTTTTGTTGTATACTGGTAGCAAACAGGCACATTTTTTTTAGGGGGAGTGGGTGCGTATAATGCGCTAGTGCTGCTGCAGGGATACTAATGGATTTAGGGCACTATAATAGAAAAATGGCTAAAAAAGATTCGGGGCACTTTTTCAAAGATCTAGGGCATGTGGCCCGATTCTTTTAGCGTAGCAACGCCACTCTCTGTTATGCAGTAACAGTTTTTTCTTAAAAGCCTTTATATGCTCAGAGAAGGCAGCCAGCAGAATGGCATTCAGTCATTGGCTGTGATATCATCTGTTACATTTATGACTGACAGCTGCTAACCGGAAGAACCAGGAACAGGGAGAGAGGTAACCGAACATCAGGCAGCATTTTAAGTTAGACTTACATTTTTTCCCCTAACTATTGCAGTTTGATGTTTTGGAGGGTGATTTATCTATGTACTTTTCATTTTTTTCCCTAGTCTTAATGAAACGGACATTCATGTTATCCATACTCCATGACTCAATACCTTTAAGCCAGTGTTTCTCAACCTTTTTATCTGTGGGGACCCCTTGAAACAATTTTCATGTCTCGGGGACCTCTACATAAAATTATGATTATATACAGTATCATTATTTTTCTTTGTCAGTCATCAAATCACCAAAAAACCTAATCTATACAAATATAAATGATAGATCTATAAATACATCTCTATTGAACAAAATGCACTCTAATTCACACCAGGGTGGGAACCCTTACATTAAAACATTACTTATTTTCATTTATCTCTCAGACATCAATACACCAAACACAGACTTTATACAGAACATTGATAAATATGTAGAAAAATATATCTGCATTCATCAAAATTGTGGATCTATACAATTTCTGTCAATGATTTGAGGACCCCCATGCAACCTCTCAAGGACCCCTGGTTGAGAAACACTGCTTTAAGCACTTGACAAAAGGCCTAAAGGCCAAATGTTGTTAATTTTTTTTGTTTGCACTCATACACATAAATATGGGATTACCCCTGTAGCATTTGTCTAATGTATATATTTTATCTTTATGGATTATGAATATATATAAGGCAGAGAGGTGGCCGAAGGGGACTGGATCTTTTCACCATTAACTGCACAAGCACACATTCACACACAAACAAGTGCAAACAGAATAATAAGTTAAATCAGAGAATTGATCACTGATAATTCAGCCACTTGGAGACTTGCAGATTTAGTGACCATAAAGAACTAAAGGCTCCTACACATGTACGATCGTGAGGGTGACCTGTGACACACAATGTGTAGTGAACGGGTGTTTCGGCCAACGATTTTTTTGTGTATAGGTGCTTGGTCAGCTGAAACCCTGTTCAATTGGTCCACATTGATTACCCACCCTTCAAAACAGTCAACGTGGCTGAACTGAATGCCCGTTTGTTAACTTTTGTGTGCCACAGGTTGGCGCCAAGATTGCAGGTGTGTATGAGATTAATGGTTCAAAACTATTTCAGCCTGTTTTTGTATCAAGCTTGACTGACATGACTTATAGAAAAACAATTTAACTGTTAATAGGTCTAACAAATTTGAAATTTCAAATGGCAAATATACAATAAAAAGTCTTAATTGCCTTTAATGTCCATTTTAATCAGCTAATTTTTCTTATTTGCAGAAATGTTAAGACTGCAGTCTACTTAATAAACACTTTATTTTGCGATACATTATTTCTTAGTAAGACAGCAAACATTACTCCTTTAGTATTGTCCCAGGTATGAGCCCATACCAAAAAATGGGTTCTAGTAATTAGACTGGATGTGAGATATTATTATTATGGATTTATATAGCGCCAACATCTTCCATAGCACTTTACATGTACATTCACATCAGGCCCTGCCCCGAAGAGCTTACAATCTAAATACATATATTTGACACTTACAACTTATCTGTATGTTGTTATGATTGTGGGGGAAACTGGAGTGCAAGCATGGGGAGAACATACAAACTCCTTGCACATATGTTCAAGGGTGGAATCGAACTCAGGACTGAGCCACCGCGCTACCTAATTACCAGTGTCAATCTTGGTGTAATCTCTTGATTGTATTTTACGGCAAAAATAAACTTTATTATGTGTTTGAGCAGACATGTTCAACTGTACTCATTGACTTCTTGAAGAAACATCTTGGGATAATCATTGGAATAGCTTTTGGAGTGGCAGTGGTAGAGGTAATATTTTTTCCTATGTTAAATTGCCTAACTATTCTAAATTGTATTTTTCTCTAAGTGTTAAGAGAGAAGTGTTCTAGATGCAGGGTGCATGTTTCTTTTCTACTGACATGTCGGTTAAGGCACATATTTTTGTAACCGGTATACCTATCTTTTGAATTTTTTTTAAATAAAACCCATTTTAATAGTTTAATAATCTTGTTTATATAAATCAATAATAATACGGTAATAATAATTATAATAACAATATACTGTTAATCAGAAAATGCCCAGGCACACTGTATATAGTTTAATGTTGTTCAACCTTTCGCCATCACTCATCAGGAAATTTTGATGCCTTTGCATTAACTTTTCTTTAAACTGCTTGTGTGGATTTACTATTTGCAATTGCGCTGCTCTGTACTTAGCTTTTCTGTTTGTGAGAATTTAACACCAACTATGTGTCTGGTGTTAAGGTTCCACAAAAAAAATCTAGATTAAAGGCCATGTCCCCCCTCAAAACAAGAAACTGATGACAGGTCAGTTATCTGCCTGCAACCCCAACTAATATTTTTCCAGTTTATTACTTGCACCTGTTCAATTACAGGAGGTTCATTTACAGGAGGAACCAGCTTACTTTGCCAGAATGGAAGCAATGTTTATACTCAAAAATCTGGTTAATAATACATCTAATAATATCTGTTGTAATTAATTAGATCAACTTAATTAAATACAACAGATATACCATGACCTGGATGAATGAGAACCTTCACAAACATATAATATTGTGCTGTGTATATCAGTTGTGGATATGCCCTTTATACCATTTTTTGAAGAGCAGTAAAGCAGAGAAGATCCTTCTTTGAAATCCTAGGTTGCATTTTTTTTGTGTCTTTGCTTATAATTTCAACAAACAATAATTAACAACTTAAAAAAAAAAAGATGTTTACAAAATACTGTGAATAATACTTTTCTGCTTCTTTCTTTACAGCTTTTTGGACTGGGTTTCTCTATGACCCTGTACTGCCAGATAAATAGAAAGTAAGAAAATCCGTTTTGAAGCAATGTCCTTGGAAACCATGTTATGACAGCAATTCCTTCATTTGACTTCAACGATCCATCGTAACAAGCCTTAAGAGATTTAGAAAAACTAAAAAATTTTTTAATTAATTAATAAGAATGTTAACTAAGTTTACGTTTGCTATTATTGTTTGTTTAGCAGGTTTTCATTCGAATTTTTTTATAAAACCCTTTTGTTGTAATAAAATAACAAATTTTATGTTGGTCAAGTTGTTAACTGATTATGTAGGATGCGTAGGTTTCCATTTTCACTTCACACAGTGACCAGGACCGGAATGAATTCATCTTTAGTTGAAGGATTAACCTGAAAACATAATGATTACCTAAAATACATCACAGAGCTTCAACATAAGAACTGTTTTTTGGGAATCTGCCCAGGAAGGCCTCTGCATCAACAGGATACCTCCAAAAGTCCCAGGAAACCCCTTTTCAATGTTTCCTTATGATACTTGTCAACTATCAGTCTTGTACTGGTATTTAACCTTAGATGGAGTATACCACCCCTCTTGGACTGTATTCACAAACACAAAAAGCAAGACTACCTGAAAAAAGTCAGGGGGTCCTAAAGACCCTATTACGGCACTCTGAACTACTAAAATGAGACATAACAATAAAGTATGTCACTAAAGCATAAAATGTATTAAACCCTTTACAAAACCTGTCTGACCCCACCATAAAAATACACATACAATAAAGTGCATCAGTATCAACAAATATATACACATGTAAGGGAAAAACCATCCACATATTATATGCAAAAGAGAGAAAATAAATTATCCCCCCTGCTGCTTATAATCTTGCATCCTATTATATGGACTTGTAACGATGTTCCAAACAGCAGTAGTTCAACTTGTTCAAGTCACTGGAAAACAGTGTTACTTTTTATTCAGAATGGATTCTAGATACAGCACTCACGACTTGTTGTAAATCTAGTCCAGGAACTCCTGATGTCGTCCAACTTTATCTTCATCCACGCATTCTGCAGGACTTAGTGGGGGTCAGACAGGTTTTGTAAAGGGTTTAATACATTTTGTGCTTTAGTGACATATTGTTATGTCTCATTTTATATAGGTAATAGGTTGGAGTGCCTTTATAAGGTCTTTAGGACCCCCTGACTTTGTTCGAGTGGTCTTTCTTTTTGAGTTTGTTCTTAGAATTGTATACCCTAGAGCACAGCACCTTCTCAATTTAATAATTAATACACAGTTGTGTGGAGGTATTATGTTATATATATTGCTTTTACATACAACATGACTCAGAGGAGTCCAGAGCCATCAGAGGCGATGAAGTGACTGCACATCATGAAATGCATCAGGTGTTTTCTCGTCTTTGCCATGACAATGGTGGATTTCACTAGGTGCAACCTGAAATGCTGCTTGATATTCTGTTACCCCTATTTCTGCTGTCAAATGTCAGTCATGAATGTAACAATTGACATCACTATTCCCCTAGCTGCCTCCTCTGAGCATGTTTAAGCTTTAAATGAGCTTGGAGAGGAGGTGGAGATCTTTTGAGAGGTCCTACAGAAGCAAATATTGGTGCACATGGCTCCTTAATAATCCCAGTGGATTGGAGGTACTCATGGTAATGCTAATGATATAGGTCACAATAAAGAGAAAGAACCAGACATCACACCAGGTAGGTCCAACATATGCAAGCTTTCTAACTGTTGTGGGTTACACAGATATAGTAATCTTTTTCTCAATGCAGAAATGCATATTTTTAAACTAAAACAACTAAAATCATCTCTGCCCAGCTCCTCTTTTTTCTCTTTTGATTGTACCTAACAATCAAAAAAAGAGAACTGTAAAAGGAACCATTTTACTAAATGCACAAAATAGCAAATCTTTTTAGAAATTGATGTTCCTCCATTAAAGACTTACAGGGTTATACAATAAAAGTTCTTATCGTTTAAAATGGTGCTAATTTTGCCCCAACCAATCAGATGTAAGCTTACAAATGTTAAATAAGATCTCATTGGTTTAGGCAAAATTAGCACCATTTTAAACGATAAGAACTTTTATTGAATCTCCCTGCTAGTGATAAAAGGGCATCTACACTGATTTTTAAAATTTATTTTAAATTGCCCATTTTACTAGAAACTATCTGGGAGATTCAGTAAAAGTTCTTATCGTGTAAAATGGTGCTAATTTTGCCCCAACCAATCAGATCTTATTTAACATTTTAAAGCTAAAATCTGATTGGTTGAGGCAAAATTAGCACCATTTTAAACGATAAGAACTTTTATTGAATAACCCTTGATAATTCTTCCCAACTATCACTATAATGTGTTTTTTGTTGATCTGACCCCTATTTAAATATTTATCCGAACCATCTTACAATTCTGCTGTCAAATAATGTGCCATATTATTAATTACTCTTCTGCTGTTTTGCTGAAGCTGGAATGGTGACAGCATATAGCACCCTAACTGTCAAAACTCTGTGTGCAGTTTTGACATTTGGTATGTGGGAAATTCCTTCTCCCAGTGCTATCTCATAATGAATGTTGAGCATGCTTGCCCTCATAAAAAATCTGGTCAGATGGAAGGGGAGTGGTTAAAGGAGGGAGGAGAGACACTGAATCTGAGCAAAACAAGTATTGATTGAAGATATGCAGAAAAACACACACACCTCAGAGAAAGTGCTACTTACACATATTTATTTATACATTAGAGATGGACTTTATGAGTTCGGATGAACTCGAACTATTCAAACTAGTTCACGTTCGAACTAGTTATTTTTTCCGGACTTGCTGCTGTATTTTCGATAACCCTAGAATGTATTGTTAACAAACCTTTGAAAGTATCATTCGTTTTCAGTAACCCTAGAATGTACCATTCGCTAACCCTCGAATGTAGTCTTCAATTTTCGGTAACCCTTGAAAGTATCGTTTGTTTTCGGTAACCCTTGAATGTATGGATCATTTTTGCTAACCCTAGAATGCACCGTTCGTTATCCCTCAAATGTAGCCTTCGATTTTCGGTAACCCTCAAAAGTATCGTTTGTTTTCGGTAACCCTCGAATGTATAGATCATTTTCGCTAACCCTAGAATTATGTATAGTTCGCTAACCCTCGAAAGTATCGTCCATTTTCGGTAATGCTTGAAAGTATTGTTCGATTTCGGTAACCCTCGAATTTATGGTTCTAGTTTTGCTAACCCTCGTATTGTTCGGTAACCCTCAAATTGCCGCAACCCTCTAATGTAGCTTGCACAAAACCCAATAATTGCCCGCTCACGTTTTAGAAGTGTTTTAAAACGTTTTGGAGATAGTGATATGTTCCCCAGGTGCCACCCGGACTTTTCAAACTATCAGTCCCCCATTGACTTTAATGGGTCCGAATTTCGTACTTTCGAACTTTATTAAAGTTCAAAAGTTCGAAAACGGACCGAACTTTATATAGTTTGGCCATCTCTTTTATACATTATCTTGTTCCCATATTAGATACAAGACACAATATTACTTACCCAGGAATGGATTTACATCTCAGGAACCACAAAAAGCCTGCCACCCTTAACCCAATCCACGCACGTTTTTATTCATGGGGGCAGACTTTATAATATCAAATATTGGGAACTGCAATAAACATGAACTGTTTAAAATATTAACTGTACAACAAGGGATATCAGATACTTTTAAAAAACATTTACAACCACAGACGCCCCTATGTAGATGCCTTTTGTGTCTAATGGTAAATCCTACCCCGTACTTACCATTTGATTCATGTGAACATACACTGTAGTTTGCTGTAACATGCCCTTACTGAGTTCAGAATCAACATTTACAGTTTGTAGCCTTGTAAGGTTTTTTATTTGGTTACATGAGGGGGTTATTTCTTGAATCTCATTTACATATAATTGACATACAGTCATGAAACATAAAAAAGAAGCATTCATGGATTTTACTTTCTCTATATTTATAAGTGGCTGAACTCAATACATTTATTAAACAAGAGTATTTATTTAAATTATTTTAACAGGAAGGATAAAATTACCAGGGACACACAGCACAGGTACCAGACTTTTTCAATGGATTACAAAGGGAAAATTGATAAAATAACAATTATAAAAACATAAGGTGAAAACCCAATTGAAAAATGAGTCATTGTGATTGCATCAAATCAGAATAAACAATACTGAACAAAAAACTTTTTGCCCAATTATCATCTCATAGCATTAGCCTCAAGTGTTTGATCATAAAAAACACATTTATTTAGAAAGAAAAAAAGAAAAGAAGAAGAAGAAAGTAATGAAGGTTCTCATGTACATAGTAAAATGATTAAGCCCAGACTTTGATACAGTTTTTACAAGGATATTTTATGGCAAGGTTAAGCAATAAATTTAAATAAAAGGAATGCTACATTCATTTATTATTTTCTCATAGCTTTCCAGCTAAAAATCTTTGAAGTCTAATCATTCGTTGATAAATGCAGTCTTTTGTTCATAGATTTGTTTTCTGAAACTATAGACTTCTAACAACACATTTTATCACACATAACTAGGAGTAAACAGCAGTAAATAGAAAGAGTCTATAACCATGTCAAACACTTCATTTTATTTATATAGTTGATATTACATTATTTGAAAATATTTCAGTGAATATGATTGTGTTTGCCACAACACTTTGTAACTATGGTTTTAAAAAAAAAGAAATAACAAGCATAAAGTTGGCCAGGGGAAATTTTTCCAGCATAAATAGCTGTTCTTCCTGGCCAGAAATCTGAAAGTGAAAGATGGAGATTGTGTTGGTTATGTTTTAATGTAATTTATGCCACACACTTTTTTTCCAGTTGTTTTCCAATCACTAGTGACCTATTATGACATGTCAATAAATCCCAGACTATCCTGCAGTCTTTAATGGACTGGAAAAAGTTTATGAAAACCTAAGAAATGTAGAGTTACATAGTATTGGAGGTTAATTGACCATCTTGTCCTTTATAGCCTACTCATGAACCCTATCTAACAGTTAATCCAGAGGAAGGCTAATAAAACAGTATGAAGGGGAAAAATGTGATTGTGTGTCCCACTCCTCCACTGCTGCTAAAATTACCTTCTGGATACCCAAAAGTTCACTTGGAACAGAGTTCCCATAGACTTGCATTGTGTTAAGGGTACAAGATGAATCGGTCTATGATACAGAATAAGGTGAAGCACTATCAATAATTGTACTTTTTCAATGCATGTATTTAAAAAATAAGCAGTTTGGCTCCTCATAACAAATAAATCCCCATAAAGGCAATAGTTAGAAAGCTAAAAGATAAAATACTAACCTGAAATACTTCAAAATGTCTTCCCCTCCCTCTGCTTCCTGGTTTTTCCAGTTTGTAATCATCAGAGGAAAGAGTGAGATTGCCCTTTAATGTACTGTTTTAGTGCTCAGCGCAAAAGTGTAGTCATACCAACTCAACCTACTGAAATGGCTTTCTGCTCAAAGTTACCTCGTATTTTATAAAGTTTGTGTATGGTATTTTCATATTTTACAATAGGCTGTTTATTCTCACACTGATGGTTCCGTTTGATCCACCACCAAAACTGAAATTTAACCCCATACTGGCCCCACATCTCTGCTCCAAATGGTTCTCCTGCTATGCCCCTCTAAAGTCAGGAAAACAACAGTGTAGTAGCTGTCAGTGACTCAACCTGTGCCTGTGTCTGCCTCAACCTCGACAAGGTTTGAGGCATGCGCAGGAGAGTCTTCCCCCCTCCCTCTCCCTCCCTCTCATTTTGCTCTCCCTCCCCCTTGCTCCAAACCCCTTGGTAAAATTGTAATTATTAGTCCCCCAGCCCCAACCGCCATAATAGAATTTTGAGAAAGTCCCCCAATAGTTACTTACCTTACCTCTCTCCCCCGGCATTCTGCTGTCTCTCAGCCAATCAGAGATGCGACTACCGGTCCCGCCCCCTGCTTGCAGTTCCGTGCAAGCAGAGGGCTGGGACACTGCAGCGGAGGAAAGAGGTAAGGTAAGTAACTATTGGGGCACTTTCTCAAAAATCTATTATGGCGGTTGGGGCTGGGGGACCAATAACTACAATATAACTATAGTTGATAAAAGGGGTTGGACATGCCCTTTAAGTGTTGCATTTCTTACCGGATTGTGAGTGGAGCACGGTAAGGTAATTTCCAGGTCCCCCGAGCGTTCTATTATTCACAGGGAGGTGAGAATAAGCGTTCTCACCTCAATGTGAATAATAGAAACGAATGGCAAATAGTTATTTTTATGGATTTAGTGTTCCTTTAAAAGAAAAACACATCTTACAGACCAAATAACCATTTTACAAACAAAATTAGCTGATCAATTAAGCAGATCCATGTGCATGGCTGACAATCATTAAAAGCAGGGAGGCTCCTGCCATGAAGCAATATGAAAATATTGCTCATGGCGTGTGCCCCTGTGTAAAACTTTGACTCACAGTGGCAGCCAGTTGGGACTACAACCAATCAAGGCAATGCAGCAGCATACCTACATCTCTACCTGGCGCGTGAGTCATTACAGACAGCACCCCCATCAGGAACGAGGGGAGTCAGGGACACTTGACTGTGAGTGTGTTTGATTCTGAAATTGCATATTTTTTTGGTCTTTGGGTAGGGGATTATCATCTGGTCCAAGGGAGAGGGGATTTTGCTAGGGGCTGGGGCCTACCTACTTGTCTGCTAGGGTCTACCTACTTGTATGCTGGGGCATACCCACTTGGGGGTCTGGGGTCTACCTACTTGGGGCTGGGGCCTACCTACTTGGGGCTGGGGCCTACCTACTCATGGGCTGGCGCCTACCTACTCACGGGCTGGGGCCTATCTACTAAGGGGCTTGGGCCCACATACTGGGTGGCTGTGGCCTACCTGCTTATGGGCTGGGGCCTACCTACATGTGTGGCTGGAGGGCTAGGACCTACCTGCATTTGTGGTTGGGACTTACCTACTTGGGGGGCTGGGTCCTACCTGTTTGTGGGCTGGGGTCTACCTACTTGTATGGCTTGGGGGCTAGGGCCTACCTACTTTTGTGGCTGGGGGGCTGAGGCCAACCTACTTGTGTGCTGGGGCTGACCTACTTGCATGCTAGGGGACTGGGGCCTACCTACTTGGGGGGCTGGGGCCTGCTTACTTGTGTGCTGGGAGGCTGAAGTACTGTTAGTCTGTAGATCTTGTCCATTTGCCTCTACCTGTGTGACAGGCAGCACCAGCACCACCAGAAGAGTGGGGGAGTGGGGACCTGCTGTATTTAAATATGAGAGTTCATTTTGGGGTGTGTGTGTGCCTGGTGACTTTAAAGTTTAGGATTATCATCTGTTCCTTGCTAGGGGGGATTTAAGTGTGCCTACCTACTTGTGTGCTGGGGACTGGGGCTTACCTACTTATGTACTGGGGCTTACCTATTGGGGGATGGGTTCTGGGGACTATCTACTTGGGGATTGGGGACTACCTACTTTTGTGCTGGAACTTACCTAATGGGGGATGGCTTCTGGGGACTACCTACTTGGAGGCTGGGAACTGGGGTTTACCTGGTTGTGTGCTGGGGCTTACCTATTGGGGGGGTGGATTCTAGGGACTACCTACTTGGGGTCTGGGGACTATGCACAAGCGCGATTCGTATGCTCATATGCATACAGAGTCCATCGGAACCTGTCAGAGGACACAGTGGAGGAGTGAGAGATCTGGTAAGTTCCGAATCTTCTCTCCTGGCTCCTGCAGGTTCTACTGAGGAACAGGAGGTAAGACACTGCTCCTTTACCTCCTGTTCTTCAATAAAATTAAATGGGGAAAAATTATTTTACCAGTGGAGATACCCTTTAAGTACATATATATTTTTATTATTGTGTGTATGGTTGCCATGGAAACGGAAGGGTGGGGTGGGTGTTGAGGAGTCTCCGTAGGTGTGTACACTGGTGTCTGTGAGGTGTTTTATTTTTGTGTTTATGACTGTGACTGCACATGGGCAGATGTGCACGTCTGTACGTGCGTACATACTGATGCCACTCTAGGATGTGCTCTTTAAATGCTGGTTGCCTCCTCTAGGTAAGTGCTGATCGTTGCCTTGCTCATTTTAGCTCTTAGTCTCAGCCTTTGTTTGGTGCCTATTATTTTTGCTGTTTTGGTCCTGTTGCCTTGTGCCCCTCTGTTCCTCCTGGTTTCCTGCTGCAGTTCTTCCATCATGTATGTATGTATACTGTATGTTTATTTTATAGAGCCACTAGGGGGCGCAGTGCTGTACAATATAGAATACAAAAAATCATACAAGGGGGACAAGAAATAAATATATAAATATATAAATAAGTATTTTTTAATTATGGGTTTCACATGGGCATGTTTAAAGGAGGAAGTGAAAATACCAGATGACAAGGAGGCGTTGAATATGTGGGTTAGTATAGGGGAGACTGCCTAATTACAGTGCTTCAGTAGGAAACAGGGAATGGGATTGAGGAGTCTGAGTCTGAGGAGCTGACAAGAAAAAGCAGATAAGTGACCTCTGACTGGGTCACGGGACTAAAAGATTGAAGAGCAGTAGCAGGGGATGTGGGTAGGAGGATTTTAGAGCTATGCTGCAGGTTAGGAAACTGAGTATGACTACTTCATATTTTATTTATAAAGTAGTCAGCAAAAGCTTGGGAAGAGTGTGGAGAGAGAAGAGAGACAGTGGGCGAGGGAGGGAGAAGATAGTTAAAGATGAAAAAAATGCAGCGTGGGTTTAACCCTTTCCCTGCCACAGATCGTATATTCACGATCTGTGCAGTGAATGAACAAACTGCCACAGATCGTGAATATACGATCTGTGGCTTCCCTGCACCTAAAAAAAAATTGGCCCCCGCTAGGGGCGATCGGGGGGCAGCATTCAACTGCCCCCCTAGCCCCCTCGATTCCCCCTCGGTTTGATCCAAATCCGAGGGGGGGATCGGAAGATACGCCTACCTTTAGCCGGGTCCCGCGATGTGCAGCCGGTCCCACGTGGAGTCTGTGCAGGAAGCGGAAAGGGAGACCCCGGTGACGTCACGGAGCTTCCTCCTTCACCGGGGTCTTCCCTTGAATGTCTAAGATGCTGCCCCTGGTGGTTAAATTGAGGTACTGCAGTCTGATCTCAATTTGATCATGCTGCAGTACCTAGTATAGTACAAGCTGTCATGCTGACAGCTGTACTATACATTTTGTGAATGTGAAATTCACAAAACACACCTTTTTTTTTTAACCTAAAAACTATAAATTAGCAAAAAAAATTGTCTTCTCCCAGCTTCCCAATGTTCCCGGTGATATCGCTAAAGTAAACGCGGATCATTATTTGTTCGATTTCAAGGGAAACTAAGCCTATTTTAGTCGGTCTTTTTTTGGTACCTCTGCAAAATTCCCTGATTTAATTTTTAGGATCAGTAAAAGTGTGCAAAAACTTGTGGGACTCTCCGTACTAACTGCTTTTCACTAAAATACCACTAAAAGGGGGAGTGGGGATAGGTGTGGGGGGTGGGTTGTGGCGTATTTTTATTTTTTCTTGTAATTGCAATTGCGCATGGATCCCATTTGAGCTAGTTGGTGGCCGCGTCTCTGTTTGCACCCACCCATATGGCATACCGTTTGATTCAGGACATGTGGGAGATTGCCGTTTAGTGGGTTTTTTTACTTGCCAAGTGGGTTTAGGTAGGATTTCAAACATTGAGTCCTCTTATTTTATTTTTTCACAAAATCTTCTAAAAGCACGGAGTTCTATGAATAACAGCGTCTGGAATTCTTCATGTATACACGAAAGCATGATACCATCACGTAGCTGAAGATGTGTAGCTTCCAAAAATATATAGTTTGTGGGGGGCATTTCCAAGTTTTGGGGCTGTTTGAAATTACAGAGCACTTTGATTTTTTTCTTGTAATTACACTTGTGCATGCGTCCGATTTGAGCTAGTTGGTGGCCACGTCTCTGTGTACATCCATGCACATGGCATACTGTTTGATTCAGAACATGTGGGAGAGTGATATTTAGTGGGGGGGTTTATTTGTGGGGGGCATTTCCAAGTTTTGGGGCTGTTTGAAATTACAGACAACTTTGATTTTTTTCTTGTAATTACACTTGTGCATGTGTCCCATTTGAGCTAGTTGGTGGCCACGTCTCTGTGTGCACCCACACATATGGCATACCGTTTGATGCAGGATATATGGGAGATTGACATTTAGTGGGTGTTTTTGCTTGTCAAGTTGGTTTAGGTAGGATTTCAATCCTTGATTCATCTTATTTTATTTTTCACAAAACCTCCTAAAAACACGGACTTCTTTGGATCAGTGGGTCTAGAATTCTTCATGTATGTATGAAAACATGGCATCGTAACGTAGCTGAAGGTGTGTAGATTCCAAAAATATATAGTTTGTGGGGGGAATTTCCATGTTTCGAGACTGTTTCCTTAGAAAAAGTGTAGGCTGTTCAAATTACAGAGCACTTTGATTCTTTCTTGTAATTGCATTTGTGCATGCGTCCCATTTGAGCTAGTTGGTGGCCACGTCTCTGTATGCATCCACGCATATGGCATAACGTTTGATTCAGAACATGTGGGAGATTGATATTTAGTGGGGGGTTTTATTTGTGGGGGAATTTCCAAGTTTTGGGGCTGTTTGAAATTACAGAGCACTTTGATTTTTTTCTTGTAATTACACTTGTGCATGCTCCGATTTGAGCTAGTTGGTGGCCACGTCTCTGTGTACATCCATGCACATGGCATAACTGTTTATTCAGAACATGTGGGAGAGTGATATTTAGTGGGGGGGTTTATTTGTGGGGGGGCATTTCCAAGTTTTGGGGCTGTTTGAAATTACAGACAACTTTGATTTTTTTCTTGTAATTACACTTGTGCATGTGTCCCATTTGAGCTAGTTGGTGGCCACGTCTCTGTGTGCACCCACACATATGGCATACCGTTTGAGCTAGGATATATGGGAGATTGACATTTAGTGGGTGTTTTTGCTTGTCAAGTTGGTTTAGGTAGGATTTCAATCCTTGATTCATCTTATTTTATTTTTCACAAAACCTCCTAAAAACACGGACTTCTTGGATCAGTGGGTCTAGAATTCTTCATGTATGTATGAAACATGGCATCGTAACGTAGCTGAAGGTGTGTAGATTCAAAAATATATAGTTTTGTGGGGGGAATTTCCATGTTTCGAGACTGTTTCCTTAGAAAAGTGTAGGCTGTTCAAATTACAGAGCACTTTGATTCTTTCTTGTAATTGCATTTGTGCATGCGTCCCATTTGAGCTAGTTGGTGGCCACGTCTCTGTATGCATCCACGCATATGGCATAACGTTTGATTCAGAACATTGGGAGATTGATATTTAGTGGGGGTTTATTTGTGGGGGGATTTCCAGTTTTGGGGCTGTTTGAAATTACAGAGCACTTTGATTTTTTTTCTTGTAATACACTTGTGCATGCATCCGATTTGAGCTAGTTGGTGGCCACGTCTCTGTGTACATCCACGCATATGGCATACTGTTTATTCAGAACATGTGGGAGAGTGATATTTAGTGGGGGGGTTTATTTGTGGGGGGGCATTCCAAGTTTTGGGGCTGTTTGAAATTACAGACAACTTTGATTTTTTTCTTGTAATTACACTTGTGCATGTGTCCCATTTGAGCTAGTTGGTGGCCACGTCTCTGTGTGCACCCACACATATGGCATACCGTTTGATGCAGGATATATGGGAGATTGACATTTAGTGGGTGTTTTTGCTTGTCAAGTTGGTTTAGGTAGGAGTTAATCCTTGAATCATCTTATTTATTTTTCACAAACCTCCTAAAAACACGGACTTCTTTGGATAGTGGGTCTAGAATTCTTCATGTAGTATGAAAGCATGGCATCGTAACGTAGCTGAAGGTGTGTAGATTCCAAAAATATATAGTTGTGGGGGAATTTCCATGTTTGACTGTTTCCTTAGAAAAAGTGTAGGCTGTTCAAATTACAGAGCACTTTGATTTTTTCTGTAATTGCATTTGTGCATGCGTCCCATTTGAGCTAGTTGGTGGCCACTCTGTTGCATCCACGCATATGGCATAACGTTTGATTCAGAACATGTGGGAGATTGATATTTAGTTGGGGGTTTTATTTGTGGGGGGCATTTCCAAGTTTTGGGGCTGTTTGAAATTACAGAGCACTTTGATTTTTTTCTTGTAATTACACTTGTGCATGCGTCCCGTTTGAGCTAGTTGGTGGCCACGTCCTGTGTACATCCACGCATATGCATACTGTTTGATCAGCATGTGGAGATGATAGGGGAAAGTTTTTTTTACAGACATGGAAATTTCCATGATTTTAACTTTGAATGTATTTTATAAATTTTTACTTGAAATCTGGTAAAAAAGCGAAATTTTGAACTGTGCCCACGCCATTGGTGGTATGCATATAAGGAATCACACCATTGTGTAGCTGAAGTGTTGTAGATTCAAGAATATATAGTTTGGGGAGTAGTATTCTAATATTAGAGGGGTGTTTGTCTGACAAATCTAAAAAGTTGCGTTAATGGGCCATTGTTCATTGGCTCACTTTGTGGCTAGTTGATTCCACGTTTGCGTGTGTAACCATACTAGGAGAATACCGTTTGATTCAGGACATTGGGAGATTGATATTTGGTTAACTTATTACATACTTGGGATTTTGGCATGATTTCTACCTTTGGAGTGGTTTTTTTTTTTAACATTTTAGAAAATGCTTCAACTGTGAATTCTACGAAGAGAACTGCGCCCACCCATTGATGGTACGATGACAAACTACAGATTCATAGATAAGTGTGTGGGGATTCGAGAAATATATGTTTGTGGGGGTTGTTTTTGGGGGAAAATTGGCAGACTGTAAATTCAGATTTGGCTTAATATTTCGCTGTTCTGAGCCATGTGCATGTTTCACGTGGCTTTTGGCTCCACGTCGCGTGGTAACCACACATATGGCATACCGTTTGATTCAGGACATTGGAGATTGATATTTAGTAACTTTTTTTTACATTCCATGGGTTTTGGCATGATTTCTACCTTTGAAGTTGTTTTTGTTCATTTTTTCAGGACAAAATGCAAATTTCTACGAAGACTGGCCCACACCATTGATGGTATGAATGAAAACTACAGTGTCATAGCTGAAGTGTGTGTAATTCAGGAATATATAGTTTGTGGGGGTTATTCTAAGTTACGGGGGTGTTTTGTGGAAAAACGCAGACATCAAATTCAGAGTTGGCTAAATATTTTGCCGTTGAGCCAGTTGCATGTCTCACTTTGTGGCTTTTGCTTCCTACTCCGTGTGTAACCACAACATGGCATACCGTTTGATTCAGGACATTTGGGAGATTGATATTTAGTAACTTTTTTAATCCATGAGGTTTTGGCATGATTTCTACCTTTTGAAGTTGTTTTTGTTCATTTTTCAGACAAATGCGAACTTCTACGAAGAATGCGCCCAGCCATTGATGGTATGAATGAACAAACTACAGTGTTCATAGCTGAAGGTGTGTAGATTCAGGAAATATGTTTGTGGGGGTTATTCTAATTAGGGGTGTTTTGTGGAAAAAACTGCAGACTGTCAAATTCGAATTGGCTAAATATTTTCGCTGTTTCTGAGCCATCGTGCATTGTCTCACTTTGTGGCTTTTCGCTTCCACGTCCGGTGTGTAACCACACATATGGCATACCGTTTGATTCAGGACATTTGGGAGATTGATATTTAGTAACTTTTTTTTAGATTCCATGAGGTTTTGCATGATTTCTACCTTTGAAGTTGTTTTTGTTCATTTTTCAGACAAATGGAACTTCTACGAAGAATTGCGCCACGCCATTGATGGTATGAATGAACAAACTACAGTGTTACATAGCTGAAGGTGTGTAGATTTCAGGAATATATAGTTTGTGGGGGTTATTTCTAAGTTACGGGGGTGTTTGTGGAAAAAACTGCAGACTGTCCAAATTGGATTGGCTAAATATTTTCGCTGTTTCTGAGCCATCGTGCATTGTCTCACTTTGTGGCTTTTCGCTTCCACGTCCGCGTGTGTAACACACCATAGGCATACCGTTTGATTCAGGACATTGGGAGATTGATATTTAGTAACTTTTTTTTAGATTCCATGAGGTTTTGGCATGATTTCTACCTTTTTGAATGTTGTTTGATGTTCATTTTATTGAAAATCTGGTAAAGTGCAAACTCTACGAAAAATGCGCCCACACCATTGATGGTATGAATGAACGAAACTACAGCGTTACATAGCTGAAGGTGTGAGATTTCAGGAATATATAGTTGTGGGGGTATTTCTGAGTTGGGGGGGGTGTTTTGTGGAAAAACTGTGCAGACTGTTCAAATACAAAACTGGCTAATTTTTTTTGCTGCTACTGACATGTGGCACTGGTCACGCTCTGGGTTAGTTGGTAGCCATGTCTTTGGGTAAACCCATGAATGTGGCATACCGTTTTATTCGGGAGGGTTAGGCTTTCATATTTGAGATGCGTTTGAACTTTCCTCCACAGTTTTTAGCTGAAATTCGCATTTGATTTGTCTCTGATTTTACAGTTGAGGAAAAAAAAGGAAAATGTGAGAAAATAACTTACAATTGACGAAGAGTGCGTCCGGGTATCTGCATTTTGATCGAAAACTAACTCCCTCATAAAATCCTGCGGGTGTGTAGTTTCTAAAAATATCTCACTGTGGGGTATTTTAGTTGATTTGGAAGATATTCTATGTTAACTGTCAGTAGTGGTTATACATTTAATTTGTGTGTAATATTCTTGAAGGTGCAGTTTTAGTTTGGGGGGGTCTCCTGTACAGGAAAAGTCGGGGTGCCTACATATATCTGGTATGTTGTACTCGGGAGTATCTGAGCTTTTAGAAACAGTGAGATTTTTGTGGTGAACCTAAGATAACTATAAGTAAAAATGGGAAAAATCCATGAAAATTTGCAAATTTTTCATTTTTTTTCAATATTTTACCCATAATTCCAGTAAAATTTCCAGAAAAGTTACAAAATTCTGTTACCATGTTAAAGTAGCTTTGTGCTGAAAAAAACAATGTTATATATTCCTGATTTACTGCAAGGTTTCCTACTGTAAAATTAGTCTAAAGCGATTGAGGGCAAAATCCTGAAAATTCTTCTGGCAGTTAACGCAAAAAAAAATGAAAATCCCCTGGCAGTGAAAGGGTTAATTTGTTATTGTTTATAAGTGTCTTGTAGTATATTTTGTTTTGCGCCTGAAAGTGCGGTGTTGAGGCATTGTAGCATAAATGTAATGGAGAAGTCAGCCTGCATACGAAACTTACTCCACATCTGCTCGCAGCACATTCCCATCCTCAATTGCTCCTGGTCCCCGTTGCAACACTACACCCTCAACTTCAGTTGCTCATCAATGATCCTTATTATTTTTGATGTTGTACATTTTCCTAGTATTATCATGGTTCCTTTCTCTCTAGGTAAAATAAGTACGTTTGTAAAGTAATTCAACTTCATAAAGGGTCTAGTTTCTTTTTTTAATAGCTAACGAAATCAGGAACATCACCTATGTGATGTGTGTTAGACTTTAAAGGGCAGTTTGGTCCAGGTGTTTACAGAGTTTTTTTGGGCCTAGAATTGCACGTTGATTAGTGGGAAATCTCCCATATGCACCCATAAATCTTTAATTTTCTATTGAAAATCTATAGCAGCAGATTATAGGTGCAGCAGATGTTTAACTAAAGTTAAAATATAAAATAGAAAGGGAAGTTAAGTCTAAACTTTGAATTTGGTTTCAATGTCTCCCCTGAATTGCAAGCAGTCAATGTGCTTACTAACAGCAATACAGGACAGTAAAACTTCTTTGACTGTTATGATGGAGGAAGTAAAAGTGATATTAGCCTACTTCGACATGATATACAAGCAGTGCGCCAGAGATACTCTGACATGGAAGGCCGCATATCCAACATAGAGGACATGATGACCCCACAGTGTCCCAGAGGTTTCCCCCTCCAGCAACAATTAAAGAATATCACCTCAAATCGAGGACCTTGAAAATAGAATGAGCAGCACAACCTCCGATTTGTGGGAATCCCAGAACGGACGGAGGGCAACGCACCAGAAATTTTTTCGAGCAGTGGCTCTCCCAAAGTTTCAGGATGCAGACTTCTCCCCCACATTCTCTGTGGAAAGAGCCCGTAGAATCCCACTCGGGCCCACCACCAGGCTTAGGCCAAAGCCCCTTGTCGCACGATAATAAGTGCAAAGGCCCGGGACAAAATCCTAAGAGCCAAAAGAGATTGCATCTTCACCACAAGTGAGATATTCCCTGATTTCGCCATGGACCCCCCTTACCTCTCTCTAACAACCACTGTGAATATAACTGCAATGTAATGATTATATAATAATGAAATCAAGGGGAATAAAATATCTTTAAAGCATTTGGTATAAGAAATGATGTCAATCTCTATTAAACTCAACTCTATTTCCTACGCCACCTTTTATTACCACCTTACAACCCCCCTCACTACCCCTTACTTTCCCCATATACAAGCTAATAACTGTAATGATTATAACTGCAAATATATATTGGTTATATAAAATGAATCTAGAGGGAATTAAAATTCGGTCATGGTTTTAAATGCCAGATACAAGAAATGGTATTAAATAGATCATTTTCCAATAAAGTTCAGTTCTATATTCTCACGCTATCCCTTAACCCCAACCTTTCTCTCCTTCCCTCCTCTCTCTCCCCCTAACCTCTCTCCTCTCCCACCTCCTTCTCTTCTCTAACCACCCCCCTTCCCCCTTCCCATAATATATGGACCTTCAACCTCCCTAAAGGTACAAAATAGACCGAACATTGACATTTAGTGGGTGTTTTTGCTTGTCAAGTTGGTTTAGGTAGGAGTTCAATCCTTGAATCATCTTATTTTATTTTTCACAAAACCTCCTAAAAACACGGACTTCTTTGGATCAGTGGGTCAGAATTCTTCATGTATTGTATGAACATGGCATCGTAACGTAGCTGAAGGTGTGTAGATTCCAAAAATATATAGTTTGTGGGGGGAATTTCCATGTTTCAGAGACTGTTTCCTTAGAAAAAGTGTAGGCGTGTTCAAATTACAGAGCACTTTGATTCTTTCTTGTAATTGCATTTGTGCAGCGTCCCATTTGAGCTAGTTGGTGGCCACGTCTCTGTATGCATCCACGCATATGGCATAACGTTTGATTAAACATTTGGGAATTGATATTTTGGGGGTTTTATTTGTGGGGGGATTCCCAGTTTTGGGGCTGTTTGAAATTACAGAGCACTTTGATTTTTTTTCTTGTAATTACACTTGTGCATGCTCCGATTTGAGCTAGTTGGTGGCCACGTCTCTGTTGTACATCCACGCATATGGCATACTGTTTATTCAGAACATGTGGGAGAGTGATATTTAGTGGGGGGGTTTATTTGTGGGGGGCATTTCCAAGTTTTGGGGCTGTTTGAAATTACAGACAACTTTGATTTTTTTCTTGTATTAACTTGTGCATGTGTCCCATTTGAGCTAGTTGGTGGCCACGTCTCTGTGTGCACCCACACATATGGCATACCGTTTGATGCAGGATATATGGGAGATTGACATTTAGTGGGTGTTTTTGCTTGTCAAGTTGGTTTAGGTAGGATTTCAATCCTTGAATCATCTTATTTTATTTTTCACAAAACCTCCTAAAAACACGGACTTCTTTGGATCAGTGGGTCTAGAATTCTTCATGTAGGTATGAAAGCATGGCATCGTAACGTAGCTGAAGGTGTGTAGATTCCAAAAATATATAGTTTGTGGGGGGAATTTCCATGTTTCTGGACTGTTTCCTTAGAAAAAGGGTAGGCTGTTCAAATTACAGAGCACTTTGATTTTTTCTTGTAATTGCATTTGTGCATGCGTCCCATTTGAGCTAGTTGGTGGCCACATCTCTGTGTGCATCCACACATAGGGCATACCGTTTGATTCAGAACATGTGGGAGATTGATATTTAGTTGGGGGTTTTATTTGTGGGGGGCATTTCCAAGTTTTGGGGCTGTTTGAAATTACAGAGGACTTTGATTTTTTTCTTGTAATTACACTTGTGCATGTGTCCCATTTGAGCTAGTTGGTGGCCATGTCCCTGTGTACATCCACGCATATAGCATACCGTTTGATTCAGGGCATTTGGAAGATTGATAATTGACAAGTTTTTTTTACATGACATGGAAATTTGCCATGATTTTTAACTTTGAATTGTATTTTTATAAATTTTTACTGAAAATCTGGTAAAAAAGCGAAATTTTAAATGAAACTGTGCCCACGCCATTGGTGGTATGCATAAAGGAATCACACCATTGTGTAGCTGAAGGTGTGTAGATTCCAAGAATATATAGTTTGGGGGAGTATTTCTAATATAGAGGGGTGTTTAGTCTGACAAATCTAAAAAGTTGCTGTAATTGGGCCATTGTTCATTGGCTCACTTTGTGGCTAGTTGATTCCACGTTTGCGTGTGTAACCATACATAGGACCATTACCGTTTGATTCAGGACATTGGGAGATTGATATTTGGTAACTTTATTTTACATTACTTGGGATTTTGGCATGATTTCTACCTTTGAGAGTGGTTTTTTTTTTAACATTTTTAGAAAATCTGCTTAAACTGTGAACTTCTACGAAGAACTGCGCCCACACCATTGATGGTACGAATGAACAAACTACAGAATTTCATAGATAAAGGTGTGTGGATTCGAGAAAATATGGTTTGTGGGGGTTGTTTTGTGGGGAAAATTGCAGACTGTTCAAATTCAGATTTGGCTGAATATTTTCGCTGTTTCTGAGCCATTGTGCATTGTTTACTTTGTGTCTTTTGGCTTCCACGTCCGCGTGTGTAACCACACATATGGCATACCGTTTGATTCAGGACATTTGGGAGATTGATATTTAGTAACTTTTTTTACATTCCATGGGTTTTGGCATGATTTCTACCTTTGTTTTTTTTTGTTCATTTTTTCAGACAAATGCAAATTTCTACGAAGAACTGCGCCAACCATGATGGTATGAATGAACAAACTACAGTGTTACATAGAGGAGGTGTGTAAATTTCAGGAATATATAGTTTGTGGGGGTTATTTCTAGTTACGGGGGTGTTTTGTGGAAAAAACTGCAGACAGTCCAAATTCAGAGTTGGCTAAATATTTTTGCCGTTTCTGAGCCATCGTGCATTGTCTCACTTTGTGGCTTTTCGCTTCCTCGTCCACGTGTGTAACCACACATATGGCATACCGTTTGATTCAGGACATTTGGGAGATGATATTTAGTAACTTTTTTTAGATTCCATGAGGTTTTGGCATGATTCTACTTTTGAAGTTTTTTTGTTCATTTTTCAGACAAATGCGAACTTCTACGAAGAATTGCGCCCACGCCATTGATGGTATGAATGAACAAACTACAGTGTTACATAGCTGAAGGTGTGTAGATTTCAGGAATATATAGTTTGTGGGGGTTATTTCTAAGTACGGGGGTGTTTTGTGGAAAAAACTGCAGACTGTCCAATTCGGAATTGGCTAAATATTTTCGCTGTTTCTGAGCCATCGTGCATTGTCTCACTTTGTGGCTTTTCGCTTCCACGTCCGCGTGTGTAACCACACATATGGCATACCGTTTGATTCAGGACATTTGGGAGATTGATATTTAGTAACTTTTTTTTAGATTCCATGAGGTTTTAGCATGATTTCTACCTTTTGAAGTTGTTTTTTGTTCATTTTTCGACAAATGCGAACTTCTACGAAGAATTGCGCCCACGCCATTGATGGTATGAATGAACAAACTACAGTGTTACATAGCTGAAGGTGTGTAGATTTCAGGAATATATAGTTTGTGGGGGTTATTTCTAAGTTACGGGGGTGTTTTGTGGAAAAAACTGCAGACTGTCCAAATTCGGAATTGGCTAAATATTTTCGCTGTTTCTGAGCCATCGTGCATTGTCTCACTTTGTGGCTTTTCGCTTCCACGTCCGCGTGTGAACCACACATATGGCATACCGTTTGATTCAGGACATTTGGGAGATTGATATTTAGTAACTTTTTTTTAGATTCCATGAGGTTTTGGCATGATTTCTACCTTTTTGAATGTTGTTTGATGTTCATTTTTATTGAAAATCTGGTAAAGTGCAAACTTCTACGAAAAACTGCGCCCACACCATTGATGGTATGAATGAACGAACTACAGCGTTCATAGCTGAAGGTGTGCAGATTTCAGGAATATATAGTTTGTGGGGGGTATTCTGAGTTGGGGGGGGTGTTTTGTGGAAAAACTGCAGACTGTTCAAATACAAAACGGATAATTTTTTTTTTGCTGCTACTGACATTTGGCACTGGTCACGCTCTGGGTTAGTTGGTAGCCATGTCTTTGGGTACACCCATGAATGTGGCATACCGTTTTATTCGGGAGGGGTTAGGCTTTCATATTTGAGATGCGTTTGAACTTTCCTCCACAGTTTTTAGCTGAAATTCGCATTTGATTTTGTCTCTGATTTTACAGTTGAGGAAAAAAAGGAAAATGTGAGAAAATAACTTACAATTGGACGAAGAGCTGCGTCCGGGTATCTGCATTTTGATCGAAACTAACCTCACTCATAAAATCCTGCGGGTGTGTAGTTTCTAAAAATATCTCACTTGTGGGGATATTTTAGTTGATTTGGAAGATATTCTATGTTAACTGTCAGTAGTGGTTATACATTTTAATTTGGTGTAATATTCTTGAAGGTGCAGTTTTAGTTTGGGGGGGTCTCCTGTACAGGAAAAGTCGGGTGCCTACATATATCTGGTATCGTTGTACTCGGGAGTATCTGAGCTTTTAGAAACAGTGAGATTTTTGTGTGTAACCTTAAGATAACTATAAGTAAAAATGGGAAAAATCCATGAAAATTTGCAAATTTTTCATTTTTTTCACATATTTTACCCATAATTCCAGTAAAATTTCCAGAAAAGTTACAAAATTCTGTTACCATGTTAAAGTAGACTTTGTGCTGAAAAAAACAATGTATAATATTCCTGATTTACTGCAAGGTTTCCTACTGTAAAATTAGTCTAAAGCGATTGAGGGCAAAATCCTGAAAATTCTTCTGGCAGTTAACGCAAAAAAAAATGAAAATCCCCTGGCAGTGAAAGGGTTAATTTGTTATTGTTTATAAGTGTCTTGTAGTATTTTTGTTTTGCGCCTGAAAGTGCGGTGTTGAGGCATTGTAGCATAAACTTGTAATGGAGAAAGTCAGCCTGCATACGAAACTTACTCCACATCTGCTCAGCAGCACATTCCCATCCTCACTTGCTCCTGGTCCCCTGTTGCAACACTACACCTCCTCAACTTCAGTTGCTCCATCAATGATCCTTATTTATATTTTGATGTTGTACATTTTCCTAGTATTATCATGGTTCCTTTCTCTTCTAGGTAAAATAAGTACGTTTGTAAAGTAATTCAACTTCCATAATGGGTCTAGTTTCTTTTTTTTAATAGCTAACGACATCAGGAACATCACCTATGTGATGGTGTTAGACTTTAAAGGGCAGTTTGGTCCAGGTGTTTACAAGATTTTTTTGGGCCTAGAATTGCACGTTGATTAGTGGGAAATCTCCCATATGCACCCATATACATCTTTTCATTGTTCTATTGAAAATCTATAGCAGCAGATTATAGGTGCAGCAGATGTTTAACTAAAGTTAAAATATAAAATAGAAAGGGAAAGTTAAGTCTAAACTTTGAATTTGGTTTCAATGTCTCCCCTGAATTGCAAGCAGTCCAATTGTGCTTACTAACAGCAATACAGGACAGTAAAACTTCTTTGACTGTTATGATGGAGGAAGTAAAAGTGATATTAGCCTACTTCGACATGATATACAAGCAGTGCGCCAGAGATACTCTGACATGGAAGGCCGCATATCCAACATAGAGGACATGATGACCCCACTAGTCCCAGAGGTTTCCCCCCTCCAGCAACAATTAAAGGAATATCACCTCAAATCCGAGGACCTTGAAAATAGAATGAGGCAGCACAACCTCCGATTTGTGGGAATCCCAGAACGGACGGAGGGCAACGCACCAGAAATTTTTTTCGAGCAGTGGCTCTCCCAAAAGTTTCAGGATGCAGACTTCTCCCCCACATTCTCTGTGGAAAGAGCCCGTAGAATCCCCACTCGGGCCCCACCACCAGGCTTAAGGCCAAAGCCCCTTGTCGCACGCATACTAAGTGCAAAGGCCCGGGACAAAATCCTAAGAGCCAAAAGAGATTGCATCTTCACCACAAGTGATGATATTCCCTGATTTCGCCATGGACCCCCCTTACCTCTCTCTCAAACAACCACTGTGAATATAACTGCAAATGTATAATGATTATATAATAATGAAATCAAGGGGAACTAAAATATCTTTAAGCATTTGGTATAAGAAATGATGTCAATCTCTCTATTAAACTCAACTCTATTTTCCTACGCCATCCCTTTTATTACCACCTTACAACCCCCCCCTCACTACCCCTTACTTTTCCCCATATACAAGCTAATAACTGTAATGATTATAACTGCAAATATATATTGGTTATATAAAAATGAATCTAGAGGGAATTAAAATTTCGGTCAATGTGTTTAAATGCCAGATACAAGAAATGGTAATTAAATAGATCATTTTCCAATAAAGTTCAGTTCTATATTCTCACGCTATCCCTTTAACCCCACCCCTTTCTCTCCTTCCCTCCTCTCTCTCCCCCTAACCTCTCTCCTCTCCACCCTCCTTCTCTTCTCTACACCACCCCCCTTCCCCCTTCCCATAAATATATGGACCTTCAACCTCCCTAAAGGTACAAAAATAGACCGAAAATTTCTTGTCAATGTTTTATAAAAGCACTAAGCATGTGCTGCTCTGTAATAAGAAAGTTATTCTCAATGTTTTACTGTTTATGGAAAGAAACAAACGAATTAAAATACTTACCTGGAATGTCCGTGGCCTGAACAGCCCTCTTAAAAGGCTACGGGTGCAGGAGAAAATTCGGAACCTAAAACCAGATATTATTTGCGTCCTAGAGACCCACCTTATACGTGACAATCAAAATAAGTTGCACAAACCGTAGATAGCCTGGGCAGCCCACAGTACCCATACCACCTACTCTAGAGGAGTATCCCTGCTCATCAGAACAACACTACGCTTTAAAATAATCAGAACAGCGAAGGATAGCGAGGGAAGGTATGTCTCTGTCACTCTGGAAATACAGTAGACGATACACTATTTGTTCTACTAGGACTGTATAATCCACCTCCAGCATCACCCACCTTGCTCCGAAAGCTTATATTGTTTGCGCTTACATACCCCACGGCTAAGGTGATATGTATGGGAGACTTCAACATGCTCATGTCCTCAACCAAAGACTACCTCCCGCCCAGACCTCCACTGTTGAAATTTAACCTATGTACTTGGCAAGAACAATGGCGGAAATGGGATGGTCCGACATCTGGAGAATGCGTAACCCCACAACCTCTATATACTCCTGCTACTCTGCTACACACAATGTCCTCTCCAGACTAGACTAAGTCTTTGTAAACGAACACATAGCCCCACAAGTCAAGCAAATATCCTACCTTGCCAGAGAAATATCAGACCATTCACCAGTACTAATGGAGCTTACCAATCCAAATAACTACAATAATACCCGATCGATGAGAGTACACCCCTTCTGGCTCTCCCTCATCCCAGAAAAAAACCCAATAGAAGACCACCTCCAACTCTATTTCAACTTAGTAAAATATGGGATGCCTTAAAGCCTATGCCCGAGGACTCATAAATTCTACTATAAACTCAATCAAAAAACTAACAAGAATCGAGGAGGAAACCTTAACCAAGCATCTCCAAGAAGCCGATCAAGCATACTGTGATTCCCCATTGGACTCCCTAAAAGAGATATGGAGGCACCTACAACGACAATACAAAATCTTAATAAAAGAAAAAGCAAACTATTCTTCCAAAAACAATCCTATTACGATCATGGAAATATCTCAGCCAAACTCATAGCCAGATTAGCAAAAACCAACCAATCACAACAGATGATCCTAGCTATATATTGACCTCCTTTGCCCAGTATTTCCAACAATAGTCCACAATTACAATACACACTGCGCTCAAATATGGAATATCTCCAGGTGGTTGATTTCCCACAATTACAAACATTGCAAATACAACTACTGGAAGCACCCCTGACTATAGAGGAGATATCGGAAGCACTAACAGAAATGTCCTCTGGGAAAGCATCAGGCCCTGATGGTATACCAATTGAGTTCTACAAAAAATACAATGAAATTCTTATTGAACAATTCCTGACAACGTTTAATGTAGCCTTCAAGAACCAAAACCTACCCCTCTCAATGACAAATGCAACTGTGGTACTAATTCTAAAACCTGACAAAGACCCACTTGAACATAAAGCATATAGACCTAAACTGCAAAGTCCTCATCATGGGGTACAGTCTCTATCTCTTGATACACTAACAGAAACCTTGCCAGTCTATTTCTACATGCCACAGATGTTAGCGATCTAGCCAAAGGGAACAAGCACTACTTGCAGAGTTATATTGGTGTGGTGAAGTGAGGAAAATTATAGTAAGTATATCTGGAGATAGAGACTGAAAAATGATGTTCAATATATATCATTGTCCATGAACAATGACAGATTGTCAGACACATTAAAGGACAAATCCACCCTCATAATAACATCTTTTAGAAAGAATGGCCTCTTTAAAATATGTTGTTATATCCTACTTTGTCCTCTGAATTCATTACTGTATGCCTGCTATGACCTGGTTCTGAGCCTGAGCATGCTCAGAAGAGGCAGGTAGGGGATTAGCATTCAGTCATTGGCTGTGATGTCAACTGTCAAATCCATAACTGACAGTTGTAAGAAGGAACCAGGAAGAAGAAAGATGGGAAACAAGACATTGTGCAGGATTTCAGGTTAGACTTATAGATTTCAGATTTTAAACTAATTCAGTTTAGGGTTTTGGGGGGTGATTAACCTGTATATTAGTTTTTATTTGAGTGCTGGAATTGCCCTTTAAAGATAAAAAACGCTCAGTAAGCATTTGAGGATAGACTATAAATGTATAACAGCAGTTCTTTGCAGTGGAAGTATTACATTTTAAAGGACAACTCCACCCTCTTTTAGAAACAATGGCCTCTTACGTTGATATACCATAGTTTATCCTCTGAATTCATTACTATATGCCTGCTATTCTTCTGGATGACTCATGGAAACTGTGCAATTTAGAAACCTGTACTGAGCCTGGGCATGCTCAGAAGAGGCAGATAGGGGATTAACATTCAGTCACTGGCTGTTATGTTAACTGTCAAATCCATAACTGACAGTTTCTAACTAGAGGAACCAGGAAGCAGAAACAGGGCCAACAGGACATTATGCAGGATTTCAGATTAGACTTATATATTTCAGATTTCAAACTATTACCGTTTAGGGTTTTGGGGGGTGATTTACCTGTATGTAAGTTTTTATTTTAGGGCTGGACTTGCCCTTTAATGTTTTGTAGGGTGCTCTTCTATGCAAAATGTAATTTTGGAGGTGGAAATACCCTTTAATCTGTGTAGGTTAAAAAAAACATTCACAATGTCAGTAGGCCTGGGTATATAATGGCTTAGGGGATGATGTACTGTACTATTACTTTTCAGATTGATCTTGCAGTAGTTATATAAATACACAATAACTAATAAGTTAAAGATATAACAGACACAGGACACATTTCTGGCTGTATGTTGTATGATTGTTACTAATGCATTTCTGAAAATATCTTTTCAAGTTCCACAAGGGCAATTATTATTGCCGGGGAGGGGGAGTCCTGGTTTTGAGCTGCAGGACACCCTTAATTCCCAAAGGCTCTTTTAAGGGCCCCTAGTGGGGTGCAGGGTCCCTGCCAGTGGAGGTTAGGGAGGCCCCCCTTGCTAGTGTGCACCCCGTATGGGGACGGCACTAATGGGATACGCCACCCCCTAGCAGACCCTTGCACATACCACGACACCTCACACATCCCCGTGGCGTTTGTGGCGTTGTGTGGCATTGTGTGGTGATAGCAAAACGGCGATGTTAGTGATTATATAGTAAATAATGTACCCCCTACTGTAAATTATAAGGATATCATAGAGTTCCGTGACCATAAATGCAGTTCCCTGATGAATGCAGTTACCTGATGACACACAGACACCTCTTAATGCATCCCCCCAAAAACCCTTTCTCTCTCTCTCCCTATCCTCACCCCAACACACACACCCCCACCCCCTTCCTTAATACAGGTCAAAAAAAGTACTGTCTCCCTCTCTTCCTCTCCTACGTAGTAGCGTGCCGATTTAACGATATTATCTGACTGTTCTGCCCATTAGGATCCATAGCAGGGGTAGATTATTTAAAAATATACCCCCAAGTCTAATCAAAATTGTCCCAGGCATTCAGAAGTATTCTGGAACATACCTACTGTATATACCTGTACATACATACATAGTATATATACTAGACAGTTAAGCCCGTTATATAAATGGGCGCTAGACACAGATTCTCTCTCTCTCTTGTTGGAAGTGGAGAGGATATACTCGTCCCAGTCAGAGAGCTGAATTCATCTCTGCTCACAGGTTCAAAGAGTGGAAGTAGATGTACGCGCATAGCTCCGGCGACTCTCTCATCCGGGTCAGTGAGCTGGATTCATCTATGCTCGGTGTGGATGATCGCGCATAGCCGAGAGACACGGATTCACAGATGCACATTAGGGCTTTTATTATATAGGATATATATATATATATATATATATATATATATATATATATATATTGTAATATTCAGGGGGATCGGGGATCAAGTTCACACAGGTTAGGCAGCCTCAAAGTTCAAAATAATGGTTTTGTTTATTTGCAACATAAATTTGGCATCTGCAGCAAAACAGTCAAACAGGAAAAAAAAGAAATGCAGCTTCACTCAGCAAATCAAATTATGCAGTTCACTTTGTAATTCAACACAAAGGAAAAAGTCCAGCTTTCTTCAGCAGCCCAAACTTTAAAGACTTTGCAAATAAAACACAGTTCATTTACCGACACACTTCAGTGTTTCTTTTTTTCTTTTAGCAAGAAGGTTACCTTCCTTGTAACACTGGGAAATCCAGCCAGGAGCTCTGATCCACACACTCTCCAGCCTGCACAGCTCATCAGCAATACACCTGCTCAGGCAATCACACACTCCTCTTTCCCAGAGCTCCTTGCAGACATTCCTTCCTGCAGCCGGTTAACCCCCAATGTACTGGCATTAAAAGGAAACAAGACCAAAAATAGGAGATATGTATCTTCCATCCATGACCCATCCCTGGAGTCTTGTACATATCCCCCCCCTCTGCCTCAACCCGGAGGAGGTGGAGGCACTACTGGACACCATACAGTGGACTCGGGAGAGGGCATCAGCATTTTGATGCAGTCTCCCGGGTCTGTGCTCTACCACAAACGAAAATTCCTGTAGGGACAGGAACCACCTTGTCACCCTGGCATTGGTTTCCTTGTTTCTCATCATCCAAGTCAAAGGAGCATGGTCCGAAACTAACCGGAATTTCCTACCTAACAAAAAATAGCGTAATGAGTCAAGGGCCCACTTGATGGCCAGACATTCCCGTTCGACCACAGCATACCTTCTTTCGGCTGTGGTTAACTTCCTGCTCAGAAACAGCACAGGATGCTCCTCACCACCTACGACCTGTGACAGGACAGCTCCCAGCCCAACATCTGATGCATCTGTCTGCACCACAAATTCGTGTGAAAAATCTGGAGCAATCAATATCGGATGCTGACACAAAGCGGACTTTAGCTCCTGAAAGGCTTTTTCGGCCTCCATGTTCCAACTCACCATGACTGACTTCCGACCCTTAGTCAGATCAGTCAATGGTGCTGCTAGAGTAGCAAAGTTGGGTATGAACCGCCTGTAATATCCTACTAGGCCCAGGAATGCCCTTACCTGTTTTTTTGTAATGGGGCAAGGCCAGTCTTTTATTGCCTCTACTTTATTGAGTTGGGGTTTTACCAAACCTCTACCCACAATGTACCCAAGGTACTTGGCCTCCTCCATACCAATGGCGCACTTTTCAGGGTTCACTGTGAAGCCTCCCTCCCTCAGTGAGTCTAACACAGCTTGCACACGGGGAAGATGGGAATCCCAGTCCCTACTGAAAATCACTATGTCATCAAGATACACAGAAGTGTATCGTTGATGGGGCCGAAGCAACCTGTCCATTGCTCTCTGAAAGGTGGCTGGAGCAGTGTGCAGACCAAAGGGCATCCTTTTATACTGGAACTGACCATCCGGAGTGGAGAATGCGGTTTTCTCCTTCGCCCTTTTGGATAGAGGTATCTGCCAATACCCCTTTGTCAGATCCAGAGTGGTAATAAACCGGGCTGGGCCTAACCTTTCTATCAACTCATCCACTCGGGGCATTGGGTAGGCATCAAACTTTGACACCTCATTCAGTCTTCTGAAATCATTACAAAATCGCAGAGTACCGTTGGGCTTTGGAACCAGCACAATGGGGCTCGACCACCCACTCTGCGATTCTTCAATGATATCCAGTTCCAGCATTTTTTTAACCTCATCTGCGACTGCTTTCCTGCGGGCTTCGGGAATGCGGTAGGGCCTGACACACACTTTGACTCCAGGCTCAGTGACTATGTCATGCTCTATAACATGAGTAAGACCTGGCAGTTCTGAGAACACTTCTTTGTTCCTCTGTAAGAACTCTCTCACCTGTTGAGACTGTGCCATGGACAAAGTAGGGGATATTTTCACATGCTCAATCCCTTTGGGGGGCTCAGGGCTTAGGCTTACCAATGCCAGTTCTGGTTCCCGGTCTCTCCAGGGTTTTAACAAGTTTACATGGTAGATCTGATATGGTTTTCTTTTCCCAGGTTGGTACACCTTGTAATTTACTTCTCCCAATTTTTCTACCACCTCAAATGGTCCTTGCCACTTGGCCAGGAACTTGCTTTCCAAAGTAGGTATTAGGACTGCCACTTGATCACCCACTTGAAAGTGTCTAACCTTCGCTGACCGATTGTACACCCTCCTCTGTGCCTCCTGAGCACTCTGGAGATGTTCCCGGACCAAGGGCATCACCTTATCAATTCTGTCTCTCATTTGGGAAATATGTTCAACAACTGTTTTATGAGGAGTTGCCTCACTTTCCCAGGTTTCCTTGACAATATCAAGCAATCCACGTGGCCTCCGACCATACACCAACTCAAATGGCGAGAAGCCCGTGGATGCCTGAGGAACCTCCCTGATAGCAAACAGCAATGCCGGTAGCAGACAGTCCCAATCCTTACCATCCTTTTGTACTACCCTCTTTAGCATGGACTTCAGGGTTTTATTGAACCTCTCGACCAGGCCATCCGTCTGGGGGTGATAGACAGAGGTCCGCAACTGCTGAATCTGAAACAGTTTGCAGAGATCTGCCATCACCCTTGACATAAATGGGGTGCCCTGGTCGGTAAGGATCTCCTTAGGAAAACCAGTCCTCGAGAACATTTGAAACAGCTCCCTTGCAATGATTTTCGAAGTAGGGCTTCTCAAAGGGACGGCCTCTGGGTATCTAGTGGCATAGTCTAGTACTACGAGTATGTATTGGTGTCCCCGGGCTGATTTTACTAGCGGGCCTACTAAGTCCATGGCAATCCGCTCAAAGGGGACTTCGATTATGGGTAGGGGCACCAAGGGACTTCGGAAATGCGGAGCCGGAGCGGTTAACTGGCATTTCGGGCAGGAACCACAGTATTTTTTAACATCTGCCTTAATCCCGGGCCAGAAAAAACGGTCCGTAACCCGCGCCTCCGTCTTTTCAGCACCCAGGTGTCCTCCCAAAACCTCATTGTGGGCCATATCCAGTACCATTCGCCTGTAGGGCTGAGGAACCAAAAGCTGCTCTATTACATCAGAGCGTACCTTGGCAACTCGATACAGCAAGTCATCATTCATTGCAAAGTAGGGATACCTGTTCTCAGCCCCGGGTTCTTGAGGCACCCCATTTATTACAGTTACCTGCTGACGGGCATGTACTAAAGTGGGGTCTTGTACTTGAGCTGTACCAAAAACTCCTCTCCCCACTTCCAAACCTGGATGAACAGTATCAGTGGAGGGGACCCCTTCATCCTCCCCAAGCATGACTTGTAATGGAGACATTTCCCCCCCCCTCAGAGGTTAACCCAGATTCTTTTGCTACCTCTTGCAGGGGTAATTCCACCTGATCCCCTTCTGACATGGGGACAAGTGGATGGACACTCATTTCTACTTCTTTTAACCTTATAGTTGAATCATGCTGCATCAAGTTCCATAACTCTGAAAACAATGGAAAGTCCCATCCAATAATAATATCATACACTAGGGAGGGTACCACCCCCACATTATGTCTCATAGTTCCACACGTGGTAGCAATGAAGACAGCAACCAAGGGATATTCCCTAGTGTCCCCATGTACACAAATAACCCGCAGGGTGGGTACTGCTGGATCAACCTGTCCAACCACCCGGGTATGCACCAGAGTCACCATGCTTCCTGAATCTAGTAAAGCATGAGCAGGGAAACCATTCACATTAACTCTGCATTCAAATTGCCTTTTATTCTCAGGGCGTGCAGTGCAATTTATTTGAACATGAAAAGATACTCGACGGACAGTTCCGCATTCCATTGGCTCTTCTTGCAATGGGCACTGCACCCTCACATGCCCCCAGGCTTGGCACTTCCAGCACTGTGTTAAGCCAGCCTTCCGGGGCACAACACCCTCTTTAGAGGTGCTGTTATTGCTAGACCCCCCACTTGAGCCAGGAAACCATGTAGCTCCTCCTTCCGACACTGAGGAAGTCTTGGTCACTCTGTTAGCAGGGTAGTTCCTAGGCCTTGAGGGTCCTAGAAGATCCTCTACCACGGAGAACCTTTCCACCATATCCACGAGCTGGTCTGCAGTCTTGGGATCCCCATGGCTCACCCAGCGCTGTAACGGTCCAGGAAGGGCCCTCAAATACCAGTCCAGGACAATGCGCTCCACTATCTGTGGTCCTGTCGAGGTCTCCGGTTGCAACCACTTCCTCACCAGCTGTATGAGGTCATGCATCTGTGACCTAGGGGGTAGATCTGGTTGATATCTCCAGCTACGCACTCTCTGTGCTCTGACAGCTGTAGTTACTCCAAGGCGGGCTAATATCTCGGTTTTTAAATCATCATCATTTTTAGCTTTCTCTGAAGGCAGATCAAAATATGCTTTTTGCGGATCTCCTGTTAAGAAAGGTGCAATAAGGCCAGCCCATTGCTCTCTCGGCCATCCCTCTCGCTCCGCTGTTCTCTCAAACGTAGCAAGAAATGCTTCAGTGTCATCTGAGGGTGACAGTTTTTGCAAAAAATGACTGGCCCGGATGGTTGCCTGGCTGCTAGGGTTAACAGCAGCTGTTTCACGCCCCTGAGCGAGCTGCTGTACTGCTTCGGCCAACATTTTAGACTGTGCCTCTGTAGACTCCCGCAAGGCATGCGCTTGCGCTGTGGTCGATTCACGCAGAGCTTTCAGTTGTGCCTCAGTGGCTTGCTGTTGCACTGTCATACTCTGCTGCAGTTGCACTTCCATTGTGTGCACCACACTTGGCCTTTAAATGTAAAACAGAAAACAGTACATGCACTTTTCTGTGATGGCTGCTGCCCGCATCCGAAACACCAGTTGTAATATTCAGGGGGATCTGGGATCAAGTTCACACAGGTTAGGCAGCCTCAAAGTTCAAAATAATGGTTTTGTTTATTTGCAACATAAATTTGGCATCTGCAGCAAAACAGTCAAACAGGAAAAAAAAGAAATGCAGCTTCACTCAGCAAATCAAATTATGCAGTTCACTTTGTAATCCAACACAAAGGAAAAAGTCCAGCTTTCTTCAGCAGCCCAAACTTTAAAGACTTTGCAAATAAAACACAGTTCATTTACTGTCACACCTCAGTGTTTCTTTTGTTTCTTTTAGCAAGAGGGTTACCTTCCTTGTAACACTGGGAAATCCAGCCAGGAGCTCTGATCCACACACCCTCCAGCCTGCACAGCTCATCAGCAATACACCTGCTCAGGCAATCACACACTCCTCTTTCCCAGAGCTCCTTGCAGACATTCCTTCCTGCAGCCGGTTAACCCCCAATGTACTGGCATTAAAAGGAAACAAGACCAAAAATAGGAGATATGTATCTTCCATCCATGACCCATCCCTGGAGTCTTGTACAATATATACACATATATACTAATATTTGCCAGTACATCTCCTTATTAAAAGGTAGGTCCAGCACTAAAAAAACCCTTTTATATTGTGGTAGAGAACCCCCCGCCCCAAACCCATTTTTGCATTAGTAAGAATTTTCAAAGATAATTCTGAAAGGGCTTACCTGACCCGGTCCCTCGCCACTCCTCCTCTGTGGCTCACAGCCACTCTACTACCTAGTTGCGGCCTTCGGTTAAGGCGCAGCGTGATGTCACACACAATTTCCTGACAGCCGCAACCAGGAAGTAGAGCACCTGCAAGTGCAGAGCCGCTCTGCTCCTGTTTTTGCTCAAATCAAGCTCGAAACAGGAGCAAGGCACGGCGCCCAGGCATCGAGGGACCGGTTCAGGTAAGTCAGAGGCAACTTTGACAATTCTTACTAATGCGAAAATGGGGTTTTTCTTATGCTGGACATGCCCTTTAAGAGTTTAAAGACTTGATCATTTCATTGCATTTTTTGTTTGTATTGTTCAGTGCTTTACAATTAGATTATAATTTGACACCATTAGGCCCTGGCCCCAAAGAACATATATACTATATGTGTCTGTTTCACACGTATACTTTATACTAGTGGGGAGATCCAATATCTAAAGCCACGTTACTTACCTTAGCCCGATCCCATGATATAATAACTGACGTAAAAGAGATTATGTCAGGTATTGCATCGCAGGATCAGGGTAAAGGTAAGGAGCGTGACTTTAATGCTCTACAACCTGTACCATTAAGTTTCACGCTACGAAGTAGCGCAAAACGTAAACGTAGGGGTTTTATATCGTTAGCACAGCGCTATTTCCAAAAACATTTGGAAATGGCGCTGTGCTCTAAAGTTTTGCTCCAAAACTTGGATCCTCAAACCGTCTAAAATAACTAACCAACTGACACTAGTAAAATGCTTGGCACACAGAGAGTGGTAAAATTCTTTGTATATAACCACTGGTAAAATCGTTGGCACAAAGACTGGTTAAATGCTCGGCATGCAGACACTGAAAAACTGGTTTGGAAACTGTCACTGCACACAGCCAGGCACTGGTAAAATGCTTGGCATACAGACAATGGTAAAAATGCTTTTCACACAGACCACTGGTAAAACAGTTGGCACACAGACTGGTAGTTTTGGAACCTTAGCTCAAATTGGGGCCCCCTTCTTGGCCAAGGGCCCTGGTGTGATCGCATCACCAGCACCCCTGGTAGCTACTTCAGGTACAAATATCTAATGGATGTCCATTCATTTCTGTTTTATGTAATAATTACTGTATCAAGAATGCCAAAATGCTTGTAAATCTGAATTTTTAGCCATTAGCGATTTCCTTGAGTGGCATCTGTATTAGGATCTATGATATATTACATTTTGTTATTCATAGTTCTATTAAAATGTAAATAAATTAAACATACTGCATGTCCATTGGAGTGAACCACTTAAAGGAGTATTCATTAATGGAGTACTATAAGTAATGCATCCAACTACTTTAATTTATACCCATAACCAATAAAAGGGGCATAGAATCAAAAACAAAGAGAACCTCTTAATAAAAAATCTGTGGAATATGTTCTAATCTCCCTAGCAGTAATCTGTCACTTAACCAAATGCCAATATTATGTCAGCAACAATGTCTCACAAGCTAAATCATATTTGTATTAATATAGAAAAAGGAACCTCTTATTTTTAATATTAAGAGGGTCTATCAACAGTGACACAATGTCATAATTTTATGTTCAGTGTTTACATTAATATTATATGCATACATTTTGCATTTTCTGTGGTGGTAGTAATGGCTAATGATCCTGCAGCTATATTAAAAAATTCATTATTTGTGTTTTTAGCTACTGAGTGTTTTCTATTGATCCAGTGTGAAACCCGATTAACGTATTGAGGTCAGGAAACAGACACATTTTCTTTAAGCAGTGGCTCATTTGATTCTTTATTCAAAGGGACAACTGGATTCATCTCATCAGGGAGCTAAAGCTAAAATATGAATACACCCTGAAGGATTTATGGGCAGTAGCAAACGACAGATTGTAAAAAGTAGAGGAGCGTGTAACTTACCCCATATGCAAGTGTAGCTCAATGTCCGTGGCTCGTTCAGCAGCTAGCCGTATTCAAGTCCCAACAAATAATCAACAAAGAACGGTGCATCTCACTGCACAGTATAGGTAAAACTTCACTTTTATTGAAGTGTCTAAAATAAATCCAACGTGTACTCCCAGTTCAGTAGTGGAATCACAAGAGGGGGAGGGAGGTGTATAAACAGCAGGTACAGCCTTACACATTTCGTGACATCCATCACTTCCTTTAAAGGAAATGACGAATATCACAAAACGCATAAGGCTGTACCCGCTGAGTACACACCTCTGTCCCTCCCTCCCTCTTGTGACTCCACTACAGGACTGGGAGTACACGTTGGATTTATTTTAGAAGCTTCAATAAAAGTGAAGTTTTACCTATACTGTGCAGTGAGATGCCCCGTTCTTTTCCAGGGTTATTGAAAGTATGATGTTATTTTCAAGGGTTACCGAATGTATAAGGTTACTTTTGGTAATCCTCGAAAATAAGCTTGTACATTCGGTAACCCCTGAAAATACAATCGGAAATTCGAAATTAGTTTCTGATCATATTTACGTGGGTTATCAAAGGTTTGAGGTTATTTTAGAAGGTTATCAAAAATAACCTCCTACATACGGTAACCCTCGAAAATACGTTCCACTTTCGGAAATTCGGATCTTTTTCCCAAGCTCCGTAAATCTTAAATTGAAACGAAACTTCCAAGTTTTAGACATGGGCAGTTATCTGCTAGTTAATAATAATAAAATTCATGCAGTTCTCTGTTAAAAGCAGGAGTGCTCCTAGGGTTCTTTGCACTTTTGCATGCTTTTGAATGCTGCCTTTAGGCAGTCGGGAGAGGAACAAAGCGTGTTGATGCGGTAATGTGGAGGTGGCTTCGTCAGGGAAAGCAGGCATAGCTTGTGGAGGTGATTATGATGTACTGGATGGTGAACTGGAGGGCAGACTTAACACTGGCTGTTGAACTGGTAAAAATAAGTGCCCACAACACAGACTGGCAAATATAAGATGCTCTTCCAACACAGACTTGTAAGTATAAGATGCCCTCATGCCCAGTCCACACAGATTGATACATAAAGGATGCCCTAATGCCCAGCTCACACAGACTAATACATATAAGGTGTCCTCATGCCCAGCTCACACAGATTTTTACATATAAGATGTCCACACTAAAAAATTCACTTACCCCATGCCTAAGTGGTTGCATAATCTCACTAGAAAGGCGGCAGTTTGCTGGTGCACCCGCAATTCCCCCCCCCCCCCCCCCCCCCCCCCCCCCCCCCCCCCCCCCCCCCCCCTCTCGCTGCACTAACTGGATCACAGGGCCATGCCATGAGCAATTGTTTCATATTGTTTCATGGTAGGAGTTTTTTTTTTAAATCCATTGCAAAAAGCACAGCCTGCAAATGTACAGCTAGCCTTTGGGACCTTGCAAAGCATATTGCCAGCTTTAGCTGCTCTGAAGATTTTTTTTTTTGTTTGTGTTAGTTAATTTTCTGCACAAACAGGGAGGAGGGGTCATTTTTGGAAGACTGATTTGAGGGGAGAGGAGCATTATACTGACAGACATATAATAATTAAGACATTGCAGCAGTTTGATATTAACGTTTCAAACATTATGGCAGATTAAGATTGAAAGAAATGTTCTGGAGATTTTGGCAGACTGAAATCAATATTTGGGATACTTTGTTAGATTGTGCACATGTTTGCCCATGTTATTAGTTTACAGCAACCAATGTTATCTAGTAAACCAGTAAAAAGCTAACATCTAATAGGCCTTTTCAAATAAATAGCACAAAATGCATCACCTACTGTGCTGCATCAGCCCTAACTCTGTAGAATATAGGAGCAGACTAAAAGCAAGCTCAGGGTGTGAGGCAGATTAAGTGATCTGTTAGAGATCTTAAGGTAGCCATACACATGCAACTTTGTTGAAAATTCAAGGTAGATTCCTTTAAAATTTGCTTGTGAATTTATGATGATTTGCAAATACATCTTCTACCTCCCTATACAGTGTATAGGGAATTACTGTAGTCTGACCACAGACGCACCTTTTAGTACAAGAAGCGGATAACAACAAAGCAGAAAATTTCTGTTTGGAATAATAGATCCTGGTGCAAACATCAGTATTCACGTAATCAGCAAATCCCCGGGAGGGAGGCATTATAGTCTTGCTGGGGGCCCAGTGATTTCTAGAGAGGGTCAATATGTCCCTTAATTGAAATCCTATTTAGGAAGGAAACAGTGCACAGGAAATGCATTATGGACTTGTGCTACCCCTGACTGAGAAGCTCTGTTGCCTTTTTTTTTTAAATGAGCACAAGCTTCTTCAGCTAAATTACACAGAAGCAGCAACAGCATCTGATTGGCCAGCTCGGTACATGTGGTTAGTGTGAAGCTCTAGAGCAGCAGCTTGTGGAGTGCAGCTCAGAGAGAGAGAGAGAGAGAAATCAATGATCTTGTAATATTATTCCCCACGACTGATGATCAGACTGCATCCTGGGAGTGAGGTGTCTCCTGTCTAGAACTGCAGATTTAATAGCAATTACCATCATGCAGAGACTATGCTGCTCATTGCCTGTGCTCTGTTTTTTACTTTTCACACATGTGACAGGTAAGATTTACCATTAATATTCTAATGACATTTGACAACCTCTAATAACTGTATAGGCTTGGGTATATGGATCGTCAGTGAGTAACTGCAAATAGCAACTGCATTTTAATGTGTAGGTTACATGTAGGTTTGTTTATGTGACTGCAGCAATTAGTACTGCATTAACAGGGAGAGTCCCCAGTTCAGCACCTTGGACAGCTACAGCACAAAACATTGCCAAGAGAGAGAGACTGGACATTTACCAACATATCCTATTGATGAGGAGAATGTAAATAGTTGGTTTGTGCTATTTAAAAACAGATCTCCATGCACTAGCCCCCTGCCATTGCTGGAGGGCCTCATCTTGAGCATCAAAGGCGATATTAATGTGTTGTTGCATAAAGTTACATTAGAATTATGTGTTTTGTCTAAGAACAAAGATGTGTGGGGAATAATTCTATCTTTACATGTCACCTTTGTGTTATGTATGCATGAGATAACACAGAGGAAAACAATCCAGGCTCTTATACCAGCATTGCATTGTAACATCATTTGGATGTGTCCTGTGCCTGCTTTAAATAGATTTCCTGTTGCACATAATTTAGCTGAGGGTTTCCCACTAAATGTGTTTTCCCCCCATGATGCAGGTTCTGTGCTAACTAAGTGCATTTAGCCCTAATGCAGGCAGATATGGTTGCTAGATAGCTGCAATAAAAGATGTACATAAACATTTAGCTTGTGTATGCTTAATATAAATAATCATGTGGTTTTAAGTAAACACCAATGTTATATAGATCATACAGTATAACCCAAGAATAAATTAAAATATAAATAATAAATTCTCCATTTAATTAAAAACATTTAGGTAACAGATACTTTGCATCTGCAAGTCCTTCTAAAATAAATATAAACATTAGAATCTTGTGTCATAAAGAATCATATTCTGTTCCTTATGTATGGGTTGAAATCCTGACTCTCTGTTTATATTAGTGGATCAGCCATTTGGTTATACCCAGTACAGGTTAATCCGGTGTCATTTCAGTTAAGTTGATTTTTCTTCCTTTAACCGTACCAATAAATCTACCAAATCGTCAGATTTTAAATTGCAATGCAGTACTTCTTGGGAGAATTGTAATGAACATTCGGGGAGATTCAATATCGCGGGCTCCCGTTACTTACCTTAGCCTGATCCCGTGATACAATAACTGACGTTTACGTCAGTTATTGCATCGCGGGATCGGGATAAGGTAAGGGCGTGGGTTTAACGCCTCCCACACAGTACCGTTAAGTGGCGCGCTACTATGTAGCGCAAAACTTAACGGTAGGGGTTTTGCATCTATAGCATGGCACTATTTCCAGAAACATTTGGAAATGGCGCTGTGCTCTAAAATCCGTCTAAAACCCACGTTAACCCGAAATTTATTCGGGTTAACATGGGTTTTAGACGGAAAAGCCCTATATTGAATATCGCCCCATGTCTTTTTACTAAGCTATTTATGTGGAATGCATTATTTAATCTCTGCTCACTAATAGGTTAACTAATCTAGCATGTTCATATAGTAAATACTATTGGGAACATATAGTTAAGGTTCGTACACAAATGCGATTGCGGGTGCCAACCCACGATGTACGATGTGTAAGAACGGGTGTTTTGGCCGATAGTTAGTGTATAGACACTTTCTTGGCCAAAATGGGCCAAGTGCCCATACACAGCACAATTACCAGCCGAAACAGCCGTTCATACACATCGTGCATCGTGGGCCGGTACCTGCAATTGCACGAGTCTTTTTATCTTTTTCTTAGCAGTAGTTAATTGGTTGATTTTATTCTCTGTTTTTTCCCAGACCAATGCAGGAATGTAGATACATACATATGATCCATTTAATATCTGGCCTATGGGGTGGGTCAAAAAGTTGGGGTTAGAGTTAAGTAAATATCGCATATTAATCATTGAAATAAAACGAGTGTCCTGAGGTTTCTTGGTTTTAATTTCAGTCAAGGACTTACTGTTGCTCCATTGATATTTAGGTTAAAAACAGACAAACAACAAGTTATAAAGTTGGCGTTTTAATATATTTATAAGGAAAGGAATTCATCTAGGGCCATGTAAGTAGATTGAATGAGATTTATAAAGGTCAGAGGAGTGTCAACAATAAGCTAATGAGCATATAAACAACACCCCCAAAAAGTTAAATTAAAGAGCATGCCCACCCTTAAACAAAAAACTGGTGACTTGTCAGTTTTCTGCCTACAACCCTAACTGCTATTTTTGCCAGTTTATTTGCAAGTTATTTTCCTTGAGCATGTGCAGAGGAGACAGCAGGTAAAATCAGTCAATCAATGGTTGTGATGTAAGCAGTCACAGCCTTCATTGGCTGCATAGTGGGAGGGGCCAAATTAGTCTGCCAGAATGTGGACAATAATTATTCTTAAATATCTCATTTGTAATGCAGGTAATAAAGTGCAAAATATATCAGTTGGGGTTGGGGGAAGGTAACTGACAAACTACCATTTTTTCATTTTAAGGGGGAACATTCCCTTTAAGTAAAAGTGTGCCAGTATGTATGCCAGTGTGTGAGTAAGATAAGATGAATGTGTTAAAGGGTATGTCCACCCCAAACTAAATTTTAATATGTTGCAGGGAATTGCTATAAACCTTGACCTTGTGAGGTTTATAGCACTCACAGCTGTCCCCAAATGTACTTACCAGTCTTCGTTCCCCTGCTGCCTTCTGCTTAACTTCCTTGCCTTTTCCGTGCATGTAAGTTAAGCAGGAGGGGCTCAATCGCATCGGATAGAAAATCACAGGAGCAGATGCCACTAGTACGGTATATGTTTAAAGGGCAACTAAACAGCTCTCTCCCAGGGCAAGTACAGTATTTTCAAGGGAGGGATTCCTGAAAGAGTTATCATGAATGTGGTGAGCAAACTAAATGGTCAATATTTTATCCACACTCTTTACAAAAGGAGTAAATTGATATGTTATTTGAGAATTTATTCATACTAAATCAAGTTAATGCTAATACCGTTACCAGGACAATAATCATGGAGATTTCAAGTTCTAAATTGTGCTAATTTGTAGCATCTGTTGTTGTCTATGTGAGGAGTTTTACACCTGTCCCCAAACAAATAAACCTTTTCATGTCTGCATCTTATCCCTTGCCTCTAAACGTTTTGGTTTATGTATAATGGTTCCTTTGTTATTATTGTATCAACATGCACCAGAATATTGATACATTAAGTATATATTGCCTGATTGCTAGATAAAGCTATCCTGTAGTTAGAAATTATATTTTGAATTTTGATCTTTTTTAATACAGTATATTATAAAGGGGGATAATACCAGAGTTAGGAGCAAACATGTAAGGGGAAATACCAGGAAAACACAATAGCAAACGGGATTCCATGCCACGGGAAAGACCAAACTTTTGACATTGGGAGTCAGTCAGGCAACTCTAAAGCGGCCAGTCAAGCGGGGGTGAATTTTGTTTAAACTTAAGCTGGGTAGACACCTGAAGAACTTTGAAAGATGACAGATCCTGTCTGTCATTTTTCAAACGATTGGGCTACACACAGTCCTGAGCGCTCCCCCTATGCACAGCATAGGGAGAACACTCGGGACTGTGTTCTCTCGGCCGCGGCCGACTCCCCTATAGAGAGTCTACCACGGCCAAGGGAAATTTTCCATTCGGAACAGTTATGTAGACACAATACTGATAAAGCCCCGATAGCGTCGGATCCGACGGTATCGGGGCTTTATAGGTACTGTGTGTACCCAGCTTTAGGGTCTCCCTTAAAAAGTCATTACCGTAACCTGAATTTTTAGTAATGTAAACACAGTTGTAAATCAGTTTTATGAATCTGTTTGCATCACTACATCTGGACAACCAAAGTAAATATTTAAGTCCTGTACTGTAATTTCTATTAAAGAAACAGTAAAAATATTTTCATGATTTATAGTCTAGAAAAAGTAAACATTGCATCATTTGTCTTTCTAAGTAATGCACAACCAAATATATACAGTAAACCTTTCAGTGCAGTATTCCCTGCAGTTAATGGCTCTCACCTAGTTATACTGTAGAGCTCAGGCCTACTTATTTGTTTTATCTAATTTTCCAATGAGATGCTTTGTATCTCCCTGTGCTACTAGGAGGGGGAAGTAATTGTGCTAATGGAAGAGGGGAGTCGAACTATATGTACCTAGAGGTCATTCCATAGTGAAAGATTTTATTGATTTGAAACAGTTTTATCTTTAGCTAGGAATTACATAGAAAGGCAGTGATTCATCATTTTAATCTGATGTCTCAGTGCTATAAAATGTGTTTTATGATGGAGAGCTGCTTTAACAGAAAAATAAGATCTGTTGTCCCATTTAGCACAAATAATTACTATATTTCATTATATTGCATGTATGCTTGTGAAGGTTCTCATTCATCCAGGTCATGGAATATCTGGTGTATTAAGTTAGATCAACTGGACTTAGTTTAGTTCTTGAAGACGTTTCACTAGTCATCCAACTGGCTTTCTCAATTCAGAATGACTTGTACAAGAATCTGTTGGAAATATAAGTACCCTGGAAAATTCCCAATCAGCATATGACAGCCAGCGGACCTTCTGAATGCAAGGTGTGGATGCATTGAGGCTAAAGGGTGTTATTGAAACTGCCCAGGGTAAGGTGTCAAAACAGCATTGTACATGGCAGACAGCACCCTTACCAGCAGAACAGATCTTAACCCAGAACAGGTGTGTTCCCTACTGGACTTATGCCTGAATACCACCTATTTCAAATACAGGGATAAGTTCTATAAGCAAAAACATGGATGTAGTATGGGATCTCCAGTTTCACCCACTGTGGAAAACCTTTACATGGAGGAAGTGGAAACACAGGCGCATAATACCTTTATGGGCATAGCACCAAGCCACTGGTTCAGATACTTGGATGACACCTGGGTTAAAATCCACTAGAAGGAAGTACAAGCCTTCACAGAACACATCAATGCCGTAGACGAGAACATCAAATTCACAAGGGAAGAGGTACAAAACAACAAACTGGCCTTCTTGGACTGCTTGGTAAAAGTCAGGCAGAATGGTAAACTGGAAGTAGAGGTTTACTGAAAACCAACCTACACAGATCAGTATTTGATGTTTAACTCCCACCACCCTTTAGGTCACAAGTTGGGTGTCATCAAAACCCTGCAACACAGAGCAGAGAACATCCCCACTAGCACAGAGGCAGAGGCAAAAGAAATTAAACATCACAGAGGAGCCCTTAAAACTTGAAAACATGAATAACAACAGTGAAGGGGGAAAGCAAGACAGGAGGAAGAATATGGTCATCCCATATGTAGCAGGGGTCTCCGTGAAATTAAGAAGAATTTTCAAAAAACACTTTATCCCGGTCTGCTTTAAACGAAACAACATACTGATGCAACAATTGGTACATCCGAAAGACCCAGTACTGAAACACAAGAAAAGCAACATCATATATGCAGTGCAGCGCAATGAAGATTTGTATGATTTGTATGTGGGGGAGACCAAACAGCAACTGCATCAACGTATGGCCCAGCACAGAAGAGCCAATTTCTCGGCTCAGGACTCAGCCGTGTACCTGCATCTTAAGGATAAAGGACATACCTTTGAAGATTGTAATGTCAACATCTTGGCAAAGGAACACGACTGGTTCAAGAGAGGTGTCAAGGAGCCTGTTTATGTGAAAATGAAGAAACCAAGCCTGAATAGAGGTGTGTGTGTGTCTGGGGGGGGGGGGGGGTGTTTAACACAAACTGTCTGCCATGTACAATTACCCTGGGCAGTTTCAATAACACCTCTTAGCCACAATGCATCTACACCTTGCATTCAGAAGGTCCCTAACACCTTTCTGTCAAATGCTAATTGTGACTTTCCAGGGTACTTATATTGCCAACAGATTCTTGTACAAGTCATTCTGAATTGAGAAAGCCAGTCAGATGACTAGCGAATCGCCTTCTAGAACTAAACTTTAAGTCCAGTTGATATAGCTGAATAAAACAGAGATTATTTTGAATGGTTTAATGATTACTTGTTTTAAAAAAACAATGATTTTAACTCTGGGAGTTAGACTGCAGCTTACTTTCCCACAAATCAACTGAGTTAAGTAGTATTAGCAGATTATAGACATTAGGATGCTTTCTATGATATTACTTTACCTAGAACACTTTATTTGGCCTAAAATCGGTTACAATCTGTGACTTAGAATAATGAGATACTAGTGGGTTTCTCCCCTGCTTATGATTGTGTTTTATGATCCATTATCAGGGGAGAAACACATGCCAGGCAAACACAATGTCGGTGGCCACACTGTGTACACGGCACTGCGATTCATTTTTGGAGAGCATGCAAGCACAAATTTTTGGAAATTCCGATAACGGAATATCTTTGTTTACATGTGTTATTGTTTTGTTGTTTTTCAACGGATTCCTGAACTATAGTACCCCTGGGTACTATTTTGTATTTACCCATTAAATAGAAAATCAATAAAAATATTTTACAAAAACAGTAATAAAAATAATCATGGAATCGTAAAAATAAAACAGTTTTTGCGATATTTTTGCAGGCATGACACCAGCATTAATGAAACAATTTATTTACAGCTCTTGTCTGCATTTTTCTCCATTAATGCAGATGCACTTACTTTATTCTACAGTGCTTTCTGGTCGCGGCTGTCAGCCGTGACCAGGCAGCAGAGCAGTGAGGGACCGGGTCTTGTAAGTATGTTCCTGGGCTTAGGTTGGGTGGATGCTTAATCTATATGTGAAATTTCTTTTTGTGGGTGGACATCCCCTTTAACATGTACTGCTGAATACAAATACCAATGCCAACATACACCATATAACTATAATATGATATAGTAATAAATCGACATTGCTGGCACTTACACGGAACATGTAAGTCATAATTTTAGGTGGGAATACCAAGAATCCCCCCTTTCTGCTAGTTTATAGTTACCTGCTTTTCTGGCACCTTGAGGTCATCAGAAAGTCTTAGGGGTGTCAGTCTGAAAGGGGATTAAAACAATGGTAACTTAGATGTAGACATGAAAAGTATAACATGTTTGGGGTTAGAGGTAAAACTGATCACAGTGAAAGGGGATATACATTAGCCCCAGTGGGTACTTATCATCATGATAACTGTTCTGGTACCAGTATCGGACTGAACTAAATTTAGCATAATTAAAGTGTCAAGTAACATATCAACTGTGTATACAAGTATGAAAAGGAAAGGAACAAGGGTTTATATGACATTATTTGTTTTATAACAAGGTTTGCACCTGTAACAGGAGATAGAAAAATGTTTACATTTCGAAAAACGAAATATATTTCTATGACTCATACTTTTATTTGGTCATGTAACTTCTTTAAATATCCTATATATATATATTATATTTGCAGCAAAATGTATAATGAAGATACATTAACATGGAAGTGGCATTTAAATTAGGGTGTGTGGCTAAAAATTGTTTGGGGCTTTTGCACCTAGACCATCCGATTCCCGTGGTGAGTTAATCCTTTTATCAGTTATGTCTATAACCAGAGGCAAGGGGTTTGGAACCGTTTATGGCTTATACACCGGAACCACAAGTGAATGTACGTCGGCCTTAATATATGTGTAGGTCTATGGGACATATTTATGTGTATTTTTTATAGTAACAAGGAAGAAGTTTGGAGTGAGGTATTACACCTTTATTTCTCCTTTAATTAATATGGGGAGGCAGCATTATCTATACTATGAAATATTTAGGAAGAGAAACAGCTTTCATGTGACTGCATACTCCATCAAACAAACAAAAAATAAAATACCCACACCAATCACGCTCACAAACTAGTTAAAACTAAATTCTCAAAACAAGAATCATTATAATTCATTTTACAATGTTGTCAATTGCAATGAGAAGCATAACCGACTTATTCTTAATATCTACATAGTAGGGAGCCATCAGCTGGGGTTTGTATTGCTTTCATCTTGCTGCTGCAGTATGAATTATGCATTTGAATCATTGGAAATGATAACATTAATAATTTATTACATTTTTGCAGATTTATGTAATATGAGGAATGACTCATTTTATAATCAATGGCAGTTTGCAACTGCAGTCCCAAAGAAATTGTTTTAATGGGAAGAGTAAATTAAACACATTTTTCCATTGGGGGTTTAGGAATACAAAAAAGGGGGATGTTTGAGCTATGAAATACATTTCAAGGATCTGAAAGATTTCTAAGCATCAACCATTGTAGCATAGTGAGCTTGTTAAATTGTGTGAAACTGTAAAAGGAACTTCATACATCCTTTTGTGTGGGCACCGTGAAGCTGACTTTAATTGGATATACACTATTGTTAAAAGCAAACTAATGTTACAATATAAAGAAGCCTAAATGCATTCTAGAAGGCCTAACTAACAGACAGATGGATCTCTCCTCCAACCTTCAACCTGCTCTAACATTGTTTAACTGGTGACAACATCTATGAAAACGAACCAATCAACACGTTAATCAGTTTGAAAATATGTGCAGGTTTTGCTGTTCACCAAAAGTTTCACCAAATGGAACAGAGCTAGAACATGTTTGCATGAAAGTATGAGCAAGCATAACACAAAACACTCATGTTTACAAAGTGGTGTGTGCCTATATTGTATGTAAATATGCTAAAAGTGCAATGTCCTGGAATAGTGCAGAAAGGATTATATGCATAAAAACAATGAAAACTGGTGTCGTCCTTGAGACATTTGGAGCATGAGTTTTAAAGGGCAACTAAAGCCCCAAAACAACACTGAATGAGAAGGAAGATCACCTTGAAATTAAAGCAGTAATCTGTGTCTCATGTCTAATTAATTGTGTTTGCTGGAAAATACACCTTTGGATCAGATGGTCTGTCTATACAGTGCTAGTGCTGACTAGAGATGGACTAGAACTCGAACTCGAACACAAGTTTGAGCCGACCTATTCAAGTTCGAACAAATTCGGACTTTTCGAACTATCCCGGACCCGGATTTTCAATATTATCCGGATGTTCGACTGTTCGAGGAAATCAAATATGCAAGTAAAATGGCTATCATACCTATACGAGAGCATCGAATCCGCAAGTAAAATGTACATTAAAACCTATACACAAGCATCAAATCCACAAGTAAAATGTCCATGATACCTAGGCGCGAGCATCGAATCCGCTAGTAAAGTGTCCATTAAAACCTATACGCGAGTATCGAATCCGCGAGTAAAATGTCCATGATACCTAGGTGCGAGCATTGAATTCGCGAGTAAAATGTTATTATTTTGGACTTTTCGAACTATCCTGGACCCGGATTTTCGATATTTTCCAGACTTTCGATAATGATCAAATGTTCAAGGAAATCGAATATGCAAGTAAAATGCCTATTATACCTATACGCGAGCATCGAATCCGCAAGTAAAATGTCCATGATACCTAGGCGCGATCATCGAATCTGCAAGTAAAGTGTCCATTTAAACTTATACGCGAGCATTGAATCAAATGTTTGAACGCAAGAGCTCGAAAATAGCGCGAGTGAGAGTAAAATTAATTTTTAAATGTCCTGGATATTCGAACATGTTCCCCAGACCATTACCCAGGTCCTACAGCCATTTACATTAAGTTACCATTGATATTTTAATTGTATTTCATTCAAACTTTTCGAACTATTTGACTCCCATTGATTTTAATGGGTCCGTTTTCGAACTTTCGAACTTTCCATATAGTTCAAAAGTTCGAAAACGGACCGAACTTTCTAAAGTTCGGCCATCTCTAGTGCTAGGTCCCACATCAGGAGTTGCCCAAAAACATCACCCAACATTCTTCCTGTTACAGCAATTTACCTGTATATGCTACCTGTTATTTCCAGCCAGTGGATCAGATGGCCTGTCTATACAGTGCTAGTGCTGACAGGTTCATCAGTAAACATTTAGCAAGTTTGCTAATGTGGGGAAACAGACATTCCTATGTCAGACCTTGGTCTGTCCCGACTAAAGATATACCCAAGAGAAAATTGAAAATTTGACTGCATAGATATTATATATAGTACATAGCTTGATTTGAGGCACTGTAAATAGAGATTGCACTTGAGCACAACTCATAATTCACAACAGAATAAAAACAGTCATTTTCTATATTTTACCAATAAAACAATATTTACTTCTGCTTTTTCATTTGGTTTCATAGTGTGTGGGATCTCTGGCAATGTTTGATATGTCTGAGAATATCATGGTGTTAAAACAGAGTGTCTTATAATTAATATGTGATCTTGGTTACTAACCCAATTGCTGTCTCCTAACAGAGTGTTTTTCTGGAGACAATGACCCTTTCCTGGATGTTTACCAACGCAAGAGTGGAAAGCCCATGTTTATTTACACCCATGTGCAAAGTATAGAGAAGAGCCTAGACCTGGAAAGAAGGATGATCTCTGACCACAATTTTCACACACCTGTGCATCACCATGCTGGCAAATATTTTCCAGAACTGTATGCCAAATCAGCTTTCCCACGGTCACCAAATAACCAGGCTATGAATTTATTAGCACCAAGTGACCCAGATGTTGAAGTGGAAGAGCAGCCCATTCCACAGGCCAATGTCATTTTGGTGGTAAGTGTGTTCCCTCCATCATTAGGCAGCACACGTTGCCAGCAACTTGGGTTTAATCTTATTATGATTACTATTATTTTTAGTGATTTTTTTGTTCTTAATTAAATGCTATGTGAATATAAATGTGTGTCAATGTGAATGTAAATTTCATTTAGGGCTAGACCACACCATCATCCAATCCACGCACGCATTAAAAAACACACACTAGTGTTGGTCAATTGGTCTGGCCATGCTAGGTGCACTGTTGTCTGTTGTGCTGTGATTTGACTCCCAGAGTGCAAGGGATCACAATTTATTTGTGGGTCGCAAGAGCTCCAATAGTGCAACATAGTGCAGATCGTATTTTGTGGTACTGTCCACTCAAGTGTGGTATGCTATACCTCTTAAAGCACCTCAAACATTAAACTCACCACAAATAATGTTAAATTTTAATGTTGCTTTCCTGCAAAAGCAAATATTGTTTCTTCCCATAAGCTCAGCAATATTTCTCATTATCAGGCCATTTCTAAAGGATTTCACTCAAATCACTTTTACTGTTTTACAAGAACAGTAATAAGTCTCAGCAGATCTTTCTCTTTTTTTTTTTAGAACTTTGTTTCTGCATGTGAGTATCATTTATAGTACTGTAATATCTGCAGTATAATAAGGTACGCACAGTAATTTTAGTCAGCATTGTAAAAAGACTCTGTGTCCTTCACAGCTGTGCTTCTAAAGATCTCCATCTTATTACTGAATTTGGAAATAATCAGTGTGACTAGCCAGAAGGTGACCTTGCTACCAATCTAACTATAAAATGTGGGAGAATTGTAGTGCTCTATGATGAAGTGTATCAAATCAATCCCATTATAGTTATATGGGATGTCAGACCTAAACCTTAGCACATTTCCAAAGGTGCACTTTTCATTAAACTGATGTATACAATGCAGAGAAACACCTTATAACAGAAGACATCTTGCAGTCTCATGCTATATGAATATCATTGCCCACAAAGTCTAAGAAACAAGAAGTAAGGGGCAGAGATATGCAAAACATTCCTTTATATCCCTTAGCTAATGCATGTGTCCAGAACCGCTGGCTAATAACATGCAATATAGCCTAATATATAGAGCCAATCATCTGACCTGCAGACATGACATGTTTCAATCTTGTTAGATCTCATCAGTGCAAAATACAGATTCATGGCTCTATGGGGTAAGACTTGGGCGTACAGTAGAAAAGGCAGCTAGAAGCTTAGGGAGAGAGGGGCCAAAAGAAGCAAAAAGCCCTTCACTGAGCATAAAAGCAGAGAAACACCTTCTTATAACAGAAGGCCTCTTGCAGTCTATGCTATATGAATAGCATTGCTCACAAAGCCTAAGAAACAAGAAGCAATTTCTTAGTCCCATGTTTCCCAGAGTAAGGGGCAGAGATATGCAAAACACTCCTTTATGTCCCTTAGCTAATGCTTGTGTCCAGAACCACAGGCTAATAACATGCAATAAAGCTTAATATATAGAGCCAATCATCTGACCTGCAGACACGACGTGTATACAATGCACTAACTGAACCAGTCTCACTGGCTTTTGTATTATTGTTTTACAGCATTTCCCTTTCAAATACCCACTTCATACATCTCACTCCAGCACCCATTTCATTGTATCTGTATGTTACCCACCTAACTAGATTGTAAGCTCTACTGGGCGGGGCCCTGCTTTCCTCAAAGCTCTAACACTTCTATTTGTATAATACATAATATTTATGTACTGAACTATCGATGTATTTATCCCCCTTGTATGACTTTTGTGTATTTTGTTACTGTACAGCGCTGCGTCCCCAAGTGGAACTTTATAAATAAACTATACATACACACCCAGAGTGATCTGACTATTGATGCTGCCTCTCTTCCTGTTCTCATGATCCTCTGTAGTTGGTGTGGTCAGCCCCATCCAAGTCAAGGGAGCTGGTGCCAAATAAAGGTTTGGCTTTTGGAAGATGTTACCAGCAGCAAATGAGCTTGGGTAAAATAGAAACAGAACCCACCCAAATCACATACAGAACAATACTATTTGTAATGTTGACAGTCATGTTGTTTTTTTTTGACTGTTCTGTACTGTATAAATTCACAACACGCTATCATAAAACACAAAATGATAAATAATCAGTACTTTTTATGCTTAATAGGCATTTTTCTTGATAATATATTATTTTTGCTTCAATCTAAAAGTAAAACGTAAGTTTAGTGTTTGGGGGGTGATTTACCTGTATGTAAGTTTTCATTTTTAGGGCTGGACTTGCCCTTAAAGGATATGTACACTGGGAATTTATTTTTTTTTTAAATTACCAGTTACTGGAAACTATATTTTCCCAAATATCACTGCACCATTTATTTGTTGATGTCCCCTATTTCTTAGATATCTAATCTGAAACATATTACGTTTCAGCTGTTAATCAAGTGCCTTAGTATCATAAACTCTATGTTTATGTATGTAATGTAATGATAATTTTGCTGTAGCTGGAATGGTGACAGTTGGTACATGAACTGCATGGTGGGAAATTCCCTCTCCAAATTCTGCCTCATAGGGATTACGAGCATTTTGCCCTCACAGAGAGTCAAATAGTTCAGCCAGAACCCGAGTTCTGGTTGAACTGAACTCATGGACTTCTTGAATTGGTAACCCTCGAATGTATCCTTAGATTTCGGTAACCTCGAATGTAGCCTTCAATTTGGTAACCCTCAAAGTAGTTTTGGTAACCCCGAATATATTAGTCGAATTTGTAACCCTCAAACGTAGTGGTCGATTTCAGTAACACTTTGAATGTAGTGGTTGATTTCGGTAACCCTCGAATGGTGTCGTTCGATAACCCTCGAAGTAGCGGTCGATTTCGGTAACCCTTGAATGTAGCAGTCAATTTCGGTAACCTGCGAATGTATTGTTCTGTAACCTTCGAAAGTATCGTTCAGTTACCCTCGAATTGGCCATAACCCTCGAATGTAGCATGTGGAAACCTGACAACTGCGATCGTGAGGGAAAGAAGTGTTTAAAAAAGTTTTGGTGATATGTACATTTTCCCCAGACCTTTTCCAGGCGCCACAGCCATTTACAGTAAGTTACCATTGCTATTTTAACTGTAATGTATCCAAACTATTTCTCCCATTGACTTTAATGGGGTTTTTTTTCAGAAGTTCAGCGATCTTCTATTAGTCTGGCAGGGGCTGGGGGACGAGCTTGAGCAAACAAGTACTGGATTGAAGTACAGCAGACGCACAAACATAGATAAGTGCTGTTTACATGTATTCATTTGTAGATTGAAAATTAGGGAAAGTAATTTTTTCAGTGTACAATTCCTTAATGAGTAGGGTATAAAGGTTGGACGAAAAAGTATTAGTCTACTTTTTACCAAACAGTTTTTTTGAATTCTTTGTATAGATGGTAATTTACATAAAGGTGGAACAAGGTAGATTATATGCAATATACAAATATGTACACTATAGTAAAAGTTGAGTGAATGTAATGGTCTTCAACAAGTAAAAATGGTTCATATTTAAACACAGTGCACATACAGACATATATAAGCTAAGCCCAAAAAGGAAAACATAACTTCTTGAAAATGATTGAAAGAAATACAAAACATATCTAATATACAAACACATCAATAGTACATACAAATTGCTGTAAGGTCTATCTCAAATACAAGCACACTAACAAAACGTATTTGCCAATCATGCCCAACAAATATTATGAAAGATAAACAAGCTATATTGCTTATACACATTAAAAACAAAAACCTAAACCAGGATTTTTTCATTCATATTGGTGCATTAAATACTTGCAGTTTTGTGCAGTTAAAAGTCTTACATTCTCTATTTCAGCATTTATTTCAAACCTTACCTTTGGATGATCCATAAATGTTAACCAAAATAAAACAGGAAATCTTTCTGATAAAATCCCTGCAATCATATCCCACGTTTGTGTATCTGAGACCTTAATGGTAAGCCTTGAACACCTGGCTCGGAGAGGATGACACCTTCTATAAATGTCTGGCTAATTAGCCTTACAGTCTCCAGCTAGTTCTAGGGCTTCTGCTTTTGTGACTTATAAAACATATTTGCAATTCACTTTTTCTATGGTGGTCCTTATTATATAATATCAATAGGCACACTACTCTTGTAAACAAAAACTGACAAAATTGAATAAATAAAAAGTGCTAAGCAGAATAGAAGTATTGTGACCATGGACAATATTTACAATGTTGCAGTCTGACAAACCAGTTCTTCATAGAATTGTTTTTGATCTAAACTCCTTTTCTCCTGTCCTGCAGGCTGTGTCCAGTATGGATTTATCAATAAGAGGCTATGAAACTGTATTGTGACAATTACAATCGTACCTGGAGTGGTTTCCAGAGCAATGGTAAGTCCCATATACAAAGCCAGAAGCTCCTTGGGAGAATCTTACTTGTTACTTCAGCTTCCGTTGCCAGTGTGTTATCATCCTGCTAATAGTGCTGCTAAGATGATCATTTTTTCTTGCGTTTTAAAGCCTTGATATATACAGTAAGTAAAAGCAAAGACAAAAGAGTCCTGTGGTCATCATCACATTCAATAACTGGTGGGATGAAATTTGCATGGTTCTGACAAATAGTGGTGTGTATTATTCTAATGTTATACAAACATCATGTCATATTAGTAGTAGAGATGGCCGAAAATACATAGTTTTGTTCCGTTTTGGATTCCCGGATCTCGGGAAAATCTTGAAAGATCCAAAACGGAACGAATTTTAGAAGATTTTCGAATTTATGTAGGTATTTCGCTAATTTTGAAAATTCTTCGAACGTTTGAAAATCCTCGAAATACAATCGGGAACAACTTTCGAGTTCCGATTGTATTTTAAAGATTTGTCGAACATTAAAAGTTATTTTTGAAATTAGCGAAAACAGCCTCGACCATTCGATTTTCGAAAATGATCGAGACTCGAAATGTATCCCGATCATATTTTGAACGTTTGAAGATATTTTTGAAAATTATTGAAAATAGCTCTGTTACATTTGAAAAAATCTCAAAATTTTGTTCTGAAGTCCTGAAAACCAGACGATCCTTCAGATTTCGGAACTGATGGGTTCCGTGTGTGGATCGGGTTGTTGTCTCTAATAGTAGCTTTCCAAAGTATTTTGTTAAAATGGCCCACATATATACAATTATATAGGAGTAGTAGCTTCTGCCTATTATGGCTGCTGGGATCTCTAATTTAGAGGATAGGATTGAATATCCCAACTCCCTGTGATAATAGAAACAGGTAATGCAGGGTTAAAATTACCTCCCGTGCTCCACTGCAGCTTCTTAACAGCGAAATGGCACCGTCCCTAACCTGCTCCTATCTTCTGAGCATGTGCGCCTTTTACAAAAATACGAGGCAGATCGGTGCCAATAGGTGTTGAGAAGCTGGAGCGCCGGCAGGTAAGGTTAACCCTGCATTACCTTGGTTCTATTATTAAAGAGGGTTAGCAATAGAGCAGTAGTTCCTTTAATTTCTCATGGTTTGCTGTATTTTAATCTATTGACACAGTGTTCCCCTGATGACTAATCCATAGCATATATTACTGCTCTCTAAGGGCTAGTCCCCTATGTGCGTTGGGGTTGTAGTCCGTTTGAGTGCGTTTAGGACAATGAATTTGTCCCGGTTCCTGTCCATTGCAGGTTAAAGACATGCATTTTTATGATTGTCCGCGTGTGTGCTGCGCCTCTAAACAATCGCCTTTAGATATCTGATAAATTCAGAGATCAAAAGTTAAATCTATCAAAATGTATATGAATTGTTTATCAGCATTATCCTGGTAAAAAAATAAAACTTAATAGAACAACATTTACATTTTTAATCATACAGTGGAAGCTTTTCTTCCCAGAAGCAGAAACCTATACTGTACATTGTATACATTGTAAGGCCCGCCAATCTAGTACAAGTATCTCCTATACCACAATAAGCCAGTTTTTAGACAGTTGATCAGGTGTATGTGTACTGCCAGTCCAGCAATGATGCTAAACAGCTGATCACGTGTACTTTTACTCCTGTTTAAAAACATGAGTAAAACATTGGCTGTTAAAAAACTGTGATCGCAGTACTAATATTAGAGCTGATCTGTTAACAAAATGATGCTCTTCCCCCTTCCTTTTGCCTTTCAAATGTTTCCTCTTCAAGCTCTCAACTTTAACATGCTATATGAGGCAGTAGGGGGATTCAGGGCAAATAATTCAATCTTTGATCGGTAACTTACCTACAGTATATATATTGCCCTTTAAAATATGACTGTACACTAAATCTAATTGTTATAAAAACAGGTGTTTTTAAAAAATTGTTAACTGCTGCTCTGGTTCTTGCTCTCAATCTGTCAGTGACAAAGCCAATGAGACATGCTCTGCAAGAAGGGTTGGCTTGTAAATAACATATTTCAGTTCCTGAGATTTAACCCACACAACATTTATATGAACAGCATCACCCCCCACCCCCACACAAAAAAACCCACCACTTCAACTCGTCAGATATAAACTTTTATTTCTATAAACAAATTTTCTTTCTGCTTAGAAATCAAGACTGATCTCCTGACAAAGTTGCCACACTGATGAGGCAGTAGGTCAAGTAGACTGTAACTGTCTTGATAACATGTCCCCCCTGTCAGGAATGCTGTCAGTTTTCAACAAATGAAAGTTATAACCAGAGACCCTAGCACAGTTTACAATGTGCTGCCATAAAGTAAACACATAATAAACAGACTAGCCTAAATCAGTCTGCTCTTATTTTCAGCTTTAATCCATAAAGAGAATAACAAAAATAAAGTGACCTCCAACAATTCGCTACTATGGCTATAAGCTACATTTTATAAAAAGACTACCAACGGGGTGATACATGCTCAAATGAAGAAGAATGGAATCCTTTTAATAAATGATGCGTTGTCTTATGAATACTTTTTGACCAACCATGAATCAAAATGTAAACGAAAGCACATTTTTCTATTGAGTCAGGAAATACTGTTAGGGCTAGAGTAATAACACTGGGCTGATATTGTGATCAATCTGAATGTGGTAGAAATTTCCATTGATTGGCTCCAAAGCTGTACGTTTCCCGAGCTTATTCGGGAATTGTAATATTGATCATAATATGATTGGAAAGTCATTTTTTTAGTCGATCGAGTAAATGATTGTATTTATGCGCTGGCCTATAAGATTGCCAATTAAACCTTAGACTGACTATGAGTCATTCAGTAGATGTTAACAGTGCTAATAAAGAAAAAAAGAAAAAAGTAAAGTATTAACTTTGAATTGCCTTGAAAGGACACCTCAGTAGGGGATGTGTGTAGTTACTAATCTTTGTGTCACAAAAAAGCAAGCATCTAACACACATAGCGGCTTCTTTCGGACTGCAGCATTCAGTCGCTACTGTGATGGTGACATGGCCAATGACAAAAGCTGATTGAGCACACTCTCTGTACTACCCATCACCTCGTAAAAGCTCTATGAGCTACAGAGAAGGCAAGGATGGGGAAAAAGAAGCGCAAAGCAGAAATAGTAAGTATTATGGTGTCAGCGTCAGGGGCAATAATATAACAATTTTGTGTTTGGAGGGTTAAAGCATAACTATTTGTTTTTTTTAAAACAAGGTTAAATTGAAAAGTACTGTGACAGGGATATAGGATGGTATTTCTACCTCCCGATTTGTTCTGTGAGGAGCACCAGCCCAAAGAAAACTTATTCTGACAGTCTTCCTCTGGCTTCAGCACTATGTTTAATAAAGGAAGAGTCCAGGACTAACCTGGCAAAATAAGCTGTAAGTGCTGTAGCTCCTCAACAAAATGATCAACAGAATAATCAATCCTACCTCCCTGCCCCCAGGTACTTTCCATTTTTAAAACGTTATTTTAGAGAGTAAAAATATCCTTAAGGAAGGTTAGGATATATTTTTGATCTGAGGTTGGATATTCCCTTTAAAGTATATTAAACTCACCACTCCTCTACTCCCGTCATGGGGAGGCCTAAACTGCTAAATCTTCACATCTGGATTCTTTACCAATCAGCTGTTATAGTTAGATGAAGTTTCCCTCACCACTTCAGGCCAATCTGCCCTTCTGGTATGGTCAGTGATGGTCTAGGCAATGGGAAGACATTCTTCTTTGCAGAGTGAGTGTTCCACTTGTTACAATCACAGACTACAGAGAAAAGCCGAAGAGGACCGGAAAGGCAAGGAAATTTCATGTAAGTTTAATAGTTGATTGGTAAAGTACCAGGGGTGCAGTGGCGTAACTACCTCTCTGCCAACTCTGTGACCGTGGGGGGCCCAGATGGTAAGAGGGCCAGCCACAACCTCGCGATCAGTGTTTTTTAAATGGCTGAATGCGTGATGAAGGAAACATACGGACGATCAGCTGTTTAAAAGACTAGAAGTTGGGTCCGGCCTTTTAAGCAGCGATCGGGGATGGGGGTGGGTCAGGGGCCAGGCCTCCAACTCGAGGGGGATGGGGGCAGGGCCCTACAGTTATACCCCTGCAGAGGGTGAGGAGTTGGACACTTTTAATGGGTAGAAGAAGAGGAGCGAGGGAGAGATGAGTATAATTGAATTTTCTTTTTTTTTCAATGTTTAGTAAAACATTTGACCAAGGGTTTACTTTGTATTATTCTGATCTATTGCATCATTATTTCTTTACAGAGTAGCAGAAGCCTCTTTGGGGAAAACACCTAAGGCTCTAAATAAAAATTATTACTAATATATTGTATATATATTATAAACTTACTTTTTTATACATACACATGCAACTTAGGTCCCAAATTCACATCAGACTCCATCTAAATGTGAATGGAAATACAAGTAAACAAGTGTTCCTCTAAACTTTATACAAAATGATTGTTCCATTGGTCCCATACACACCCACAATGTTATTGGCCCTTATAATGTGATATAGGGAGCCAATAACAGTCTGGTGGAGATTTTCCTTTTGGACCGGTAGTTTGCTGATGTTTAACAAATCCTTTCAAATTCAACGTGATTGCTAAATATATTCCATATGTGTAGTCTTTAGTTATAAACATGCAGGGTTATTTAATAAAGTTCTTATCTTTAAAAAGGTGCTAATTTTGCCCAACCAATCAGATGTTAGCTTTCAAATGTAAATAATATCTGATTGGTTGGGGCAAAATTAGCGCCATTTTTAACGATAGAAATTTTATTGAATCTCCCTGATGGTTTCAAACACAAAAGAATGAATGTCCAACTTCACACCCCATTGGCCAGTGAGCCAAACAGATTGAAGACTGCAGACTCCAGCTAGTATTTTAGCTGGGTACATTAAAACGGGGTTAAGGAGTGAGACTAAGTTCCCTTTAAATGTCGCTTTCTAACAAAAACACAGTAAAAAAAAAATATATTATTTATGCATAAGATCAGGAAATTCTGTGTCCACTTCCTGACATTTAACACTTTTCCTACTAACAAACATATATCCTTTGAAGGAATTTACTGATCTACTATTTCAGCTTAATATTTTTTAAATCCAACACAAACTCTTCTCTTCAGTGCAGCTACCTCCGAATCACTCAGTAGGGGATTAATGGGAGGGGTTAGTAGGAGAAACACATTCCAAAGCCAAAGGAAGGAAGGAAATACCTGAAATAATTAGACAAAAACAAACCTTAAAGGAATGATTCCTTGGTAATTTATGGAAACCTTGAACACCCTCTGTTCCAAGCCTCTTTAAAAACTACAGATTGTTGGCAAATTTCCTTAGTATCAGTGGGCTAATGATGCACCTACACACCTCACTGCATCATTATAAATCTGAAGTTTTAGAAGTTTTTGCCACTAAAAATGTCTGAAAATACAATCAGGGAGATTCAATAAAAGTTCTTATTGTTTAAAATGGTGCTAATTTTGCCCCAACCAATCAGATCTTATTTAACATTTGAAAGCTAACATCTGTTGGGGCAAAATTAACACCCTTTCTAACGATAAGAACTTATTGAATAACCCTGCATGTCCTTTAAGACAAAAGTCTGTATTTTATGGTTGAAAACAATACTTGTTTTGTTGGATTCAAAACACCCCCTCACCATCTGTTTCTAGGCCATTGTTTTACAGAATGTTATGTCTACCCATATGATTTATAGAAAAAGGTTGTGATTATTAATTTTTAGTACCTGTTAAATAAACACCAACTGGACACTCTTTACATGCAAATGTATGGGATAGCTAGAAATATTTTAATACAGAAAGGGAGCACCATATCCCAGAAACTCTATACATCAATATACGGTACTTCACCACAAAAGGATTTTACCTTTTACCAATACAATACACTATTAACACAATAGACTCAAGATACTTTCTGTATTCACATATCTTAGCTGGGCATCCTACTACATTATTTAGAGCAACATTTTTCCGCTTTATATTTATGCCACTAAGATTAATATTTTTGGGGTGGCCATTTTGTTTTTACAAGGTCAAAAGTTGTGAATGCTGGGTTTAAGAGTGCTCCATGTTTAAAGGGACATTAAACTGAAAAAAATACTTGCCTTTATCCTTTTCTATATTTTATATAAGTCAGTAACTGATCTCTTTTTTGATGTCAGTGCTCCCTGTTACTACAGTAGATCTCCTCATGTCCGTTTCAGCTCACTCCTAGTTAGTATGCATGTCTCCTCTCTATGTATCACCCCCTCCCAAAACTGAGGCACAGATAGAGTGTGGAACTGTGCAGTAGAGATGATCTGTGCCCTACTAAGCCAATATCATTTACTCAGTGATTTTTTGTTATAGTGAAAGTGAAACTGCTTTGCTAGTGTCCCATTTTCGTCAGGACAGTCCTATTTTCGGTCTTTTCCCGCTGTCCTGGCCCCCCTATGATTCCACCAATTTTCCCAGTTTGTCCCAGTGTCTGGAAAATTTTACAGCTAAAAAACAGAAAACCGGAAGTGAAGGAGCAAATTTTAGGACCCTGCAGTGAGATGGCAGTTGGAGTCTCTAAGGTTCCTTCCTGCTGGGGCAGGGCTATTTAGAACATAGCTGCTGGGGATATAGAAGAGGAGGACTCGCTGAAAACTGAACACATGGTTAATACTACAGAGAGAGTTTGGATCTGCCGTTCATTACTAAGATTATCAAGCCCTCCCAGTTCATTACCCAGCATTATCAAGCCCTCCAGTTCATTACCCAGCAAAGTCAGCCCTCCAGTTCATTACCCAGCATATCAAGCCCTCCATTTCATTACCCAGCTAAGTCAGTCCTACCGTTCATTACTAAAGATTATCAAGCAGTCTAACATTTGTCCCTCATTGTACTTTCCAAAGTTTGGGAGGTATCTAAGCAGCACTGAGAGCGTGTAATAACTTCTTGAATCAAGTAAGATTTTATTTTAGCTGTAGGAGTTGGAAGGTTTGTATGTGTGTGTGGGGGTGTTTGTAGTTGATTTCTTTAGGTACAGTGCTACATTGTTACTTAACTAACACAGACAGCAGCTAACTGCAGGATTGGTGGTTATCTGCACAGAAAGAGCACAGAGTAACAGATAATGCTTATTCCTTTTCCTGATCTTAAAGGCATGTCCACCCCCAAACTATAATCCCCCCCAGTAATGGCCCCACCATGTAGTGTAGTGTAATCCTTACCTCACATCCCAGCTCCATAGGGTTCTCCTGTAGAAACCCCCCCAAAGTCCCAAAACTAACCACCAGGAGGATAGCAGGCTCTGCTGCTACCTTGCCTCCGGTAGATATTTGTCATGCGTACTGCAGCCCTTCTCCCCCCTCCCTCTCCCTTCCCTCTCCCTCCCGTTCTACATAACCTCCCCCTAGCATAAAACCCCCTTAATATGTTGTTCCCCCATGTCTGCCAGCCCCAACCGCATATTTTTTATTTTCCAAAAGCTCCCCAACTCTTACTTACCTCTCCTCTTCCCCGCTGCACTGAATGGACCAGCAGCCGCGTCCGTGATTGGCTGCCGCTCAGCCAATCACAGACGCGACTGCGCGGTCCCGCCCCTCTGCGGCGCAATAAACTAGAGGCGCAATAAACTAAACAGGGTTTTAGTTTGCAGTACGTGATCACATAAATGCCTTCTGGACTGGAAGGTCCTAAGCTAACCTTTTTACTTTAATTACTTTTAGCAAACATTTGCATTTTTTCATACTTGCACACTGGATCCAATATAGCAGGTCTTACATCCCCATGCCCCTTTTTTTTTTATAGTGAAGGAAGAGGGCGTCCATCCACTGCTTTTATTTAAAGGCATAAGGACCTCCAATTAAAGGGCTTATAGGGGGTACTTGACCACGCTTCCTAATAAATACATACAATAGAAGGGTGTGGAAGCATTCCTTAGGCTTAATTACAATTACATTTTTATTATAATGTTATTATATGTAATTATTTGTTTATAATTCATAAGTGTGAATTTTATAAGGAGCTGCAGTGGTATATATCCTTATAAAAATCACTCAGCTAATCCCTAAGTGACTCATTGCTTATATTGCTTATATCCCACGCTCCTCCCACTCCAGTGTTCATGCCTGAACAATGACTCTTTTTGCAGTGTTTAACTTCACTAACAGAACCTGCTGGAGCTGCTTCCTGTCTCTTCATAACCAATGTCTTTTCTCCTCCAAGATTTGTTTTAACCGCATAGATGCTGTGCTGGGATGTTCCTATCTACTGGGTTTAAGTTACAGGGACAAGGCTAAAATTTTAAATGTGAAAGGAATAAGATACTTATGTATTATAAGGAATAATGCACTCCATTTCATTATAATATAAGGATATACACTGTAAGGGGCGCATTATCCCTTATATAATGTATGCAATTGTTCAGACATATGATATTGTATGGGGCCCAGGAATATGCATTGATAATATTTTATATGTGTATATATATATATATATATATATATATATATATACTACAGTAATATACAGCACTTCAGGACTTCTGCAAATATTATAACTTTTTTATCATATGCTACGTGTGGCCACAGAGTAGGAGCAAAGTTTGCTAATCGTATTGAAGTAAAAGAAATGTAAAAGGTAAGCTAGGTCCTTGCAGACTGGGGTTACCTTGGAAGGCTTTTTATTCATGTGATCACATAGTAATGATACTAAAACCCCTTTGTTTATAAAGTATGCCAGTGTGCAGATAATATGATATTGTATGGGGCCTAGGAATGTGCATTGATTATTTTTTCTATGTTTGTATAAATTGTTTGACCAGATCAGTAGCACTTCTTTTAAATGAAGTTGTAAATTAGCCTAATTGGAGTGCTTCCACAATCCTTGTATTGTATTGTGTAAGAATGAGAAAAGAATGAGAAATGCAAAAGTTTGCTAATCGTATTGAAGTAAAAGAAATTTAAAAAGGTTAGAATCTGTTGTATTCAATTAGATCAACTGGACTTGAAATGTAGTTCTTGAAGACGTTTCGCTAGTCATCCGACTGGCTTTCTCATTCAAAATGACTTGTACAAAATCGTGGCAATTATGTACCCTGGAAAATCCCAATTAGCATATCACAGCCAGGTGTTAGGTTAGGGTGTGATTAGATAGTGGCTAAGAGGTGTTATAGGAACGCCCAGAGTAAGGTGTTAAACAGCATTGTACATGGCAGACAGTTGGTGTCGAACCCCCCCACCTCTATTTAGGCTTGGTTTCTTTATTTTCACATAAATGGCCTCCTTAACACCTCTCTTGAACCAGTCACGTTCCTTCGCCAGTATGTTAACATTACAATCTTCAAAGGTATGTCCTTTATCCTTAAGATGCAGATACACGGCTGAGTCCTGACCCGAGGAATTGGCTCTTCTGTGCTGGGCCATACGTTGATGCAGTTGCTGTTGGTCTCCCCCACATACAAATCAGAGCATTCTTCACTGCACTGCACTGCATATATGATGTCGCTTTTCTTGTGTTTTGGTATTGGGTCTTTCGGATGTACCAATTGCTGCCTCCAGTGTGTTGTTCGGTTTAAAGCAGACAGGGATACGATGTTTTTTGAAAATTCTTCTTAATTTCTCGGAGACCCCTGCTACATATGAAAGCCAGTCGGATGACTAGCGAAACGTCTTCAAGAACTACATTTCAGTCAGGTTGATCTAATTGAATACAACAGTATACCATGACCTGGATGAATGAGAACCTTCACAAGCAAAAGGTTAGAAGTTAGGACCTTCCAGACTAGGGTTACGTTGAGGTGGGTTGGAGGCTTTTCATTCATGTGATCACAGTAATGTATACTAAAACCCCTTTGTTTATTATATGATATTGTATGGGGCCTAGGAGTGTGCATTGATTATCTTTTCTATGTTTGTTTAAATGTTTGACCAGATCAGTAGCACTTCCGTTAAATGTAGTTGTAAATTAGTCTAATGGAGTGCTTCCACAATCCGTATGATATATATACCGTATAATATATATATATCTATATATATATATATATGGACTGTATATATATATATATATATATATATACATATACTAGCAAAATGTGTGCCCGTTGGTGCACAATGGAAATTATGTGTGTTTATGTTTTGATATGTGGATAAGTGGATATAGAATCTTTACACGGGTATATTAAACTGTTACTCAGACAGTCACCAGCTTCCAGAGGAACCAAATAGGATAAACCTGCAGGTCTGAGAGTAGACCTAGGCAATCCTGCTACACTGTGTGGTTGAAATAAAAAATGCTAGGTTAATACTTATTAGTATTCACCAAGGCAAATGGTGATAGTACCTCATATATTATTACAGAAGGTACCTCACAGCATCATGTTATTGTAATAGCATTGCCCTAATAATCTAACGAATAAACAAATATTTCTCATTCCCAGTTTACCTAAAGAAATGGATTTATCCTTTATATACTCTTTTATACAGATCTAATTGAAAAAAAAATTAATAACTGATAACTGCTTTTTATTTCAATATTACAGTAAATCCTTGGTATACATGCCTGGCTTTACCACTAAGCAAAGGCTAAGGACTTGCAAGCGAGCACCTTCATCCCAACCATTAATAGTGGCTGCCAATTCAAGTTGTTCTAGCCAATCAGTCCACTCCCTAGTTAAACCCATCAAATATATCAGGTTTAAAAATAGGTTAGGCAATTGGGCCTGGTAGAGCTACTGAGTCTAATTGGGGCATTTCATCTGCAGGTACAAGGACAGGAGGATTTAAATCAATATCAGTAGCAGCCTCCATAGCTTATACAGAGAACAAACATACAGAGAAAGCAGGGAGAATAAATGGTATTACCAGCACCACTGCCACCAATTTGTACCAGATCACTGCTTTATGGAAGGATTATGGGTAGCATGGCACACAGTGGGTTACTCTGGTGGTCTGGCACAAGCAGATAGTGCACATAAACAGGTTCCCCACATAACATGGTGCACCACTTTGAATATTGACCATGCCTTTGTAGTATATCGTGTGTCCTTGTAAGTTGGTGTACACTTATCTGTTGCCACAGAGTTTGTATCCAATAAGGTAAATTGTCTGTCCAATAATCTGTCCTCCCAACAGGTGGTAACAGGATCTTATACACAGGATCTAATACACAGGGTCTTATACACAGGGTCTTATACACAGGATCGTGTGTTACAGTCAATATCACTCCAAAGACACCACCTCAATCCACATTCACTTTCTCACCTCCTACCATAGAGAGCAGGATGTCTTGTATTTTATTACTCACTGACACCACCTGCAGGATAAGGTGGTATATATGGTATATGTCATTACAATACACATCACATCCTGTGTAGCAAACAGAAACCTTTTTTGGATTACACTTCCTTTCACATGGAGCAGACATGGGTGTGGTTTAAGCTGCCATTGGACCATTCCATTTGAAATAGGGATCTCAGCTCAGCTGGTTTGAATATAATATTCACTGATGTCACATATAATAAGGGTGCCAAGTACATACAAGTGCACTAACATAGTTTTTAACTTAAGTTTGATAAAAACTGAATAAACAGTGTTAAATAATCACTTCCATCAGCATTTAAGAAGTTGGCCCTTTGAAAAAAAAATTGCAAACAAATCAAATATCTTTTTTTCTCTTTTTTTATATTCTTACATTTATGGATGCTGTCTACTTTAATGTTCTTTTTAATATATTGGAGCAGGATAGCAAAATAATTCTTCCCTAATTACCACAGCAAACATTCTCTTTAGAATGAAATCAGCTACATTGAATTATAGTGTCACTGTTCTACACAGATAAGTAAATCTAATTTAGTTCATTATTTTCTGAAATGGCAAAATAACTTAGAACAACATTTTTTTTTGTTTCTGCTAATGTAGTATACTGCATTGTTACTTCAGTAGAACTTTATGGTAAGCTTTTACCACATTTACCTTTAAGCATTTTTAAATGTACTTGAAATAATGCCTCAATAATTCAATGAGCAAGAAAGATGGTCAATTGTATTTCCATAGACCAATAGATGTGCATATTCTGTAATCTCATTATTGTTTCTTCAGCAACCGTGATTTATATTAATTCATACATTCAGACATAACCGAGAAATAGAGTGCTGCAGTTCCTGGAAATGTATATAACTAAACAAAAAAATCCTTATATAATACACAACATGCACTTCTAGGGGCATATTTATAAAAGTCTAATCATCGCAGCGAAAAAACAACACTTTTGGGACTTCTTTTTGTGGTATTCATAAAAAGCAAAAAAAAAAAGACTTCGCGTCTGAAAAACGTGAACAGACGCGATAAAGGGCGAAAAGTATTGCAGCGAAAACTTAACGTGCCTACAAGATGACTGCATTGGGAAAACCATTAGACATAGCCAAACAAAAGTTGCTCCTCCCCACTCATTTTTTTTTCTAGCCACAATGATAAGCTTAAGCTGCTTGTTTAAATAGTGTTTGTTATCAATCAAACTTTATTGTTCCTGTTTTTTAATTATGTGAAATTTGTAGCAAAAGAAGTGAAAACCACATCCAATCATTGTTACTGGCTAGCCAGCTGTTCAACGTTCTTGGCGTTATATTTCAATTTAGCAAAAATTGGTAGAATACAGAGAAAGAAAAATAATAATAATAATAAAGTTGAAAACGTAAATGCGCATTCGAAGGCAAACGGACAGAATGAGTTGTTTTAACACTACCAAATAGCAGAGCATAAAGCACACACCCTGAATGCTAACAATTGGCCTTGCATTGTAAATGCAAAAATGGGCCTACATTGCAACCGCTAAAAATCCCCAAGAAAAAGGGGTGTGGGTGCGTGAAAGACAAAATAGCAGACCTCATTTAAAGTCCAAGCTAAAAATGTTAAGAAAAGGCGAATTAAATGTATACCAAACATGGTAAAAGATGCCTTTTCGCTACCTTCAAGTTGGCGATAATATTCCGCTCCATTTAAGGCGAAACACACACTTTTCGCTTTTATAAATCGCGTTATGCCTTTTCACTCCCTTTTCACTCAAATTACCGTTGCGATGTATAGAGAAATATGGCGAAAAGGGTTTTAGCGATAGGTCGCGGAAAAGTTTTCGCCACTCGTTAACGCCACCTTTTTAAATCGTGTTAACTAGCTTTTTGTTGAAAAACCATGTGTAAGCGAAAGCGAAAACTTTTCTCGACTTTTCGCCCTTTTATAAATATGCCCCCTAGTGTTAGAAAAATAATGATATTGTATAATTATATAAGACACTTACAATAGCTATGTCAGATTGTGATCATTGTCAGACCAACCATCAACAGCAAAAGTAACAAATAAAATTTAAAAACAATACAGCAGAATCAAATGAAACATGCAAAATCCTAAAGATTGATACACACTTTGCCTTTGTGTAGAAGCTATCAGCTGATAAACATTTCCAACCTGCTATTTCCATACTATGTATAGGGAAAATTTTGGATGGCCCACATACAGCTGTTAATATCAGTGTCCTACACTCAAGTATAGGGAGACCAATAGCAACCAATGGAAATTGTCCAGCCAGACCTACCAATAAACTGACTGAAAATGGGCAAATCCCAGTAGATCGACAGATTTGTCTTTATTAGCACATGTGTACCCAGCTTAAAGGGCATCTATAGTGAAAAAAACACATTGACCCATTGTAAGTTAAATTCATGTACTCTGTGCTACCTTTCTCCTACCTCTGTCAGTGACTCTGTTTTTCCATTGTGTCAGATCTCTCTGTCAGCACTCCCCCCTTCCCCCTCCCGTTACCTCCTCCGTGTCTCAACTCCGGCTACCCGACAAGCTTATCATGTGCAGTAAGAGTTAAAAGTTCAACATCCTAAAAAACACACCCATGCACAGTGGCCAATAGAACACAGGCTGTCCTGGAGACATAGATCTCTCCGTGTCCTGATAAAATACGTTCCTCTCTTTGTGACCCATCATCAATCAGTGAAAGCTATGAAGAAGGGGGGTCAAGTGCAGCCTTATCTCTGCCATCAAAGATACCTCTCTCCCCCTGCTAATGCTCTTATCTCTATGTTTATTACAGAGCATGGAGGAGGGAGGGACTTGAGCAGGAAGAGGATCAAGTCACAGTACAAGTAAGTAGGAGTAGAGGAATGCAATCAAGTATTCTTCTAACTTGTTTGTCTCAGGACAGAGAGGGGAACTACAGACACTGGGTTGGGGGGAATTATAGAACTCATGGAAAGAAAGAAAAAAAAGTACATTTTCCCACTATAGATTCCCTTTAAAAATAGTAAACTAAAATACAAATTGGTACGTATAGCTGTGACTAAAATGTGTTTATAACACTACAAAAACAAGTTGTACTGTTAACAAACACCATTTGGACACAGCTGAGCCTGCAAGAGTATTAGTTTCTCCCCAATCAAGCATTGGATTTACAAATTTGTAGGACTTTGGTGGAATACTCCGTGGATGGTGGATTGAGACCTGAACTGTGAATATACAGTATCAAGACTACACTTTAATTCTATTATAAGTGTTATATATATATATATATATAAGTGTTACTAAGTTTGAGGTTTTTATAATAAGTGAAAAGTCTATTCTTTGTTTTTTTTAATTAAACCAACAGTACTATAAACAAAAATAGCTGTAATCTTTATAGTCACAGGTATATCTTTGGTTAGGAATCACTTAGGCAAGTATATTATTATATATAACCATTATTTAATGGGGAGAGGGGGGGAGGGGGGGGAGGGGTGGGGGAGGGGAGGGGGAGGGGGGGGAGGAGGGGAGGAGTTGGGAGGGGGAGGGGGGGTGGTGGGGGGGGAGGGGGTTTGGGGATGGGAGGGGGAGGGGAGGGGAGGGAGGGTGGGGGGGGGTGGGGGGGTAGTTGGGAAGGGAGTGGTAGGGTGGAGGGGGGGGGTGGGGGGGAGAGGGGGGGTGGGGGGGGAGGTTGAGGGGGGGGGGGGGGGGGGGGAGGGGGGGAGGGGATATGTGATGGTGAGAGGGTGGAGGGGGGTGGTGGAGGGGGTGGGGGGGGGGGTTGAGGGGTTAGGGAGGGGGTGGGAGGGGGTTTTGTGGGTGGGGTGTATCCCGTAGGTATAGGGGAACAGGGAGAGGGGGGGGGAGGGGGGGAGGGGATGTAGGGGAGTGGGGGTAGGGGGGGCGGGGGTGGTGTTGTTGAGGGCGGGAGTGGTTTGGGGGGGGAGGGGGTGGTTAGTATGGAGTGGGGTGGGGGGAGGGGAGGGGGGGTGGGGGTGGGGGGGGGGGGGGGGGAGTGGGGGGGGGGGAGGGGGAGAGGGAGGAGGGGGGGGGGGGGGGGGGGGAGGGGGGGGGGGGGGGGGGGGGGGGGGGGGGGAGGGGGGGGGGGAGGGGGAATGGGGGGGTTGGGGTGGGGGTGGGGGGGGAGGGGTGGGGGGGGTGGGGGGGGTGGGGGGGGGGGAGGGGAGGAAGGGGGGAGGGGAGGGGTGGGTGAGGGGTGGGGTGGGTGAAGAGGGAGGGGCAGGTTCGGGGCTGAGTAGGGGGTGGGGGTGGTGAGGGGGGGGGGGGGGGGTGGGGAGGGGAGAGGGGGGGGGGATGGGGGGTAGTGGGGGAGGAGGGGAGGGGGGTGGGGGAGGGGGGGGGGGGGTGAGGGGGGAGGGGGGGGGGGGGGGAGGGAGGGGGTGGGGGGGGGGGGGAGGGGAAGAGAGGGGGGGGGGAGAGCGGGGCGGGCGGGTGGGGGGAGGTGGGGGGGGGGATGGAGTGGGGGGGGGGGTGGAGGGAGGGGGGGGGGTGTGGGGGAGGAGGGGGGGGGGGATGGGATAGGGGTGGATAGGGTGGGGGGGTGGGGGGGGGGAGGGAGGGGGGGGGGGGGGGTAGGGGAAGGGGGGGGGGGGGGGGGGGGTGGGGTGAGGGGGGGGATGGCTTGATGAAGAAGGAAGGGGGGGGGGGGGTTTGGGGAGGGGGGGGGGGTGGTGGGTGGGGGTGGGGGATGGGGGGGGGGTGGTGTGGGGGGGGAGGGGGGGGAGGGAGGGAAGGGGGCGGGGGGGCGGGGGAGGGTGTATGGGAGAGGAGGGTGGGTAGGGGAGAGGGGAGGAGGGGGGGTGGGGGGGGGAGGTGAGGGGGGGTAGGGTTCGGGGGGCGGGGGGAAAAAGGGGAGGGGGGAGGGGGAGGGAGAGGGATTGAAGGATGGTGGGGGGGGGGGGGTGGAGGAAGGGGGAGGGAGGGGGGGGGAGGGGGGGGGGGGGTGGGGGGGGGGGGGGGGTGGTGTGGAGGGGGTTGGGAGGGGGCGGGTGGTAGGGGAGAGAGATTGTTGGGGGGGAGTGGGGTTTATGGGGTGGGGGTGGGGGGGGGGGGGGGGGTGTTGGGTGGTTTTGGGGGTGGGGGGGGTGGGGAGGGGGGGGGTGGGATGGGGGGGGGGGGGGAAGGGCGGGGGGTGTTTTTCTTTCTGATTGTTTTTTTTTTCTGGGATAAGTCTGGAAAATGTGTTTTAGTCCAAAGTTCCCTTTAAAATATGTTAGACTATTTCCCTAGTTGCCTGAAATCACCTGATTGATAGCTCAATAACTGCTTATCAAAATGAAGTGCCACTTTAACTCTGTAAAATTACTTTAAAAACTAAGGTTTAGGGGTTCTAAGAAATATTATTCGGTCATTTCCTGCACTGAAGCTGATTGATTGGTCTATGTTATTAGTTTTACAATGATATAGTCACTAATGGCAGAAACCTTATCATAGTAAGCTTATGGTGTTGTTATTGACCTAAAACCTCTGGAAATCTAACTTTCAGACACATTAACATTCATATGATGTCCATCAAAAGAGTCTGAAGTATTCTATAACAGATGTAACATTCATTTAGAGAAAGCTGGGTAAAAGATTCGTCCCAAGCGTCGTTTCTGAAAAATCAATTTCTCCTGATTTTTTCCACAATAATTAGATTAGGTATTTTGTTGGAAAGATATTAAAACATTATTAGATCATGTCTTAGTTTTTCTGGTTTTTTTTTGTTGGTTTATTTAATTTTGTGAGAAATATTGAATAAAAAAATTAAAATTCAATGGCTTTATTTACTTAAATGTTTCATTATTTTTATTAAATATATTAACATCTCAAGTTTCTGACACTAAACAAGTTGCCCAATATAATTTAAAGCACTGAATTAGACTATTGGTCTAATGCACTTTATTCCCATTCAGTCTGTTATGCTAAACTAGCAAACCCCAGATTCTTTAAAGAATCACAAAACCACCTCCCTATCCCCTCTTGCCCTTACAATATCTCTATTAAACTGGTGGTAATCATATAGTGTACATAGATACATAGTAAGGAGGTTGACATATATCCATCTAGTCCAACCTTTATAGCCTACTCATTAACCCTACAGTTGATCCAGAGGAATCCAGAGCAAAAAAACCCAGCTGAAAAGGGGGAGAAAAATTTCCCCCATGATGTCCAAATGGCAATAGGAAAGGATCCCTGATCAACCAGAACTTTATGTATTAATACCAGTATTTTTTGTAAAAATATTTTTAAAATCAATATCATAGGAGGCAGAGGAGGACATTTTAACATGATTAATTATACGGATTACAGAAAACAATGATAGTTTTTGCAACACTAAAATTATTTATAATTACTACATAGATACAGAATCGGCCACATAATGTGTAACAAAGATGTTAGTGACTACGATTAAAATATGGCAGACTGGTTTCTGATACCATGTAATGAGAGATATGTAATGAAAAGTGTATTGGTGTATTGAAAGGCTGAAGGCCTTATTACTTGTGAAAATATAAAATAAGTTCACACTGTTCTAGGAAAATATATTGTCTCCATTACAATGTTAAGTGCATTCACCAAGGAACATATTCATTTCTGTAGTCTAAGAAGCGTTACAAAATAAAAATATAGATAATTAGGTGATTTAACTTGAAGAACCCATAAAGTCAATAGGGAGCTAAAATTCAAAAAGTGTGTGTATCAATAACACAAAAAAAACAATGGTAACTTACTTTGGCAGCTAGGAAATGGCCAGGGAACATGCACCTGTCACCAAAACCTGTTTAAACACTTCTTTCCCCACGATCAGGCAATTGTTGGGTTTATGCAAGCTACATTCAAAGGGTACAGCCAATTCGAGGGTTACCAAAAGCTTTATTTGAAGGTTACGGGAAAATAGAACTATATATTTGAGGTTATCGAGATCGAAACAATATATTTGAGGGTTACAGAAAGTCAAAGGGTACATTCGAGGGCTAAGAAAATGAACGATTCATTCAAGGGTTCACGAAAGTTGAAGGCTACATTCGAGGGTTAGCAAAAATGAACATTACATTCGAAGGTTAGCGAACGATTTATCAAGGTTTAGTGAAAACGAACATTACATTCTAGGGTTTCTGAAAGTTGAAGGCTACATTCAAGGGTTAGCGAAAACAAACATTACATTTGAGGGTTAGCGAAAATGAACATTACCTTCAAGGGTTACAGAAACGAATGATATATCAGGGTTAGCGAAACCAAACATTACATTCGAAGGTTAACAACCATACATTGAGGGTTAGCGAAAACGAATATTACATTCGAGGGTTACGGAAAAGGAAAAATACATTTGAGGGTTCTGAAAGATACATTCTAGGGTTAGTGAAAATACAGCCATGAGTTCTAGTTTGGATAGTTCAAGTTATCCGAACTTATAAAGTTTGCCCAAAACGGGTCCATCACTAGTCTATTGTATAGGGTGTTGGAGGTGAAGAAAGCTTGCACTCCTAAAATGGGCTTTTTACCCATTTGTAATAAAGATCATCCTTTTAATAAAGACTGTGGTATGAGATGGTATTTTAGAAGTGCAAGCTTCCTTCACCTCCACTAATTAATACACATACATATATATATAATCCAAATTGGATACCATTATAAAATCTGTTACCAACAAACAGGAAAAGTGCCAATTCAAAAAAATTATTAATCATTTTTATACATATAAAAAAACTTACCAGTATCCAACACTGAGGTGAAAGTGTTTTCCTTACATGAACTAGCACATGAACTAGCACATGCATTCACTGGAAAGCTCCCCTTGTATTGGTATTCAGTTGTGAGGAACATTTTACATTTTTACATTGGTATTTAGAACAAAAGTTTTAAATTATTATGTTTCTTATTAAAGTATTTGTCTTTATTATTGCTACTATTTACACAATGTTTCCCTATTGTCACTGTTTATTCCCAACTCAGCACTGAGCTCTAATGGAAAACAAAAAAATCATCACAAAATGATATTGCAATTGAGAATTTTCAGTACATGTGTGGCAAGAAATGTATTGAACTTCCAAATTGCTTATAAGCAGTTGACTAATTACACCCTCAGTGGATAAAAATAATTAAGAATATAAGAAAAAATAGCATGGTAGTTTGAATGGATCACTAGAATATATAAACTAGTATTCACAGAATCCTTTCACTTGATAGGATCTGTTTAAAGGGCAAGTCCAGCCCTAAAATGAAAACTTACATACAGGTAAACAACCCCCCAAAACCCTAAACGGTAATAGTTTGAAATCTGAAATATATAAGTCTAACCTGAAATCCTGCACAATGTCCGTTTCCCCTGTTTCTTCCTGGTTCTTCCAGTTAGTTAACTGTCAGTTATGGATTGACAGTTGGCATCACGGCCAATGACTGAATGTTAATCCCCTGCCGCCTCTTCTGAGCATGCTCAGGCTCAGTACAGTTTTCCAAATTCTCAGTTTCCATGAGGCATCCAAAAGCATAGCAGCCATACAGTAAGAATTCATAGGACAAAGTATGATACATCAAATATTTTAAAGAGGCCATTCTTTCTAAAAGATGTTCTTTTGAGGGTGGAGTTGTCCTTTAAGGATATGTACACTGGGAAATATGTTCTTATATATCCAGCCTGAACCATCTTACATTTAGCTGTCAATCAAAAGTGTTAGTATCATAACTATCTGTTATATGTAGTTTACTGTAGCTGGAATAATGACAGTTGGTACATGAACAGCATGCTAGGAAATTCCTCTCCCAGTGCTGCCTCATAGGGATTACTGAGAATGCTTGCCCTCATAGAAAGTCAAGATAGGGATATTTATAAAGAAACGATGTTAGCGCAAAAAAATTACAGCCGCACATCGCGGCCGCGAAAATAGCGCTATCGCGTGATACCATCGCGGCCGCGATGTGCTGCGGTAATTTTAAGTCCCTTCGCGGCGATACTGTATAGTATCGCCGCGAAGGGACTTAAAATCCCTTCGACGCCGTCCTAAGGGGGCGGGGCATACGCCCACCCGCCCACACCCCCGCGGGCGGCAGCGGCGACCACCCGCCGCCGCTTCCCAGCAGCCCCTCCCAACCCGTTCCCCGTTCGCGGCAATCTCGGAACGGGAGGCTAGGAGGGGCTGCCGGGAAGGGGCCGCAGCAGGTGGTCGCGACCACCCGCCGCGCACCCCCTCCCCGGCAACCCCCCAAGCCCCCCGCCCCGGCCGCTCCCTGGGAGGGGGTGGGAGGGAGCCGCTGGGGGGGGGAGGTGCTCCCTCCAGCGGGGCCCTGAGAAGGGCCTTTTGGGGCTTAGGGGGTCCGCAGCTCGAACCGGGACCCCCCTCCCCGGCCCTTATAAGGGCCCTTGTGGCACTGACAGTGCCTTTGGCGAGGGTCCCGCAGCTGAAACCGGGACCCCAGTGCGGCTCTTATAAGAGCCCTTGGGCGACGTCTTCTTTTTCCAGTCCCGGAGACACCAGCTCCGCCGAGGCCGCCGACCCCCGAGAGGTACCCCTGCGGCCGCCAGGGGTTCCCCCGGCGGGCGCCGGTGACCTCAACGAGGCCGATGTTGCCGGCGTCTTGATCTGACGCGACGTCTTCGGGCTGGCGACACCAACCACTCAGGTCGCCGATGCCAGGCAGACTCACTGCGGCCGCCAGTGAGCTGCTGGCACCGCCGGCCTCAGCGGAGCCGATGTTGCCAGCCGCTTCTTTCTTCAGCCATCTACCGACTGGCATCTGAGTTCCGCGGCGGAAAGCTCCTCTTTATATAGGTTTGCAGAAATCCATAATCCGTTTCTGATTGGTCAATTTTTAATACTTGCTTTACATTAACCAATCAGATTTCTGGAAGTTCTGAAATTGATTGGTTAATGTAAAGCAAGTATTAAAAATTGACCAATCAGAAACGGATTATGGATTTCGCAAACCTATATAAAGAGGAGCTTCGCCGCGGAACTCAGATGCATCGCAGTAGATGGCTGAAGAAAGAAGAAAGAAGCGGCTGGCAACATCGGCTCCGCTGAGGCCGCGATTTATGCGTTAATGTCCGCGAAAACGGCCGCGAAAAGTTAACAAACCTTTATAAATATGCCCCAAGTCTGAGAGGGGGCTGAGAAAAACAAGCAATGGATTGAAGTCATGCAGCAACACAAACACATCACAGTAAGTGATGTTACTTGTATTTATTTAAGATTGAAATGCAGTTTTTCGTGGCGATACTGTATAGTATCGCCGCGAAGGGACTTAAAATTACCGCAGCACATCGCGGCCGCGATAGGTATCACGGCGATAGCGCTATTTTCGCGGCCGCGATGTGCGGCTGTAATTTTTTTGCGCTAACATCGTTTCTTTATAAATATGCCCCTATCTTGACTTTCTATGAGGGCAAGCATTCTCAGTAATCCCTATGAGGCAGCACTGGGAGAGGGAATTTCCTAGCATGCTGTTCATGTACCAACTGTCATTATTCCAGCTACAGTAAAACTACATATAACAGAATAGTTTATGATACTAACACTTTTGATTGACAGCTAAAATGTAAGATGGTTCAGGCTGGATATATAAAGAACATATTTCCCAGTGTACATATCCTTAAAGGACAACTCCACCCTCAAAAGAACATCTTTTAGAAAGAATGGCCTCTTTAAAATATGTTGATGTATCATACTTTGTCCTATGAATTCATTACTGTATGGCTGCTTGCTTTTGGATGCCTCATGGAAACTGAGCAATTTGGAAAACTGTACTGAGCCTGAGCATGCTCAGAAGAGGCAGGCAGGGGATTAACATTCAGTCATTGGCCGTGATGCCAACTGTCAAATCCATAACTGACAGTTACTAACTGGAAGAACCAGGAAGCAGAAACAGGGGAAACAGGACATTGTGCAGGATTTCAGGTTAGACTTATATATTTCAGATTTCAAACTATTACCGTTTAGGTGTTGGGGGGTTGTTTACCTGTATGTAAGTTTTCATTTTAGGGCTGGACTTGCCCTTAAACAGATCCTATCAAGTGAAAGGATTCTGTGAATACTAGTATATTAATTCTAGTGATCCAATTCAACTACCATGCATTTTTCTTATATTCTTAATTATTTTTATCCACTAGAGGGGTGTAATAGTCAACTGCTTATAAATGCAAATTTGGAAGTTCAATACATTTACTTGCCACACATGTACTGAAAATTCTCAATTGCAATATCATTTTGTGATGATTTTTTGTTTTCCATTAGAGCTCAGTGCTGAGTTGGGAAATAAACAGTGACAATAAGGGAAACATTGTGTAAATAGTAGCAATAATAAAGACAAATATTTAATAAGAAACATAATAATTTAAAAGACTTTTTGTTCTAAATACCAATGTAAAAAATGTAAATGTTCCTACAAACTGAATACCAATACAAAGGGGAGCTGTCCAGTGAATGCATGTGCTAGTTCAGTGTAGTTCATGTAAGGAAAACACTTTCACCTCAGTGTTGGATACTGGTAAGTTTTTTTATGTATATAAAAAATGATTAATAATTTTATTGAATTGGCACTTTTCCTGTTTGTTGGTAAACAGATTTTATAAATGGTATCCAATTTGGATTATATATATATGTATGTGTATTAATTAGTGGAGGTGAAGGAAGCTTGCACTTCAAAATACATCTCATACCACAGTCTTATTAAAAGGATGATCTTTATTACAATGGGTAAAAAGCCCATTTTAGGAGTGCAAAGCTTTCTTCACCTCCAACACCCTATACAATAGACTAGTGATGGACCCGAGTTTGGGCAAACTTTATAAGTTCGGATGAACTTGAACTATCCAAACTAGAACTCATGGCTGTATTTTCACTAACCCTAGAATGTATCTTTCAGGAACCCTCAAATGTATTTTTCCTTTTCCGTAACCCTCGAATGTAATATTCGTTTTCGCTAACCCTCAAATGTATGGTTTGTTAACCTTCGAATGTAATGTTTGGTTTCGCTAACCCTTGAATATATCATTCGTTTTCTGTAACCCTTGAAGGTAATGTTCATTTTCGCTAACCCTCAAATGTAATGTTTGTTTTCGCTAACCCTTGAATGTAGCCTTCAACTTTCAGAAACCCTAGAATGTAATGTTCGTTTTCACTAAACCTTGAATAAATCGTTCGCTAACCTTCGAATGTAATGTTCATTTTTGCTAACCCTCGAATGTAGCCTTCAACTTTCGTGAACCCTTGAATGAATCGTTCATTTTCTTAGCCCTCGAATGTACCCTTTGACTTTCTGTAACCCTCAAATATATTGTTCGATCTCGATAACCCTCAAATATATAGTTCTATTTTCCGTAACCTTCAAATAAAGCTTTTGGTAACCCTCGAATTGGCTGTAACCCTTTGAATGTAGCTTGCATAAACCCAACAATTGCCTGATCGTGGGGAAAGAAGTGTTTAAACAGGTTTTGGTGACAGGTGCATGTTCCCCTGGCCATTTCCTAGCTGCCAAAGTAAGTTACCATTGTTTTTTTTGTGTTATTGATACAAACTTTTTGAATTATTAGCTCCCTATTGACTTTAATGGGTTCTTCAAGTTAAATCACCTAATTATCTATATTTTTATTTTGTAACGCTTCTTAGACTACTAAGAAATGAATATGTTCCTTGGTGAATGCACTTAACATTGTAATGGAGACAATAAATATTTTCCTAGAACAGGTGAACTTATTTTATATTTTCACAAGTAATAAGGCCTTCAGCCTTTCAATACACCAATACACTTTTCATTACATATCTCTCATTACATGGTATCAGAAACCAGTCTGCCATATTTTAATCGTAGTCACTAACATCTTTGTTACACATTATGTGTGCCGATTCTGTATCTATGTAGTAAATATAAATAATTTTAGTGTTGCAAAAACTATCATTGTTTTCTGTAATCCGTATAATTAATCATGTTAAAATGTCCTCCTCTGCCTCCTATGATATTGATTTTAAAAATATTTTTACAAAAATACTGGTATTAATACATAAAGTTCTGGTTGATCAAGGGATCCTTTCCTATTGCCATTTGGACATCATGGGGGAAATTTTTCTCCCCCTTTTCAGCTGGGTTTTTTGCTCTGGATTCCTCTGGATCAACTGTAGGGTTAATGAGTAGGCTATAAAGGTTGGACTAGATGGATATATGTCAACCTCCATTACTATGTATCTATGTAACTATATGATTACCACCAGTTTAATAGAGATATTGTAAGGGCAAGAGGGGATAGGGAGGTGGTTTTGTGATTCTTTAAAGAATCTGGGGTTTGCTAGTTTAGCATAACAGACTGAATGGGAATAAAGTGCATTAGACCAATAGTCTAATTCAGTGCTTTAAATATATATTGGGCAACTTGTTTATGTGTCAGAAACTTGAGATGTTAATATATTTAATAAAAAATAATGAAACAGTTTAAGTAAATAAAGCCATTGAATTTATAATTTTTTATTCAATATTTCTCACAAAATTAAAATAAAACAAACAAAAAAAAACACAGAAAAACTAAGACATGATCTAATAATGTTTTAATATCTTTCCAACAAAATACCTAATCTAATTATTGTGGAAAAAATCAGGAGAAAATTGATTTTTCAGAAACGACGCTTGGGACGGAATCTTTTACCCAGCTTTCTCTAAATGAATGTTACATCTGGTTATAGAATACTTCAGACTCTTTTGATGGACATCAGATGAATGTTAATGTGTCTGAAAGTTAGATTTCCAGAGGTTTTAGGTCAATAACAAACCATAAAGCTTACTATGATAAGGTTTCTGCCATTAGTGACTATATCATTGTAAAACTAATAACATAGACCAATCAATCAGCTTCAGTGCAGGAAATGACCGAATAATATTTCTTAGAACCCCTAAACCTTAGTTTTTAAGTAATTTTACAGAGTTAAAGTGGCACTTCATTTTGATAAGCAGTTATTGAGCTATCAATCAGGTGATTTCAGGCAACTAGGGAGAATAGTCTAACATATTTTAAAGGGGAACTATTGGACTAAAACACATTTTCCAGACTTATATCCCAGAAACCATTAAATAATGGTTATAATATAATAATATATCTTGCCTAAGTGATTCCTAACCAAAGATATACCTGTGACTATAAAGATTACAGCTATTTTTGTTTATAGTACTGTTGGTTTAATTAAAAAAAACAAAGAATAGACTTTTCACTTATTATAATAAAAACCTCAAACTTAGTAACACTTATATATATATATATATATAACACTTATAATAGAATTAAAGTGTAGTCTTGATACTGTATATTCACAGTTCAGGTCTCAATCCACCATCCACGGAGTATTCCACCAAAGTCCTACAAATTTGTAAATCCAATGCTTGATTGGGGAGAAACTAATACTCTTGCAGGCTCAGCTGTGTCCAAATGGTGTTTGTTAACAGTACAACTTGTTTTTGTAGTGTTAATAAACACATTTTAGTCACAGCTATACGTACCAATTTGTATTTTAGTTTACTATTTTTAAAGGGAATCTATAGTGGGAAAATGTACTTTTTTTTCTTTCTTTCCATGAGTTCTATAATTCCCCCCAACCCCAGTGTCTGTAGTTCCCCTCTCTGTCCTGAGACAAACAAGTTAGAAGAATACTTGATTGCATTCCTCTACTCCTACTTGTACTGTGACTTGATCCTCTTCCCTGCTCAAGTCCCTCCCTCCTCCATGCTCTGTAATAAACATAGAGATAAGAGCATTAGCAGGGGGAGAGAGGTATCTTTGATGGCAGAGATAAGGCTGCACTTGACCCCCCTTCTTCATAGCTTTCACTGATTGATGATGGGTCACAAAGAGAGAGAACGTATTTTATCAGGACACGGAGAGATCTATGTCTCCAGGACAGCCTGTGTTCTATTGGCCACTGTGCATGGGTGTGTTTTTTAGGATGTTGAACTTTTAACTCTTACTGCACATGATAAGCTTGTCGGGTAGCCGGAGTTGAGACACGGAGGAGGTAACGGGAGGGGGAAGGGGGGAGTGCTGACAGAGAGATCTGACACAATGGAAAAACAGAGTCACTGACAGAGGTAGGAGAAAGGTAGCACAGAGTACATGAATTTAACTTTACAATGGGTCAATGTGTTTTTTTCACTATAGATGCCCTTTAAGCTGGGTACACATGTGCTAATAATAGACAAATCCTGTCGATCTACTGGGATTTGCCCATTTTCAGTCATGTTTATTGGTAGGTCTGGCTGGACAATTTCCATTGGTTGCTATTGGCTCCCTATACTTGAGTGTAGGACACTGATATTAACAGCTGTATGTGGGCCATCCAAAAATTTTCCCTATACATAGTATGGAAATAGCAGGTTGGAAATGTTTATCAGCTGATAGCTTCTACACAAAGGCAAAGTGTGTATCAATCTTTAGGATTTTTGCAGTTTTCATTTGATTCTGCTGTATTTGTTTTTAAATTTTATTTGTTACTTTTGCTGTTGATGGTTGGTCTGACAATGATCACAATCTGACATAGCTATTGTAAGTGTCTTATATAATTATACAATATCATTATTTTTCTAACACTAGGGGGCATATTTATAAAAGGGCGAAAAGTCGAGAAAAGTTTTCGCTTTCGCTTACCACATGGTTTTTCAACAAAAAGCTAGTTAACACGATTTAAAAAGGTGGCGTTAACGAGTGGCGAAAACTTTTCCGCGACCTATCGCTAAAACCCTTTTCGCCATATTTCTCTATACATCGCAACGGTAATTTGAGTGAAAAGGGAGTGAAAAGGCATAACGCGATTTATAAAAAGCGAAAAGTGTGTTTTCGCCTTAAATGGAGCGGAATATTATCGCCAACTTGAAGGTAGCGAAAAGGCATCTTTTTACCATGTTTGGTATACATTTAATTCGCCTTTTTCTTAACATTTTTAGCTTGGACTTTAAATGAGGTCTGCTATTTTGTCTTTCACGCACCCACACCCCCTTTTTTCTTGGGGATTTTTAGCGGTTGCAATGTAGGCCCATTTTTGCATTTACAATGCAAGGCCAATTGTTAGCATTCAGGGTGTGTGCTTTATGCTCTGCTATTTGGTAGTGTTAAAACAACTCATTCTGTCCGTTTGCCTTTCGAATGCGCATTTACGTTTTCAACTTTATTATTATTATTATTTTTCTTTCTCTGTATTCTACCAATTTTTGCTAAATTGAAATATAACGCCAAGAACGTTGAACAGCTGGCTAGCCAGTAACAATGATTGGATGTGGTTTTCACTTCTTTTGCTACAAATTTCACATAATTAAAAAACAGGAACAATAAAGTTTGATTGATAACAAACACTATTTAAACAAGCAGCTTAAGCTTATCATTGTGGCTAGAAAAAAAAATGAGTGGGGAGGAGCAACTTTTGTTTGGCTATGTCTAATGGTTTTCCCAATGCAGTCATCTTGTAGGCACGTTAAGTTTTCGCTGCAATACTTTTCGCCCTTTATCGCGTCTGTTCACGTTTTTCAGACGCGAAGTCTTTTTTTTTTGCTTTTTTATGAATACCACAAAAAGAAGTCCCAAAAAGTGTTGTTTTTTCGCTGCGATGATTAGACTTTTATAAATATGCCCCTAGAAGTGCATGTTTGTGTATTATATAAGGATTTTTTTGTTTAGTTATATACATTTCCAGGAACTGCAGCACTCTATTTCTCGGTTATGTCTGAATGTATGAATTAATATAAATCACGGTTGCTGAAGAAACAATAATGAGATTACAGAATATGCACATCTATTGGTCTATGGAAATACAATTGACCATCTTTCTTGCTCATTGAATTATTGAGGCATTATTTCAAGTACATTTAAAAATGCTTAAAGGTAAATGTGGTAAAAGCTTACCATAAAGTTCTACTAGAAGTAACAATGCAGTATACTACATTAGCAGAAACAAAAAAAAATGTTGTTCTAAGTATGTTTTGCCATTTCAGAAAATAATGAACTAAATTAGATTTACTTATCTGTGTAGAACAGTGACACTATAATTCAATGTAGCTGATTTCATTCTAAAGAGAATGTTTGCTGTGGTAATTAGGGAAGAATTATTTTGCTATCCTGCTCCAATATATTAAAAAGAACATTAAAGTAGACAGCATCCAGTAAATGTAAGAAATATAAAAAAAGAGAAAAAAGAATATTTGATTTGTTTGCAATTTTTTTTTCAAAGGGCCAACTTCTTAAATGCTGATGGAAGTGATTATTTTAACCTGTTTATTCAGTTTTTATCAAACTTAAGTTAAAACTATGTTAGTGCACTTGTATGTACTTGGCACCCTTATTATATTAGTGACATCAGTGAATATATATATTCAAACCAGCTGAGCTGAGATCCCTATTTCAAAATGGAATGGTCCAATGGCAGCTTAAACCACACCCATGTCTGCTCCATGTGAAAGGAAGTGTAATCCAAAAAAGGTTTCTGTTTGCTACACAGGATGTGATGTGTATTGTAATGGACATATACCATATATACCACCTTATCCTGCAGGTGGTGTCAGTGAGTAATAAAATACAAGACATCCCTGCTCTCTATGGTAGGAGGTGAGAAAGTGAATGTGGATTGAGGTGTGTGCTTTGGAGTGATATTGACTGTAACACACGATCCTGTGTATAAGACCCTGTGTATAAGACCCTGTGTATTAGATCCTGTGTATAAGATCCTGTTACCACCTGTTGGGAGGACAGATTATTGGACAGACAATTTACCTTATTGGATACAAACTCTGTGGCAACAGATAAGTGTACACCAACTTACAAGGACACACGATATACTACAAAGGCATGGTCAATATTCAAAGTGGTGCACCATGTTATGTGGGGAACCTGTTTATGTGCACTATCTGCTTTGTGCCAGACCACCAGAGTAACCCACTGTGTGCCATGCTACCCATAATCCTTCCATAAAGCAGTGATCTGGTACAAATTGGTGGCAGTGGTGCTGGTAATACCATTTATTCTCCCTGCTTTCTCTGTATGTTTGTTCTCTGTATTAAGCTATGGAGGCTGCTACTGATATTGATTTAAATCCTCCTGTCCTTGTACCTGCAGATGAAATGCCCCAATTAGACTCAGTAGCTCTACCAGGCCCAATTGCCTAACCTATTTTTAAACCTGATATATTTGATGGGTTTAACTAGGGAGTGGACTGATTGGCTAGAACAACTTGAATTGGCAGCCACTATTAATGGTTGGGATGAAGGTGCTCGCTTGCAAGTCCTTAGCCTTTTGCTTAGTGGTAAAGCCAGGCATGTATACCAAGGATTTACTGTAATATTGAAATAAAAAGCAGTTATCAGTTATTAATTTTTTTTTCAATTAGATCTGTATAAAGATATATAAAGGATAAATCCATTTCTTTAGGTAAACTGGGAATGAGAAATATTTGTTTATTCGTTAGATTATTAGGGCAATGCTATTACAATAACATGATGCTGTGAGGTACCTTCTGTAATAATATATGAGGTACTATCACCATTTGCCTTGGTGAATACTAATAAGTATTAACCTAGCATTTTTTATTTCAACCACACAGTGTAGCAGGATTGCCTAGGTCTACTCTCAGACCTGCAGGTTTATCCTATTTGGTTCCTCTGGAAGCTGGTGACTGTCTGAGTAACAGTTTAAAATATACCCGTGTAAAGATTCTATATCCACTATATCCACAAATATCAAAACATAAACACACATAATTTCCATTGTGCACCAACGGGCACAATTTTGCTAGTAGATGATATATATATATATATATATATATACAGTCCATATATATATATATATATATATATATTATATATACGGTATATATATACAATACAAGGATTGTGGAAGCACTCCATTAGACTAATTTACAACTACATTTAACGGAAGTGCTACTGATCTGGTCAAACATTTAAACAAACATAGAAAAGATAATCAATGCACACTCCTAGGCCCCATACAATATCATATAATAAACAAAGGGGTTTTAGTATACATTACTGTGATCACATGAATGAAAAGCCTTCCAACCACCTCAACGTAACCCTAGTCTGGAAGGTCTAACTTCTAACCTTTTTGCTTGTGAAGGTTCCATTCATCCAGGTCATGGTATATCTGTTGTATTCATTAGATCAACGGACTTGAAATGTAGTTCTTGAAGACGTTTCGCTAGTCATCCGATGGCTTTCATATGTAGCAGGGGTCTCCCGAGAAATTAAGAAGAATTTTCAAAAAACATCGTATCCCTGTCTGCTTTAAACCGAAACAACACACTGAGGCAGCAATTGGTACATCCGAAAGACCCAATACCAAAACACAAGAAAAGGACCTCATATATGAGTGAGTGCAGTGAAGAATGCTCTGATTTGTATGTGGGGGAGACCAAACAGCAACTGCATCAACGTATGGCCCAGCACAGAAGAGCAATTCCTGGGTCAGGACTCAGCCGTGTATCTGCATCTTAAGGATAAAGGACATACCTTTGAAGATTGTAATGTTAACATACTGGCGAGGAAGTGACTGGTTCAAGAGAGGTGTTAAGGAGGCCATTTATGTGAAAATAAAGAAACCAAGCCTAAATAGAGGTGGGGGGTTCGACACCAATGTCTGCCATGTACAATGCTGTTTTAACACCTTACTCTGGGCGGTTCCTATAACACCCTTAGCCACTATCTAATCACACCCTTAACACCTGGCTGTGAATGCTAATTGGGATTTTCCAGGGTACATAATTGCCACAGATTCTTGTACAAGTCATTTTGAATGAGAAAGCCAGTCGGATGACTAGCGAAACGTCTTCAAGAACTACATTTCAAGTCCAGTTGATCTAATTGAATACAACAGATTCTAACCTTTTTAAATTTCTTTTACTTCAATACGATTAGCAAACTTTTGCATTTCTCATTCTTTTCTCATTCTTACACAATACAATACAAGGATTGTGGAAGCACTCCAATTAGGCTAATTTACAACTTCATTTAAAAGAAGTGCTACTGATCTGGTCAAACATTTATACAAACATAGAAAAAGATAATCAATGCACATTCCTAGGCCCCATACAATATCATATTATCTGCACACTGGCATACTTTATAAACAAAGGGGTTTTAGTATACATTACTGTGATCACATGAATAAAAAGCCTTCCAAGGTAACCCCAGTCTGCAAGGACCTAGCTTAACCTTTTTACATTTCTTTTACTTCAATACGATTAGCAAACTTTGCTCCTACTCTGTGGCCACACGTAGCATATGATATAAAAAAGTTATAATATTTGCAGAAGTCCTGAAGTGCTGTATATTACTGTAGTATATATATATATATATATATATATATATATATATATACACATATAAAATATTATCAATGCATATTCCTGGGCCCCATACAATATCATATTGTCTGAACAATTGCATACATTATATAAGGGATAATGCGCCCCTTACAGTGTAATATCCTTATATTATAATGAAATGGAGTGCATTATTCCTTATAATACATAAGTATCTTATTCCTTTCACATTTAAAATTTTAGCCTTGTCCCTGTAACTTAAACCCAGTAGATAGGAACATCCCAGCACAGCATCTATGCGGTTAAACAAATCTTGGAGGAGGAGAAAGACATTGGTTATGAAGAGACAGGAAGCAGCTCCAGCAGGTTCTGTTAGTGAAGTTAAACACTGCAAAAAAGAGTCATTGTTCAGGCATGAACACTGGAGTGGGAGGAGCAGTGGGATATAAGCAATATAAGCAATGAGTCACTTAGGGATATAGCTGAGTGATTTTTATAAGGATATATACCACTGCAGCTCCCATTATAAAATATCACACTTATGAATTATAAACAAATAATATACATATAATATACATTATAATAAAAATGTAATTGTAATTAAGCCTAAGGAATGCTTCCACAACCCTTCTATTGTATGTATTTATTAGGAAGCGTGGTCAAGTACCCCCTATAAGGCCCTTTAATTGGAGGTCCTTATGCCTTTAATAAAAAGCAGTGGATGGACGCCCTCTTCCTTCACTATAAAAAAAAAGGGGCATGGGGGATGTAAGAGCCTGCTATATTGATCCAGTGTGCAAGTATGAAAAATGCAAATGTTTGCTAAAAGTAATTAAAGTAAAAAAGGTTAGAAGTTAGGACCTTCCAGTCCAGAAGGCATTTATGTGATCACAGTACTGCAAACTAAAACCCTGTTTAGTTTATTGCCCTCTATTTATTGCGCCGCAGAGGGGCGGGACCGGCAGTCGCGTCTGTGATTGGCTGAGCGGCAGCAATCACGGACGCGGCTGCTGGTCATTCATGCAGCGGAGGAAAAGAGGAGGTAATTAAGAGTTTGGGGAGCTTTTGGAAAATAAAAAATATGCGGTTGGGGCTGGCAGACATGGGGGAACAACATATTAAGGGGGTTTTATGCTAGGGGGAGGTATAGTAGAACGGGAGGGAGAGGGAGGGAGAGGGAGGGGGGAGAAGGGCTGCAGTACGCATGACAAATATCTACCGGAGGCAAGGTAGCAGGCAGAGCCCTGCTATCCTCCTGGTGGTTAGTTTTGGGACTTTGGGGGGGTTCTACAGGAGAACCCTATGGAGCTGGGATGTGAGGTAAGGATTACACTACACTACATGGTGGGGCCATTACTGGGGGGGATTATAGTTTTGGGGGTGGACATGCCCTTTAAGATCAGGAAAAGGAATAAGCATTATCTGTTACTCTGTGCTCTTTCTGTGCAGATAACCACCAATCCTGCAGTTAGCTGCTGTCTGTGTTAGTTAAGTAACAATGTAGCACTGTACCTAAAGAAATCAACTACAAAGCCCCCCACACACACATACAAACCTTCCAACTCCTACAGCTAAAATAAAATCTTACTTGATTCAAGAAGTTATTACAGCTCTCAGTGCTGCTTAGATACCTCCCAAACTTTGGAAAGTACAATGAGGGACAAATGTTAGACTGCTTGATAATCTTTAGTAATGAACGGTAGGACTGACTTAGCTGGGTAATGAAATGGAGGGCTTGATATGCTGGGTAATGAACTGGAGGGCTGACTTTGCTGGGTAATGAACTGGAGGGCTTGATAATGCTGGGTAATGAACTGGAGGGCTTGATAATCTTTAGTAATGAACGGCAGATCCAAACTCTCTCTGTAGTATTAACCATGTGTTCAGTTTTCAGCGAGTCCTCCTCTTCATATATCCCCAGCAGCTATGTTCTAAATAGCCCTGCCCCCAGCAGGAAGGAACCTTAGAGACTCCAACTGCCATCTCACTGCAGGGTCCTAAAATTTGCTCCTTCACTTCCGGTTTTCTGTTTTTTAGCTGTAAAATTTTTCCAGACACTGGGACAAAACTGGGAAATTGTGGGAATACATAGGGGGGCCAGGACAGCGGGAAAAGACCGAAAATAGGACTGTCCTGACGAAAATGGGACACATAGCAAAGCAGTTTCACTTTCACTATAACAAAAAATCACTGAGTAAATGATATTGGCTGTAGTAGGGCACAGATCATCTCTACTGCACATGTTCCACACTCTATCTGTGCCTCAGTTTTGGGAGGGGGTGGATACATAGAGAGGAGACATGCATACTAACTAGGAGTGAGCTGAACAGGACATGAGGAGATCTACTGTAGTAACAGGGAGCACTGACATCAAAAAGAGATCAAGTTACTGACTTATATAGAAAAATATAGAAAAGGATAAAGGCAAGTAATTTTTTTCAGTTTAATGTCCCTTTAAACATGGAGCACTCTTAAACCCAGCATTCACAACTTTTGACCTTGTAAAAACAAAAATGGCCACCCCAAAAATATTAATCTTAGTGGCATTAAATATAAAAGCGGAAAAATGTTGCTCTAAATAATGTAGTAGGATGCCCAGCTAAGATATGTGAATACAGAAAGTAATCTTGAGTCTATTGTGTTAATAGTGTATTGTATTGGTAAAAGGTAAAATCCTTTTGTGGTGAAGTACCGTATATTGATGTATAGAGTTTCTGGGATATGGTGCTCCCTTTCTTGTATTAAAATATTTCTAGCTATCCCATACATTTGCATGTAAAGAGTGTCCAGTTGGTGTTTATTTAACAGGTACTAAAAATTAATAATTCACAACCTGTTTCTATAAATCATATGGGTAGACATAACATTCTGTAAACAATGGCCTAGAAACAGATGGTGAGGGGGTGTTTTGAATCCAACAAAACAAGTATTGTGTTTCAACCATAAAATACAGACTTTTGTCTTAAAGGACATGCAGGGTTATTCAATAAAAGTTCTTATCGTTAGAAAGGGTGTTAATTTTGCCCCAACAGATGTTAGCTTTCAAATGTTAAATAAGATCTGATTGGTTGGGGCAAAATTAGCACCATTTTAAACAATAAGAACTTTTATTGAATCTCCCTGATTGTATTTTCAGACATTTTTAGTGGCAAAAACTTCTAAAACTTCAGATTTATAATGATGCAGTGAGGTGTAGGTGCATCATTAGCCCACTGATACTAAGGAAATTTGCCAACAATCTGTATGTTTTTAAAGAAGGCTTGGAACAGAGGGTGTTCAAGGTTTCCATAAATTACCAAGGGAATCATTTCCTTTAAGGTTGTTTTTGTCTAATTATTTCAGGTATTTCCTTCCTTCCTTTGGCTTTGGAATGTGTTTCTCCTACTACCCCTCCCATTAATCCCCTACTGAGTGATTCGGAGGTAGCTGCACTGAAGAGAAGAGTTTGTGTTGGATTTAAAAAAATATATTAAGCTGAAATAGTAGATCAGTAAATTCCTTCAAAGGATATATGTTTGTTAGTAGGAAAAGTGTTTAAATGTCAGGAAGTGGACACAGAATTTCCTGATCTTATGCATAAATAATATATTTTTTTTTTACTTGTGTTTTTGTTAGAAAGCGACATTTAAAGGGAACTTAAGTCTCAACTCCTTAACCCCGTTTTAATGTACCCAGCTAAAATACATAGCTGGAGTCTGCAGTCTTCAATCTGTTGGCTCACTGGCCAATGGGGTGAAGTTGGACATTCATTCTTTTGTGTTTGAAACCATCAGGGAGATTCAATAAAATTTCTTATCGTTAAAAATGGCGCTAATTTTGCCCCAACCAATCAGATATTATTTAACATTTGAAAGCTAACATCTGATTGGTTGGGGCAAAATTAGCACCATTTTTAAAGATAAGAACTTTTATTAAATAACCCTGCATGTTTATAACTAAAGACTACACATATGGAAGATATTTAGCAAATCACGTTGAATTTGAAAGGATTTGTTAAACATCAGCAAACTACCGGTCCAAAAGGAAAATCTCCACCAGACTGTTATTGGCTCCCTATATCACATTATAAGGAGCCAATAACATTGTGGGTGTGTATGGGACCAATGGACAATCATTTTGTATAAAGTTTAGAAGGAACACTTGTTACTATGTATTTCCATTCACATTTAGATGGAGTCTGATGTGAATTTGGGACCTAAGTTGCATGTGTATGTATAAAAAAGTAAGTTTAATAATAATATATATACAATAATATTATAGTAATAATTTTATTTAGAGCCTTTAGGTGTTATTTCCCCAAAGAGGCTTCTGCTACTCATGTAAAGAAATAATGATGCAAATAGATGCAGAAATAATACAAAGTAAACCCTTGGTCAAATGTTTTACTAAACATTGAAAAAAAAAGAAAATTGCAATTATACTCATCTCTCCCTCGCTCCTCTTCTTCTACCCATTAAAAGTGTCCAACTCCTCACCCCTGCAGGGGTATAACTGTAGGGCCCTGCCCCCTCCCCCTGCGAGATTGGAGGCCTGGCCCCTGACCCACCCCCATCCCCGATCAGCTGCTTAAAAGGCCGGACCCGAACTTCTAGTCTTTTAAACAGCTGATCGTCCGTATGTTTCCTTCATACACGCATTCAGCCATTTAAAAAACAGCTGATCGCAGAGGTTGTGGCTGGCCCTCTTACCATCTGGGCCCCCCACGGTCACAGAGTTGGCAGGAGAGGTAGTTACGCCACTGCACCCCTGGTACTTTACCAATCAACTATTAAACTTACATGAAATTTCCTTGCCTTTCCGGTCCTCTTTCGGCTTTTCTCTGTAGTCTGTGATGTAACAAGTGGAAAACACTCACTCTGCAAAGAAGAATGTCTTCCCATTGGCCTAGACCATCACTGACCATAACAGAAGGGCAGATTGGCCTGAAGTGGTGAGGGAAACTTCATCTAACTATAACAGCTGATTGGTAAAGAATCCAGATGTGAAGATTTAGCAGTTTAGGGCCTCCCCATGACGGGAGTAGAGGAGTGGTGAGTTTAATTATACTTTAAAGGGAATATCCACCCTCAGATCAAAAATATATACTAACCTTCCTTAAAGGATATTTTTACTCCTAAAATTAACGTTTTAAAAATGGAAAGTACCTGGGGCAGGGAGGTAGGATTGATTATTCTGTTGATCATTTTGTTGAGGAGCTACAGCACTTACAGCTTTTATTTGCCAGGTTAGTCCTGGACTCTTCCTTTATTAAACATAGTGCTGAAGCCAGGAGGAAGACTGTCAGAATAAGTTTTCTTTGGGCTGGTGCTCCTCACAGAGACAATATCGGGAGGTAGAAATTACCAGTCCTATATCCCTGTCACAAGTACTTTTCAATTTAACCTTGTTTTAAAAAAAACACAATAGTTATGCTTTAACCCTCCAAACACAAAATTGTTATAGTTATTTGCCTCCTGACGCTGACACCCATAATACTTACATTTCTGCTTTGCGCTTCTTTTCCCCCATCCTTGCCTTCTCTGTAAGCTCATAGAGCTTTTACAGAGGTGATGGGTATGACAGAGAAGGTGTGCTCAATGCAGCTTTTAGTCATTGGCCATGTCACCATCACAGTAGCGACTGAATGCTGCAGTCCGAAAGAAAGCCGCTATGTGTGTTAGATGCTTGCTTTTTTGTGACACAAAAGATTAGTAACTACACACATCCCCTACTGAAAGGTGTCCTTTCAAGGCAAATTCAAAGTTAATACTTTACTTTTTTCCTTTTTTCTTTATTAGCACTGTTAACATCTACTGAATGACTCATAGTCAGTCTAAGGTTTAATTGGCAATCTTATAGGCCAGCGCATAAAATAACAATCATTTACTCGATCGACTTAAAAAAATGACTTTCCCAATCATATTATGATCAATATTACAATTCCCGAATAAGCTCGGGAAACGTACAGCTTTGGAGCCAATCAATGGAAATGTCTACACACATGTCAGATTGATCACAATATCAGCCCAGTGTTATTACTCTAGCCCCTAACAGTATTTCCTGACTCAATAGAAAAATGTGCTTTCGTTTACATTTTGATTCATTGGTTGGTCAAAAAGTATTCATTAAGACACAGCATCATTTATTAAAAGGATTCCATTCTTCTTCATTTTTGAGCATGTATCACCCCGTTGGTAGTCTTTTTATAAAATGTAGCTTATAGCCATAGTAGCAGAATTGTTGGAGGTCACTTTATTTTTTGTTATTCTCTTTATGGATTAAAGCTGAAATAAGAGCAGACTGATTTAGGCTAGTCTGTTTATTATGTGTTTATCTGTATGGCAGCACATTGTAAACTGTGCTAGGGTCTCTGGGTATAACTTTCATTTGTTAGAAAACTGACAGCATTCCTGACAGGGGGGACATGTTATCAAGACAGTTACAGTCTACTTGACCTACTGCCTCATCAAGTGTGGCAACTTTGTCAGGAGATCAGTCTTGATTTCTAAGCAGAAAGAAAATTTGTTTATAGAAATAAAAGTTTATCTGACGAGTGAAGTGGTGGGTTTTTGGTGTGGGGGTGGGGGGGTGATGCTGTTCATATAAATGTTGTGTGGGTTAAATCTCAGGAACTGAAATATGTTATTTACAAGCCAACCCTTCTTGCAGAGCATGTCTCATTGGCTTTGTCACTGACAGATTGAGAGGCAAGAACCAGAGCAGCAGTTAACAAATTGTTAAAAACAACTGTTTTTATAACAAATTAGATTTAGTGTACAGTCATATTTTAAAGGGCAAATTATATATACTGTAGGTAAGTTACCGATCAAAGATTGAATTATATTGCCCTGATATCCCCCTAGCTGCCTCATATGAGCATGTTAAAGTTGGAGAGCTTGAAGAGGAAACATTTGAAAGGCAAAAGGAAGGGGAAGAGCATCATTTTGTTAACAGATCAGCTCTAATATTAGTACTGCGATCAGCAGTTTTTAAACAGCCAATGTTTTACTCATGTTTTTAAACAGGAGTAAAAGTACACGTGATCAGCTGTTTAAAGCATCATTGCTGGACTGGCAGTACACATACACCTGATCAACTGTCTAAAAACTGCTTATTGTGGTAATAGGAGATACTTGTACTAGATTGGCGGGCCCTTTACAATGTATACAATGTACAGTATAGGTGTTCTGCTTCTGGGAAGAAAAGCTTCCACTGTATGATTAAAAAATGTAAATGTTGTTCTATTAAGTTTTATTTTTTTTACCAGGATAATGCTGATAAAACAATTCATATACATTTGATAGATTTAACTTTTGATCTCTGAATTTATCAGATATCTAAAGGCGATGTTTAGAGGCCAGCAGACACACGCGGACAAATGCATAGAAAAATGCATGTCTGTTAACCTGCAAATGGACAGGAACGCGGACAAATTCATTGTCCTAAACGCACTCAAAACGGACTACAAAACACAACGCACATAGAGGGACCTAGCCCTTAGAGAGCAGTAATATATTGCTATGGATTAGTCCATCAGGGGAGAACACTGTGTCAATAGATTAAAATACAGCAAACCATGAGAAATTAAAGGAACTACTGCTCTATTGCTAACCCTCTTTAAATAATAGAACCAAGGTAATGCAGGGTTAAACTTACCTGCCGGCGCTCCAGCTTCTCAACACCTAATTGGCACCGATCTGCCTCGTATTTTTGTAAAAGGCGCACATGCTCAGAAGATAGGAGCAGGTTAGGGACAGGGTGCCATTTCGCTGTTAAGAAGCTGCAAGTGGAGCACTGGGAGGTAAGTTTAACCCTGCATTACCTGGGTTCTATTATTCACAGGGAGTTGGGAATAATCAATCCTATCCTCTAAATTATAGATCCAGCAGCCATAATAGGCAGAAGCTACTACCTCCTATATAATTGTATAATATGTGGGCACATTTTAACAAAAATACTTTGGAAAGCTACTAATTAGAGACACAAACCCGGATCCCACACGGAACCCATCAGTTCCGAAATCTGAAGGATCGTCTGGTTTTCAGGACTTCAGAACAAAATTTTGAAGATTTTCAAATGTACAGAGCTATTTTCAATAATTTTCAAAAATATCTTCAAACGTTCAAAAATATGATCGGGGATAACTTTCGAGTCTCCGATCATATTTTCGAAAATCGAATGGTCGAGGCTGTTTTCGCTAATTTTCAAAAATAACTTTTAATGTTCGACAAATCTTTAAAAATACAATCGGAAACTCGAAAGTTGTTCCCGATTGTATTTTCGAGGATTTTCAAACGTTCGAAGATATTTTCGAAAATTAGCGAAATACCTACATAAATTCGAAAATCTTCTAAAATTCGTTCCGTTTTTGGATCTTCAAGATTTTCCCGAGATCCGGGAATCCAAAAACGGAACAAAACTATGTAGTTTCGGCCATCTCTACTACTAATATGACATGATTTGTTATAACATTAGAATAATACACACCACGTATTTGTCAGAACCATGCAAATTTCATCCCACCAGTTATTGAATGTGATGATGACCACAGGACTCTTTTGTCTTTGCTTTTACTTACTGTATATATCAAGGCTTTAAAACGCAAGAAAAAATGATCATCTTAGCAGCACTAATTAGCAGGATGATAAACACTGGCAACGGAAGCTGAAGTAACAAGTAAGATTCTCCCAAGGGAGCTTCTGGCTTGTGATATGGGACTTACCATTGCTCTGGAAACCACTCCAGGTACGATTGTAATTGTCACATACAGTTTCATAGCCTCTTATTGATAAATCCATACTGGACACAGCCTGCATGACAGGAGAAAAAGGAGTTTAGATCAAAAAACATTCTATGAAGAACTGGTTTGTCAGACTGCAACATTGTAAATATTGTACATGGTCACAATACTTCTATTCTGCTAGCACATTTTATATTATTCAATTTTGTCAGTTTTTGTTACAAGAGTATGTGTGCCTATTGATATTTATATAATAAGGACCACATCATAGAAAAAGTGAATTGCAATATGTTTTATAAAGGTCACAAAAGCAGAAGCCCTAGGAACTAGCTGGAGACTGTAAGGCTAATTAGCCAGACAATTTATAGAAGGTGTCATCATCTTTCCGAGCCAGGTGTTCAAGGCTTACCATTAAGGTTCTCAGATACACAAGACGTGGGATATGATTGCAGGGATTTTACTACAGAAAGATTTCCTGTTTTATTTTGGTTAACATTATATGGATCATCCAAAAGGTAAGGTTTGAAATAAATGCTGAAATAGAGAATGTAAGACTTTTAACTGCACAAAACTGCAAGTATTTAATGCACCAATATGAATGAAAAAATCCTGGTTTAGGTTTTTGTTTTTTATGTGTATAAGCAATATAGCTTGTTTATCTTTCATAAGTATTTGTTTGGGCATGATTGGCAAATACAGTGTTTAGTGTGCTTGTATTTGAGATAGACCTTACAGCAATTTGTATGTATCTATTGGATGTGTTTGTATATTAGATATGTTTTGTATTTCTTTCAATCATTTTCAAGAAGTTATGTTTCCTTTTTGGGGCTTAGCTTATATATGTCTGTATGTGCACTGTGTTTAAATAATGAACCATTTTTACTTGTTAGAAGACCATTACATTCACTCAACTTTTACTATAGTGTACATATTTGTATATTGCATATAATCTACCTTGTTCCACCTTTAATGTAAAATTACCATCTATACAAAGAAGTCAAAAAGAAACTGTTTGGTAAAAAGTAGACTAATACTTTTTCGTCCAACCTTTATACCCTACTCATTAAAGGAATTGTACACTGAAAAAATTACTTTCCCTAATTTCAATCTACAAATGAATACATGTAAACAGCACTTAATCTATGTTTGTGCTGCTGCATGACTTCAATCCAGTACTTGTTTTGCTCAAGCTCAGTCCCCCAGCCCCCTGCCAGACTAATAGAGATCGCTGAACTTCCTGAAAAAAAACCCCATTAAAGTCAATGGGAGGAAATAGTTTGGATACATTACAGTTAAAATAGCAATGGTAACTTACTGTAAATGGCTGTGGCGCCTGGAAAATGGTCTGGGGAAAATGTACATATCACCAAAACTTTTTTAAACACTTCTTTCCCTCACGATCGGCAGTTGTCAGGTTTCCACATGCTACATTCGAGGGTTATGGCCAATTCGAGGGTAACTGAACGATACTTTCGAAGGTTACAGAACAATACATTCGCAGGTTACCGAAATTGACTGCTACATTCAAGGGTTACCGAAATCGACCGCTACATTCGAGGGTTATCGAACGACACATTCGAGGGTTACCGAAATCAACCACTACATTCAAAGTGTTACTGAAATCGACCACTACGTTTGAGGGTTACCAAATTCGACTAATATATTCGAGGGTTACCAAACGATACATTTGAGGGTTACCAAAATTGAAGGCTACATTCGAGGGTTACCGAAATCTAAGGATACATTCGAGGGTTACCAATTCAAGAAGTCCATGAGTTCAGTTCAACCAGAACTCGGGTTCTGGCTGAGACTATTTGACTCTCTGTGAGGGCAAACATGCTCAGTAATCCCTATGAGGCAGAATTTGGAGAGGGAATTTCCCACCATGCAGTTCATGTACCAACTGTCACCATTCCAGCTACAGCAAAATTATACATTACATTACATTACATAAACATAAGAGTTTATGATACTAAGGCACTTGATTAACAGCTGAAACGTAATATGTTTCAGATTAGATATCTAAGAAATAGGGGACAGATCAACAAATAAATGGTGCAGTGATATTTGGGAAAATTATAGTTTCCAGTAATGGGTAATTTAAAAAAAAAAAATAAATTCCCAGTGTACATATCCTTTAAAGGGCAAGTCCAGCCCTAAAATGAAAACTTACATACAGGTAAATCACCCCCCAAAACACTAAACGGTAATAGTTTGAAATCTGAAATATATTAGTCAAACCTGAAATCCTGCACAATGTCCTCTTTCCCGTTTCTGCTTCCAGGTTCTTCCAGTTAGCAACTATCAGTTATGGATTTGACAGTTGACATCACAGCCAATGACTGAATGTTAATCCCCTATCTGCCTCTTCTGAGCATGCTCAGGCTCAGAACCAGGTCACTAAATTGCTCAGTTTCCATGAGGCATCCAGAAGCATAGCAGGCATACAGTAATGAATTCATAGGACAAACTATGATATATCAACATATTTTAAAGAGACCATTCTTACTAAAAGATATTTCTTATGAGGGTGGAGTTGTCCTTTAACCCTTGCTAACAGTTGATCCAGTGGAAGACACACACAAAAAAAAAACAACTGAATGCCGAGGCCACACTGAACGTGCACACGCATGAGATTCACGCGCGTTGATGCCCGCTTTTGCTGCAATCCTTGTGATATTCAGGTATCAGAGCGCATGCTAATCGCATAATTTTTCCTAATTTTGGTGACTGTCTTCATTGTGATCCATAGGTTACTTATTCCATTAGATATTTTTTTTTGTATCCATGTCTTGAATGATTTCATAAAGTTTAATGATGTGGCCTTTTTGTGAAGGTTGTCATTCATCCAGGTCATGGTATATCTGTTGTATTCAGTTAGATCAACTGGACTTAAAATTTAGTTCTTGAAGACGCTTCGCTAGTCATCCGACTGGCTTTCTCAATTTAGAATGACTTGTACAAGTATCTGTGGCAATTATGTACCCTGGAAAGTCTCAATTAGCATACCACAGCCAGGTGTTAAGGGCGTGATTGTATAGTGGTGTTAAGAGGTGTTATAGGAACGCCCAGGGTAAGGTGTCAAAACAGCATTGTACATGGCAGACAGTTGGTGTCGAACCCCCCACCTCTATTTAGGCTTGGTTTCTTTATTTTCACATAAATGGCCTCCTTGACACCTATCTTGAACCAGTCACGTTCCTTTGCCAATATGTTAACATTAAAATCTTCAAAGGTATGTCCTTTATCCTTAAGATGCAGGTACAAGGCTGAGTCCTGACCAGAGGAATTGGCTCTTCTGTGCTGGGACATACGTTAATGCAAAGTTGGTTCAACACCAACAGTCTGCCATGTACAATGCTGTTTTAACACATTACCCTGGGCGTTCCTATAACACCTCTTAGCCACTATGCAATCACGCCCTTAACACCAGGGTGTGATATGCTAATTGGGACTTTCCAAGGTACATAATTGCCACAGATTCTTGTACAAGTCATTCTGAATTGAGAAAGCCAGTCGGATGACTAGCGAAACGTCTTTAAGAACTAAACTTCAAGTCCAGTTGATCTAATTGAATACAACAGATAATGATGTGGTCCCTTTTGTTTTCAAAGTTCTTTGCGAACCATGGCTTTTTAGTATGAAGCCAAAAGGAATAATCTAGGCCTGTCCAATGTTCTTATCAACTCAGTGTTTAAAGTTAATATCAGGCCACTTTTTTGGCAAACATTAGGAACATATGTATGTGATATGTCTTTGGCTGCATTTACTGTATAATAGATGCACGTGGTTGCCTGCACTGTTCTTACCTGTACTGCTTATTGTAATCCTGGAGTTAGTTATTTAAATGTGTTTGTATAACTGAATTGGTAGAATAGAGCCGCCATTCTATTTATCTTTAACTAAATTGGTACCCTGTTATCATTGCACACCACCAAACATTTTGTATTGTACTTGTGCACCCTCTGTAATGTATGGGACATTATATCACAGAATTACTTAGATAGATAGAAGATATTAGTGCGAGGGTGCTCAAACTATGGCCCGAGTGCCGGATATGGCCGTCCAAGGGGAGTTACCTGGCCCCTGCTCAGTGGAGTGTTTAGGGGTAATTTCTGGTACCTGGAGTTCCCTGCTCAGTGCAGTCTGCTGTTCCATTTCTCCTGGTGTCCATGGATTGTTACATTGAATGTTCCATAGCCTGTAACATTACAATGTTAATTTAGCTGTGAGTAAGAAGCAGCATGGGTTTGTTTAAAAAAAAATATTCAGTCTGCCCTGTGGTTGGTTATAACAAATATACAACAAATATGGCAACCTGATAAAGCTGAGTGGGTCCCACACTCAGCCATTAATAGGAAGGACAAGCCCTCCAATATAATACAACAATACAAATTAATAGCTGGATGAATTCCATGGAACAGGTTATTTATTATTATAGATCAATGATCTAGGAATGTACCCACAAAAAATATACAGAGCATATAAAAACCAAAATAAAGCACACATAAAATATTCAAAACGGAGAATGAATCGATTGTCCGTCTCAGCATAAAAGCACCCAAAGTCCGAAGTATAGAAATGGCAGCTAAAATCTACCTGTACTTACAACCCAGCGGACACCAGCACAAGCCAAGCGCACAAGCCCATATACCCTGGATCAGGACAGGGTCTGGAATAAAGGAAGGGAGTCCCTCTCCGTCAGAAGATGGAGGTAAGGTAAAAGAGGGGGAACATGCGACCAACTCCTGGCACTGCTGCTCACTTCTGCAGACTCACATATGCCTAAAGCTCACAGCAAGCTGTTAGGAGACTTCCCAGCTGATGTCTCAAGTCCTTCGGGCCACCTGGTGCTCTCACCACAGCCGTCCATGCTTAGGGCGGCGGTATATGGGTTTGTGCGCTTGGCTTGTGCTGGTATCCGCTGGGTTGTATTTGCAGATAGATTTCTGATGCTATTTCTATACTTCAGACTTTCGGTACTTTTATGCAGAGAAAACACCTTCTTATAACAGAAGGCATCTTGCAGTCTCATGCATCGTCCACAAAGCCTAAGAAACAAGAAGTAATTTCTTACTCCCATGTTTCCCAGAGTAAGGGGCAGACATATGCAAAATACTCCTTTATGTCCCTTAGCTTATGCATGTGTCCAGAACCACTGGCTAATAACATGCAATAAAGCTTAATATATATAGCCAATCATCTGACCTGCAAACACAACGTGTTTCGATCTTGTTAGATCTCATAAGTGCAAGATACAGATTCATGGCTCTATGGTGTAGGACTTGGGTATACAGTAAAAAAGGCAGCTAGAAAGCTTAGGGAGAGAGGGGCCAAAAGGAGCAAATAGCCCTTCACTGAGCATAACAGCTGAGAAAACACCTTGTTATAACAGAAGGCATCTTGCAGTCTCATGCTATATGAATAGCATTGCCCACAAAGCCTAAAGGCTTATATGCGATCGCAAAATGAATGGGATTTTGCGATCGCATGTCGGTCGTATATAAGATCGGGAGAGGTGGTTCCGGCAGGATCGCAGGAACGTCGCGTGAGCGGTCGGTCGGGTAAGTAATATCGTACTGGTGTATGGCCACCTTAAGAAACATTATCTGACCTGCAGACACAACGTGTTTCGATCTTGTTAGATCTCGTCAGTGCAAGATGCAGATTCATGGCTCTATGCGGTTCTGGACACATGCATAAGCTAAGGGACATAAAGGAGTATTTTGCATATCTCTGCCCCTTACTCTGGGAAATATTGTAGTAAGAAATTACTTCTTGTTTCTTAGGCTTTGTGGGCAATGCTATTCATATAGCGTGAGCCTGCAAGATGCCTTCTGTTATAAGAAGGTGTTTGCTCCGCTTTTATGCTTGGTGAAGGGCTTTTTGCCTCTCCCTAGGCTTTCTAGCTGCCTTTTCTGCAGTGCTTTAATGCTGAGACATATATGGACAATTGATTCATTCTCTGTTTAGAATATTTTGTGTGCTTTAATTTGGTTTTTATATGCTCTGTATATTTGTGGTGGGTACATTCCTAGATCATTGATCTATAATAATAAATACCCTGTTCCGTGGCATTCATCCTATTTATTTGTATTGCCCTGTGGTTGACACCAGCATAGACTATATCAACATATACCATGCAGCTGCCTGAGGTGATTGCTGAGATTGGGTTTGTATACTGCCAGTGCTGGATTTAGGCGTCAGGAACCTGTAGGCACAGATCATTTGTTGCCTTAAAGGGTAACTCCACCCCCCAAACTACTATAAACCTCACAAGGTTGAGGTTTATAGCAATTCCCTGCAAAATAGCATAATTTAATTTGGGCGATAGAGCTGCCCTTTAAGCCCTACCCACTATTAGTCACACCCACCACCAATCCCACTCATTTCCAGCCACGTACCACACCCACTGCAGAAGAAAATAGTTCCTTTTTTTGAAAACTTGTATTTGTGCTGAGCTTACCCTTTAACTATATATTAAATATATTAATGCCCACAGTAACAGGCAAATATATTAATTCCTACAGTGACTGGTACATGCGAAGGCTGCTGGTATGGGGCATGTTCTGGTTATGGGGGATTTTAACTACCCTGAAATAGATTTGAGTAATGGAACTGCCAGCACCTCAAAAGGTATAAAGTTCTTAAATTTCCTATATGAGCATTTTCTTTCACAGATGGTAGAAGTTCCTACTAGAAAGAATGCGTTGTTGGATCTGGTGATATCTAATAACCCAGAGCTCATTTTGGAGATGAAGGTAATGGGAAGCTTAGGGAATAGTGACCATGATATAGTGTCATTTAATATAGGTTGCAGAAAACTAAAGTGCACTGGCTTAACAAAAACTTTTAACTTTAGGAAAGCTAATTTTATGCTTTTAAAGGAATCCCTCCTGCTCATAGACTGGGGGGAACTGTTTCTAGGTAAAGATACTGAGCAGATGTGGACCACTTTTAAAGGGATATTAAACTATAACATTTCCAAATCGGTACCTTTAGGAAACAAGTGTAAAAAAATTAGGTCCACTCCTGCATGGCTTAATGCTCAGGTAAAAAGGGAAATGGAAAAAAAGAAAAGGGCTTTTAAAATTTTGAAAGCAGAAGGCACAGAACAGGCTTACAGGGACTTCAAAAGTTGTAATAAAGAGTGCAAGAAAGCAATTAAACTAGCTAAAATAGAAAATGAAACACGGATTGCCGAACAAAGCAAGTCCAACCCCAAGATGTTTTTTAAGTATATAAATGGTAAAAAAATGAGGACTGAGAATGTGGGACCATTAAATAATGGAGCTGAGGTGGTTGTAGAGGATGGCGAAAAGGCTAATCTGCTAAACCGTTTTTTTACATCGGTTTTTACTGTTGAGAATCCTTACAGTAGGGATTGTAACAATGTGCAGGGAGGAAATGAAGAGTCTTCACATTGGATAACAGAGGATATGGTACGGAATCAATTAGACAAAGTTAATATCAATAAAGCGCCAGGACCAGATGGATTGCATCCTAGGATTTTAAAAGAGCTTAGTTCAGTTCTAGCAAGACCACTGTGTCTCATATTTTCAGATTCGCTTTTGTCTGGGGATGTGCCGCTGGATTGGAAAAAAGCATGTATGTAATACCAATATTCAAAAAAGGTAGTCGTTCACAGCCTGGTAACTATAGACCTGTAAGCCTAACATCAGTGGTAGGGAAGGTGATGGAAACTTTGTTAAGGGATCATATCCTTGACTTTGTCTCCAGAGATCATCTTATTAGTAGTAGTCAGCATGAATTTATGAGAAATAGATCATGCCAGACAAATTTAATTGGTTTTTATGAAGAAGTGAGTAAGAAGTTAGATTCAGGCACAGCTGTGGATGTGGTATATTTGGATTTTGCAAAAGCCTTTGATACTGTGCCACATAGGCGACTAATGTATAAACTGAGGACTGTTGACCTTGAAGAAAACATTTGTTCATGGATAGAGAACTGGTTATTGGACCGCAAACAGAGAGTGGTGGTTAATGGAGCTACATCTATGTGGGCTAAAGTTCTAAGCGGAGTTCCTCAGGGTTCTGTACTGGGGCCGCTTCTGTTTAATCTGTTTATAAATGACTTAGAAGGGGGCATTGAGAGCAAGGTCTCTGTGTTTGCTGATGACACTAAATTATGCAGAGCTTTGGAAACTTCCAATGATGTGCAAGTGCTGCAAGCAGACCTAGATAGATTATCAAAATGGGCAGCAGAATGGCAGATGAGATTCAATGTTGATAAATGTAAGGTGATGCATTTGGGATTTAATAATCCCTGTGCCACCTACACCATAAATAACTCTGTGTTAAGTGCATCTGAAATGGAAAAAGATTTGGGGGTTCTGGTAGATAACAGACTTAGCTGTAGCAAACAATGCCAGGTAGCAACAGCTAGAGCTAGCAAGATATTGTCTTGTATAAAGAGGGGAATGGAATCAAGAGAGAAAAATATTATTCTCCCTCTTTACAAGGCACTGGTAAGGCCACATTTGGAATATGCGGTGCAGTTTTGGAATCCCATATACAAAAGGGACATCTTGGAAATTGAGGCAGTTCAGAGAAGGGCAACTAAATTAATAAGGGGAATGGAGGGGCTTGAATATGCAGGCAGATTAGACAAGTTAGGGCTGTTTACATTGGAGAAGCGGCGGTTGCGTGGGGACATGATAACCTTATACAAATATATTAATGGCCCATACAGTGAACTCTCTGGTGCATTGTTCACTAATAGGTCATATCAGAGGACTCGTGGACATCCTTTAAGGTTGGAAGAAAAGAAGTTTCATCTTCAAGTTAGGAGAGGTTTCTTTACAGTGAGAACGGTGAAACTGTGGAACTGTCTTCCAGCAGAGGTGGTAATGGCAAGTTCATTGAATAACTTTAAAAAAGGCCTGGATAAGTTTCTAAAACTAAAAAATATTGAGAATTACTGGTATTAATGCATATAGATCTGGTTGATCCAGGGATACTTTCCGATTGCCGTTTGGAGTCAGGAAGGAATTTTCCCCCCCTTTTTTTAGCTGGGGTTTTTTGCCTTCCTCTGGATCAACTGTTAGGTAGGGTTAAAAAAAAAAAAAAAAAAAGTGAATAGGTTGGACTTGATGGACGAATGTCTTTATTCAACCTTAATTACTATGTTACTATGTTACTATGCAAGTTTGCCCACAGTGACTGGTACATGCAAGTTTGCCCACAGTGACTGGTACATGCAAGTTTGCCCACAGTGACTGGTACATGCAAGTTTGCCCACAGTGACTGGTACATGCAAGTTTGCCCACAGTGACTGCTACATGCAAGTTTATCCACAGTGACTGGTGCATGAAAGTTTGCCCACAGTGACTAGTATATTCAAGTTTGCCCACAGTTACTGGTATATACACTGCTCTGTGCAATGGGTTTCTAAATAGTGTACCTATTATATGACGGATGTTTGAAGGTAGGTCCTTACTGTAATGGAGCTTAGTGACCAGGGAAAGAAATATTGAGAAATCCTGGTGGTATAGTATTGTGTGTAGCAATGTATGTATAAGTACTGCATATGCAAAGCTGACCAATCGTTGCAAATACACAGCAGCGATCATTACGTATGCTTTATACAGAACAATCGTTGTTCAATATAAGCCCATATATGGGCCAATGTTATCGCCTCTCTGTACTGTAGTAAAGGGACCAATCTGTAAATCCTTATACATTTATGATATTCCACAAATTCTGTTGGATCAGTGTCACAGCTAAGTGCGTCGTTGCAAAAATAGTGGGCGTGGCATGTGGAGGTGGGTATGGTGGGCTAACTAACAGTGTCTGTTGAACTGGAGGGCTGGCATAACAGTGGCTGCTGAACCTTCCAGCACTCAAGTTCAGCAGACACTGATAGTTCAGTCCTTCAATTCAGCAGACACTGTTAGGTCAGCTATTCAGTTCACCAGACACTGTTAGTTCAATCTTTTAAGTCTTCTTTCCACTTTACCAGCCACTGTTAGGTCAGCCCTCCAGTTTAGCATGCACTGTTACATCAGCCTTCCAGTTGAGCAGACACCGTTAGGTCAAACCTCTAGTTTACTAGACACTGGTAGGTCAGCCCTCCTGTTCACCAGACAGTGTTGGCTTAACAGTGGCTGGTGAACTGGAGGGCTGATTTAGCATTGGCTGGTAAATTGGAGGGCTGACAGCAGTGTCTAGTAAACTGGAGGGCTGATAGCAGCAGATTGTGAACTGGAGGGCTAACCTAGCAGTGGCTGGTAAACTAGAGGGCTAACCAAATAGTGTATAGTGAACTGGAGGGCTGACCTTACAGTGGCTGGTAAAGTGGAGGGCTAACCTTACAGTGTCTGCTGAACTGGAGGGCTATATATACATATATATATATATATATATATATATATCAAAGAACTAATGGAGAGCACTCCTTACTTGGATGAGTGCCTGGGTGCCGTCACCATGAATACATACAATATCTGTGAAATAAAGGATGCACTCTCAGGTCTTGTGAATAAGCAAACACTTTTTAATGGTGTCGGTTTTTATGTTTCCACCCGGGCCGTCTTCAGAACATCTGATCATACTCCCGTCACTTTCGACGGACCCCTCCGACACACCTCCATTGTGATGTGTAGTGTGAACAAATAGGAAACGGGGGCGGGATTAAACCACGCCCCCCCCGGAACAGCGGGGCATATTAACCCGTTCTGGTGCAAAATATGTGGACTGACACTATAAAGTGCTACAAGATTAAAATTTGAATAAAAGATGATGCTGTGACTATATCTCTAAGAACTCTATAAGTTACAATAAGATCAATAATAAAGTGCTATAAATTGGAACCTTAAAATACAAAGCGACTGTGCCTTGTTTGTGATAATAACTAAGTATTAAAAAGAATCTGCCACTAAATGTGGACAGACTACAAGTTACATTGTAAATATTTAGTAATCTATGAGCAGAACAAGGATACTGACTAGCTACAAATCTGGAACTATCTGAAGGCCACGAATATAAAGATAGGCACTGGAGCTGAATTGAAGGGACTGGCCCCAAATATAATCCAATTAAAGAATAAAATACAAACGAGGTAAATAACAAATGTAAAATGATTACTATTTTCTAAATCGGGAAAAAGTAAGTAGAAACCTAACTTCGAACAGCTCTGGAAGGTGTGAGGGACACGATAATCTAAACTGATAAAGAAAAATTTAGGTAAATTTGTAAAAAACATAAGCCTATAAATCTGTAAATTTATAAAAAGCACTGTAAAGCCAATTGTTCATTGAGTCCATCTGGAGACATGGTTCTTGGTTGATAAATCCATTTTGCTTCCAAGCGTTGCAGGATGTTTTCGTTATCCTCTGTAATGGCTTGTCGTAGATTAAGACCATTAATAATTATGGATCGTTTTCCCCATGAATTTATAAATTTATTTATAATACTAGATATATACTAGCAAAAGTGTGTCCGTTGGTGCACAGTTTAATTGTGTGTATGTTTTGCTATGTGTGGATATAGTGGACATAGAATCTTTACACAGGTATATTGTAAACTGTTACTCTAACAGTCACCAGCATCCAGAGGAGGCAAATAGGATAATCCTGCAGGTGTGAGAGTAGACCCAGGCAATCCTGCCACACTGTTTAGTTCAAAGTAAACATGCTATGTTCATACTTATTAGTATTGACCACGGCAAGGGCCACATTTATAGCTGCTTATGTTACGACTTGGGAGCACAGGATACTGATTAGCTTTATAGATAAAAGGGCATGTCTACCCCCAAAACTGTAATTTTACCCACTACTGGCCCCAATGTGTAGTTTAAAAAAAATCCTTACCTTACATCTCTGCTCCTTATAGTTCTCCTGCAATGTCTGTTCAAAGTCCAGAAAAAGGAGCTGTCTTCCCGCCCAAAAGGTTTCTGCCCCTGATCTGTCCTCTCAGTTGTTTGTGTCATGCGCAGGGGAGCCCTTTCCCCCCCCTCCCTCTCACCATCCGAATCCCTCTCTGCCTTCCTCCCCCCTGCCCAACCTCAACCGCCATTTTAGTTCTGTAATAAAAGTTTCCCAATCATACTGACATCCCTTCGATCCCACGGCTGTCTTCTTAGCCGGTAGCCGTGTCTATGATTGGCTGACCGGCAGGCAATCACAGATGCAGCTGCCAGTCCGGACCCTCCCTGCAGCTTGTGGTTTGCAGAGAGGAGAAGAAGACAGCCACAGGAGCGAAGGGACTGCAAGTATGATTGGGAAACTTTTTTTACAGAACTAACACAGCGGTTGGGAGTGGGCAGGGGAGGGGGACATTATAGCAAAAAATGTATTTAGGGTGGACAAGCCTTTTAAGGTGAGGTGGTTTTAAATGAGCTAAAAGCTCCCCAGAGAGTATAAAATGAAATAGAGCCTTCTTATAACAGAAGGTACCACATAGCCTCATGTTATTATAATAGCATTGCCCTAATAATCTAACATATAAACAAATATTTCTTGCTTCAAGTTTACCTAGAACTTTATATACTCTTTGATAGAGACCTAATTGAAAAACTTGCTTCAGAGCACTATTTAATAACCGATAACTGCTTTTTATTTCAGTATTACAGTAAATGCTTGGTATACCTGCCTGGCTTTACCACTAAGCAAAAGGCTAATTAACCAACTATTAATAGTGGCTGCCAATTCAAATGCACCTCTAGAATGCTGGTCCCACCCCCACATGACATCAGACCCCACTCACCACGCCCCCTTTCCCACCCTGCCCGGAAGCCTGAAAGGGCAAGGTGGGATGTCTGCAGGAAGCAGACACAGGGGTGTGGTTTAAACTGCCATTTTGGCTAAATCATATTGAAATAGGGATCTCAGCTCTGTAAGTAAGTTTATGTATTTTGTATATTTTCTCTTGTACCCAATATAAATCAGTGCTATACATTTATTAATGGACTTTTAAATGGTAATAGTGAGATAGTACACACATACATATACACCTTTCCTATATGTAATATCCTATACCCCCCACCTCATTGGTAGCTACTAAAAACTCAGTGCAATCTCAGTGCAATCTCCTATGAAGATATACATTTATTTATATAATATAAGTGATAAGGGATATATATCTCACATGGAGGGTGGTTATATACGTGCCTAACAGAGTGCCCCGAAGCCGAGACTGGTAAGTACAATTTTGCTCACAGTGTGACGGCTGCAGTGTTGAAACCTTGTGTATGAGATTACCCTTTTTAAAGCAACCAAACGACTGTACAGCCATGTTTTCCAGTGTATAAAGAACATACAAGTTTGCCTACAGTGTGACTGAATACATAAGTTTTTACAGTGTGACTGATAAATACAAGTTTTCCCACCACAGCATAACTGGTACATACAATTGTGCCCACAGTGTGAATTGTACATGCAAGTTTGCCCACAGTGTGACTGGTACATACAAGTGTGCCCACAGTGTGATTGGTACATACATGTTTTACACCATGTAACTTGTAACATATAAGTTTGCCCACAGTGTGACTGGTACATACAAGTAAGCCCACAATTTGACTGGTACATACAATGTGACTGGTACATACAAGTTTGCCTACAGTGTGACTGGAACATATTAGTTTGTCATAAAACAAAGAGACAGCCAAATAACCAACCAACAGAAAGTATATTGCAATAAATAGCCTAGATCCAACCAAGGCTAAAATAGCAAAAGATATTATTAGTTGGCACACAGCGTGACTAGTACATACAAGGTTGCCCACAGTTTTACTGGCACATACAAGGTTGTCCACAATGTGACTGGTACATACAAGTTTGCCCACAGTGTGACTGGTAAGATACATGGTTTCTACAGTGTGACTGGTACATACAAGTTTGACCACAATGTAACCGGTACATACAAGTTTTCCCATAGTGTGACTGGTACATACAAGTGTGCCCAGTGTGACTGGTACATACAAGGTTGCCCACAGTATAATAGGTACATACAAGTGTGCCTACAGTGTGACTGGTACATACAAGTGTGCCTACAGTGTGACTTGTACATACAAGTTTGCCCACCGTGTGACAGGTACATACAAGTGTGCCTACAGTGTGACTAGTACATACAAGGTTGCCCACAGTGTAATAGGTACATACAAGTTTGCCCACAGTGTGACTGGTACATAACAAGTGTGCCCACAGTGTGACTGGTATATAACAAGTGTGCCCACATTGTGTCTGGTACATACAGGTTTGCCCACAGTGTCAATGGTGTATAACAAGTGTGCCTACGTTCTACATGAAGATCTTAAAAATTGAAAAATGAACCATTTGAAAATGTGAGATTTTCCTACAAAACAGAATGCCGAAATCTGACCTGAAACCCAATACTTTATCACTTTGCATGTGTCGCTTACACTTAGAGAAAAACTATTTGTGCCTGTACAGAATTTCACACTGTAATAATCTCTGTTGGTATGACACCGCACTACATCACTCTCCCCATTTTGTAATTATAAACAGACACATTATTTTATACAATAGGAAAGATGTAAACTCACAACACACATTGTAGGAAAGGCACTCCGATGAATCACATAGTGTATGCAGTACAAGAAATAAATAATTCATGGTTGAGCACTCGCAAGATTTAAACAAAATCTGATAATACACAGAATCACTGTGTAATGTCTCTGAGCGAGCTGAAACGTATAGAGATGTGAGATCTTATCATGCATTTTGTGGATACTTTGTCTAAAGGTGGCCATACACAAAAACAATGAAACTAGTGTATAGAGGCTGTTCCCAACCATTCCGAATGCCGATGAACGACTGTAGTCGGCACTCCGATCGATCAGGAATGACAGAAAATTTCCGTTGGTCTGTATCGGCTCCCTTTACTTTAAGTTATGGGGATCGGTTGGCCGCAAGAAATCTCAGGACACTAATCTGGTAGATGAAAACTGTACGCTCTGGCACTCTTCTACAAAATAATATTGGGAAGTAGAAATTAAATATCCTACCTCCCTTTCATCTTTAAAAGGTAAAAGATATCAAGGGGAAATGTGGAAGGCAAACTACTGGAACTTCACAGCTGACATCCTAACTAGACTAATAATGCAACTATAGGTGTACTACTACTACTACTATAGGTGTATACCCGTGGTACTAGGCTATGTCCAGACGAACTTCTTTCACTAATTTTGTAGGATTTTCCTCAGCAGTTCCAGATGTTTTGCCATCAGTAAAATTCTGCATGTAACTGTTTTCTATCCACAGCCTCTAGGAAGCTGCCAGGAAAATGCCTGCAAAATTATTGAAATAAATTGTCTTAGGGAAGGGCCACACTAGTGCGTTTTTCGCGTGTTTGCGCACGTGTTTTTGCTCACGATTCGCTAACATGGAAATTAAGGGAGCGCAAAATTCCCGCGATTTACGATGCACGCGCATTTTAGTTTTGCGTGCACCATTTTTTTACGCAAACGAATGCGTTTTTATAATATTAAAGGGCATGTCCACCCTTTATAAAAACTTTTGGGACAAAGCAGGGGACAACCGCTATATTCATTAATCTAAAATCGTTGTCAATCTCTACTTACAACTCCTCGATCCTCCGCTGTTCTGGTCCAGCTCCCCTGCCCGCCGGAACTGCAAGCAGGGGGCCGGACCGGCAGCCACCGCTGTGATTGGCAGAGAGGTAGCCAATCACAGCTGCGGCTGACTTCACTGCAGACAGCGCAGGATCGAGGAATTGTAAGTAGAGATTGACAATGATTTTAGATTAACAAATATAGCGGTTGGGGGTGGGGCTTTTAAAGCTACATTACTCCCTGGCTTGGAGTGATTGGGAGGGAAGGAGGGAGAGGGGGGAAAAAGGCTCAACTGAGCATGCCTCATACCTTAATGAGGCTAGCCAAGATACAGGCACAGGAAGAGGCACTGACACCCTACCCAGCAGTTTCCTGCACGTTAAAGAGGCAGAACAGGAGCATTGATGTAAGGTAAGGATTTTTTTCTTTTGTACAGTGGGGCCAGTAGTTGGTAAAATTTTAGTTTGGAGGGTGGACATGCCCTTTAAATTACAAAAACTCATGCGCAAATGCGGCACAATCCGCGTCAATGCACAGAAATCGAATATACAAAAGAGATATAGAACCTGGCACTAGCGTTAATTATAATCAATCTTTTTAACGAAGAAAGGGGTGCTTCTGGACTGCAAAGACAAATACTGAAACACATGAGAAAGAAAGCTACAGTACTAATTAGGGCACACCCGTAAATATCTAGGAAAGAACAGAGTCCAACAAAAATATATATAGGCGCCTATTCTGGCATCCTATTTGTACGCAAAATAAAGATTTAGGATTTTTACTATACATATATATTTATGTTGGACTATGTTCTTTCCTAGATATTTGCAGGTGTGCCCTAATTAGTACTGCAGCTTTCTTTCTCATGTGTTTCAATGTACAGAAATTGTGCACGCGATAACGTTCGCGATTGCATGCTCAAATTAGTGCGTTGTTGTACAGCCTCAGCCTTAATGTAGCCTTAAAGGGCATCTATAGTGGGAAAATTAACTTTTTATTCTTTCTTTCCATGTGTTCTATAATTCCCCACAACCCCTAGAGTGTCTTCACTTTGTTCAGATTCCCTCTCTCTACTGAGATACACCAGTTAGAAGAATACTTGATTGCATTCCTCTACTTCTACTTGGACTGTCAATCAATTTCCTGTGACGTGATCCCCTTCCCTTCTCTGTAATAAACATAGAGATAGGATCATTAGCAGGGGGAGAGAGGTAGCTTTGATGGTAGATATAAGGCTGCACTTGACCCCCCTTCTTAATAGCTTTCATTGATTGATGATGGGTCACAAAGTGAGAGATCGTAAACTGTACTGTTCTCCTTCTTCTTCCTGTCTCCAGGACAGCTTGCTTTCTATTGGCCACTGTGCGTGGGTGTGTTTTTCAGGATGTTGAACTTTTAACTCCTACTGCACATGATAAGCTTGTCGGTAAGTCGGAGTTGAGACATGGAGGAGGTAACAGAGGGGAGGGGGAGGGGGGGGAGTGCTGCACAGAGATCTGACATCATGGTTAAACAAAGTCACTGACAGAGATAGGTTTAAGGCAGCACAGAGTACATGAATTTAACTTTGCAAAGGAGCAATGTGTTTTTTTACTATAGATGCCCTTTAATCTGCAGAAACCAATTAGATGTTGTCTAACTACATTAGAGTAGTAAAATACTAGCATCTGATTGGTTGCTACATATTAGTAATACTAGAAAATGTCTGCACCTCTTATTACATACAGTAAATCTGTTAGTTTCACCTGAACTTCACTATGACTCTAGATTGCACTTATATAATTGATTTCACAGTTTGACTTTGTTCACAATACAAGGTGCCGTTAAAGGCATATACGTTATAATTGCACGTTTCCAGGGGGGTGTTGCTGTACATGTGCACTGCAATTTCTCAAGGCGAGGGAGCGCATCTACAGGGTTATTCAATAAAAGTTCTTATCATTAAAAATGATGCTATTAAAATGGCGATAGTGTGGCTAGGCCACTAGCCAACAATAGTGTACATTTCTTAATGTGCTCGGCTGAAAATAGCTTTAGCTTCTAGTACTTCACATACTCAGGGGAGTCTGTCTGTCAAGGAGTCAGCGGCAGCCACATCAACATTGAGTTGCTAGGGCTTGGTAATTATTCTGTGCGCTCCAAGGATGAATCTAACTATACGGAGTTCAGTGGGGGGAGATTAACATGAACGGACTGGACACATTTTGCCAAAGGCTTCTACAGCTATCAGAGCTAACGACAGAATTTAGAACTGTCGCAACCTGGGCTTGACGCTTAAATTTCAGAGTTCTAAAGCAAAACTTCCACCAAAGATTCTGGATTAAAGGGCATGTCCACCCCCAAAACTATAATCCCCCCAACTACTGGCCCCACCATGTAGTGTAGTTTAATCCTTACCTCACATCCCAGCCCATAGGGTTCTTCTGTAAACCCCCCCCAAAGTCCCAAAAAACCACCAGGGGATAGCAGGGCTCTGCCTGCTATCTTGCCTCGTTAGATATTTGCCATGGCACTGCAGCCCTTCTCCCCCTCCCTCCCCCTCCCTCTCCCTCCCGTTCTACTATCCCTCCCCCTAGCGTTAAACCCCCTTAATATGCTGCTCCCCCATGTCCCCCAGCCCCAACCGCATGGTTTTTTTTTCAAAAAGCTCCCCAAACTCTTACTTAACTCTCCGCTTTCCTCCGCTGCACTGAATGACCGGCAGCCGCGTCCGTGATTGGCTGCCGCTCAGCCAATCACAGAGCGGACTGCCGGTCCCGCCCCTCTGTGCATCTCGCAAGCAGAGGGCCGGCAGTGCGGGGAGGATCGAGGGGAGGTAAGTAAGAGTTTGGGGAGCTTTTTGGAAAAAAAAACCATGCGGTTGGGGCTGGGGGACATGGGGGAGCAGAATATTAAAAATGTATTTTAGGGGGGGACATACCCTTTAAACTATATCCAGACACGACAGCATAATGGATCCTAGAGGGTTCCTTTATTTACTTCTGGGTAATTTTCCATGTTTCCATGGAAGCTTTTAAGTAAATGCTGTACTTCTATGAGAATTTTTGGTTTCTAGGTATTATGTAGTTTAGTTAAGTGTTTTTTTTTTTAGTAATGTTTAAGGTTTTTGTAGATGATAAAGGAAGAACAATCAAGGTGAATTCAGGAGTTGATATGCTGGGAACCCATTCCGAGGAGGTTCACATAGCTATAGCATTACTAATCCAGGGACCTGTTCTGCTTTTTCAGATGTTGAAAATGGATGTAAACAAACTGAACACAACATTACTCCGGAAGTTTCGTCAAGGAGTTGCTGCAGCCCTTGGCTTGTCGCCACAACAAGTTCACATCAATCGCCTCAATGTAAGTGCACGTTCATTGTCCAAATATACTATGTTTTTGCAAACTTTTAATATACAGTATAGCTTTCTGCACTAAACAATGACTTGACTTTACACTGGAGAATAATGTATGCATTGTAGTTAACTCTTTCTCACCTAAAGTACTGCTTCATATTACTGTACAGCAAGCAGTAACTGTCCTTCGATGACTGGATGTGTGTTGCAAAGCAAGCTAGTTCCTCTTGCTGATCTATGTGTACATGTGTATATGAGTAATCACAAGCTTGTGATGTTAAAGGTGAAACCAGGATAAGCCAATCTGTTTGAGAACTCAAGAAATGCATTTATTTATGATTTATTTGGGATAAAAAAATTATATACAATTTTTTAATAAATGTGCTTAAGATTGTAAGCTCTTCGGGGCAGGGCCTGATGTGAATGTATACATGTAATTGTAAAGCGCTATGAAAGATGTTAGCGCTATATAAGTCCACAATAATTATAATAATAATAATAATGTTACATTAATTTATTCAAAAGATAAAGGAGGTATAAAAGCACACTATTACTATTACTACTATTACTATAACAACTATATTCTCAATATTTTTTCGTTTTAGAGACTTATCTAGGCCACTTTTAAAGCTATTCAATGAACTTGCCATTACGACATCTGCTGGAAGACAGTTCCACAGTTTCACCATTCTCACTGTAAAGAAACCTTTTCTAACCTGAAGATATAACTTCTTTACTTCCAATCTTAAAGGATGTCCATGTGTCCTCTGATATGACCGATTAGTGACAGGTATCCCACCCCTCCCCGATCGTCCTGGTGTCTTCCTCATTCTGGGGTGGTCTCACGCACTCCAGCGAGACCACCCCAGATTCCCAGACTTGAGAGGAGACTTACATCTCCTCCCAAGTCACGCCTACTTTCTAAGGCCACACCCCCGGAGCACCCGGGAACGCCCCTAACCCCTTCCTAACGCCACCTCCCACCACCCTAGAACATTGGACACGCCCATTTTGACACACCCCATTTTGACACTCCAATGTAAACAGCCCTAACTTCTCTAATCTGCCTGTATAGCCAAGCCCCTCCATTCCCTTTTTTTTAGTTGGCCTTCTCTGAACTGCTTCCATTTCCAAGGTGTCCCTTTTGTATATGGGATTCCAAAACTGCACTGCATATTCCAAATCCATTGTATTGTATCTACAGTATTTACCACCTTCTGTATGACTATGATAGAATACATTTATACTGTATATAACTGGGAATAAAATTAAGATTAAACAGATTGTTTAATGTGTTATCGGGGGAACTTTTGATTTGCATAAAAAATGGTGATGGCATGTACAAAAATGTATTGCAGCGCATTACATAGAGTAGCATATCAACTCTGGTAAAATGCTTGCCACACAGTAGTAAAAAAATGCTTAGCACATGACTACTGGTAAAATAGTTGGCACAGACTGGTAAAATGCTTGGCATGCAGACGCTGATACACTGGGAAACTGACACTGGTAAACGGTTGGCACTGCACACAACCAGACACTGGTTATATGCTTGGCACACAGATAATGGTAAAATTGCTTAGTACACAGACCAATGGTAGTTTTGGAAACTTTGCACAAAATGGGGCCCTCTTCTTGGCCAAGGGCCCTGGTGCAGTCTCATCCCCTGCAACCCTGGTAGCTACGCCCCAGCCAGAAAGGGATGCTGGGAACTGTAGTTCAATCTCCAACTAAGATAATTTGAACCATATGCTGTTGGGGCTGATTTGCTCCCCTGAAAGGTGCTTTTATTTCTGTTGTCTGTCCAGAAAGGGTTGCTGGGAGTTGTAGTTCAGACAATAGAAATAAAACCATTCAGGAGAGCAACAAATCAGCCCCAACAACACCCACAGGGTTTAAAGGGCATGTCCACCCCTTATAAAAACTTTTGATATGCGGTAGGGCATGCTCCCCCAGCCCCAACCGCATTAATATAATTGTTAGAAGGTGCCCCGATACTTACTTACCTTCCCTCTCTCCTCCACCGCAGTGTTCCGGCCCTCTGCTTGCATGGAATTGCAAGCAGGGGGCGGGACCGGCAGCCGCGTCCGTGATTGGCTGAGTGGCAGCCAATCACGGTCGCGGCTGCCGGGAGAGAGGGAAGGTAAGTAAAGATTGGGGGACTTTCTAACAATTATATTAATGTGGTTGGGGCTGGGGGAGCATGCCCTACCTCATACCCAAAGGGTCTAATGTTAGGGGGAGGCAGAGAAAAACGGGAGGGAGAGGGAGGGGGGAAGGGCTGCACTGAGCATGCCTCAAACCTTGACGATGTTGAGGCAGACTCAGGTACAGCATGAGTCACACACTGCTCCTACACAGCAGTTTCCTGGACTTTGGAGGGGCACAGCAGGGGAACTATTTTGAGCAGAAATGTAAGGTAAGGCTTGTTTTAAACTACTTGATGTGGCCAGTAAGGGGTTAAATTTAAGTTTTGGGGGTGGACAAAAACAGGCAGTATCAATAACAACCCACCCCACACTCTTATGCCCAGGGCTTAAGCAGGGATAGGCAACCAGTATATCTCCAGAGTCCAGATGTTTCAAAACTACAACACCCAGCATTCCTCTGCAAGCAGTTATAGAGTTGTAGTTTTCAAGCATCTGGACTCTGGAGATATACTGGTTGCCTATCCCTGCTGAAAGAAGGAATAAAAAAACATCAACAGCAACCCAACCCCAGTATTGTACTCAAGCAGTTAGAAAAAAAAGCGAGAATTTCCAAACAGAACTCAAAGCAACCAGCTTACCTGACACACGGCCTCCCACAGCTTCTGGCTTTCTGCTCAATGTGCTCTGCGCAGGAATTGCCATAGCAGCCCTCACTTTGCCTCCCATTAACCCACCAGGTAAACACTAGGCAGGTCACTGGTGGGGCATGCATTCCCAAATCCCCTGGGTCCTAGAGCCACAGCGCCACTACACAGCGCCACTACAAGATAGTGAATTGCACAACGCAGTCAGAAGCACACAAGAATCATGCCATTGTGGCCTATTCCTTACCAAAATAAGTCATTTAAGTGATATAATTAAGTGATAATTTAGGGCAGTATTACATATATCACAACACATGGTTAAAGGGTATGTCCACCCTAAAAATGAATTTTTAATATATGATTGCCCCTGTCCCCCCAGCCCCAACTGCTCTATTTATACTTTTAGAAATTTCCCCAAACTTTACTTACCTCCCCTCTTTCCGCTGCGCTGCCGGCCCTCTGCTTGCGAGAAAATGCAAGCAGAGGGGCGGGACCGGCAGTCGCGTCTGTGATTGGCTGAGTGGCAGCCAATCACGGACGCGGCTGCCTGGAGTTCATTTTGGCGGGGGAAAGAGGGAAGGTAAGTACAGTTTGGGGAGCTTTCTAAAAATATAAATAGAGTGGTTGGGGCTGGGGGGACAGGGGGAATACTAATATTAAGGGTTTTATGCTAGGGGAGGGAATCCTGAGAGGGAGGGGGAGGGAGGGGGAGAAGGGCTGCAGTATGCATGCCAAAATTCTCCCGGAGGCCAGGTAGGAGGCAGAGTCCTATATGGACTCTGCTATCCTCCTGGTGGGCAGTTTTTGGGACTTTGGGGGGGGACTACAGGAGAACCTTATGGAGCTGGGATGTGAGGTAAGGATTAAACTACACTACATGATGGGGCCAGTAGTTGGGGGGATTATAGTTTTGGGGGTGAACATGATATTGGTTGATTGGTAAACTACACTTTCCAGCATTCCTTACCAGACTTACAGGGAGATTCAATAAAAGATCTTATTGTTAAAAATGGTGCTAATTTTGCCCCAACCATTGTTAAAAATGGTGCTAATTTTGCCCCAACCAATCAGATATTATTTAACATTTGAAAGGTAACATCTGATTGGTTGGGGCAAAATAAGCAACATTTTTAACAAACTTTTATTGAATAACCCTGATATAGAGATGACCAAAACTACACAGTTTTGTTCAGTTTTCGGATTCCAGGATCTCGGAAAATCCAGAAGATCGGAAAACGGAACGAATATTCAAAGATTATTGAATGTACGGTGCTTTTTTTCGATAATTTTCAAAAATACGATCGGAGACCACTTTCAAATTTCCGATAATTGTCGAAAATAGCCTTGAATGTTAGATTTTCGAAAATATGATCGGAAACTCAAAAGTGTTCTCCGACTGTATTTTCTAGGATTTTCGAACGTTCAAAGATATTTTCGAAAATAGCACCGTACATTCGGAACAAATTTTTTCAAATTTTCGAAGTTCCGAAATCTGTAGGACCCGTCTGGATTCGGACGGATCTTTCAAATTTTGGGAACCGAGGGGTTCCATGTCGGACCCCGGATCCCATCTCTACTGATAGAGATCTACTGATAGATCCCATCTGATAGTGTTCTCATAACATATTTATTGCTGCCCTGGAAGATGTGGGTTTTTGATAGTATTTCAATAACTCCAGTAAGGGATGCAGGCAGTGGGAGGTAGTTCAAACATCAATTAGGACAATGAAAAATGTGTTGTAGGGACAAATTAATGGAATAGAATAAAAACTGAATGTGAACTATTCAGTTTTTTCATTAATTGAAGAATGGTAGGTAAAGGAGCCTCTTACCTCCCATCCTTTAATGAATCTAACAGGAGCCAGGGGCGAAGATACAGAACTTGCCCTCAAGCAAGTTCCACCACTGGCTCCTCTGACATTTCCCGACTGTTTCCGGCTTTAACTTAAAGGGACACTATTCTGAAAAAATGACTTTGCCTCGTCTTAATCTATAATTGAATACATGTAAGTATCACTTACTTTGATTTGCATGTGTTGTTGCATGTCTTCAATCCAGCACACATTTTGTTTAGGAGCAGTATCCTTCCTCCCCCTTTTAACCACTCCCACTTCCATGCGACCTGACTTCTTTCCCACAAACCAAGCCTGCACACAGAACACAGAATTCCAACTGTCAAAACTCTGTCACCATTCCAGCTACAGTAAAACTACTCGCAGAAGAATAGTTTTTGAGAGCAAGGAACTTGATTGACAGCTGAAATATAAGAAGTTTTAAATTGGATATCTAAATAAATAGGGGGCAGATCAACAAAAAACGATACAGTGGTGGTTGGGAAGAATTATAGTTTCCAGTTATGGTCAATTTAAAATAACCTATTTTTCGGTATAGATATAGAACAATGGCATTAAAGCTATTTTTTAGTCAAAGCAGGAGACAGTCTGGACCTGTCAAAAGAACCAGCAGTGGATCATACTTGCGAGTAAGTTGAAATGCTTTGATCAGGCTATTGTTAGATTATTTAAAAAACGTGAAGTAAGACATACAGTATAATATTTAATATCCTGAAATACCATTTAAAGAGAGGAAATAACCAATAACAGGGCTACAGACATTTCAGTAATTGTTAGAGGGTATGTCTTAACCTGGCATGTGATTATACATGCAAAATAGAGATGAGTTTACTATTTATATTCAGACCCTTTGGGTACAGGAGGAGGCAGCCCCTATGGGACAACTTAAAAACCATGTATCTTCACTGTCAATGGGCTTATGTCAATGTACTTTGGGCTTTTTTCTAGCCCAACTTGTTTTTCAGTTTAGTTGCCTTTTACATTTGTACTTTCGTATGGATATTCATTGTTTTAGGTATATCATAGTGTGTGTGATGATCAAGCGAAAAACTGCATGGGGTATCCTTGTATGTAAATTGTTCCTCGATGGTAGGTGATAGAGATCAACAGGCTCATTTATGTACACCCGCTATCACTCTGGGTAAGTGTACCGAACGTGATTCAATATCACGCTTGCAACTGTGTTTAAATCTAAAATAGGGATTTACTTACAGTGAGATTTTAACTCCAGCTATCAGCTAACAGTAGTACAAACGCTAAAAGTAGCGCAAACGCGATATTGAATCACATGCGCAGAATGCATGTCTTTTGCGAAACCTGCGCTAATATGGAGTTTAAGTCACGCTAACCGATAGTGAACTGATTAGTGTGACATTAACTCCCTATTATTGCCCAGCAGCTCTGGGTACATGAGCAGGTAAGTGTTTTGATCAAACAATGGGAAATAGTCTAGAAATGGGTTTTATCTACATGTGTATTGATGCCTTAATGGTGGGATGGCTTTATCCCTTTCTTTTTTCATTAACAGTTAAATCTTCATTGAATATTGATGTCACACTAAACTGAAGTTTTTCTTTGCATAACTTTGCCTGTGCTGTTGTACATACTAGACATAGTTATGTTATTGCCATGACTTCGGCTGTGTTACCGTGGCTTTCATAACAGTAACAAAACAGGTAAAATATTGATTTAGGTGCCTGTTTTAATAGGAAAAGTTTGGCCACAAAATTAAACTTGATTGAAAATATGATATGCTACTGATTACATGCATGTGTATGTTGTAATATGAACTATGTGCTAAGAGAAAAGAGGAAGTTTAAATGTGCGATTCCATCTCTTTACACACAGGGTAAAAGAAATTGTGTAGAACTCTTCATTTCTCCATTAAACAAAAAAATTGGTGTTCCAGATGCTCTGCCATCTGCTGAAGTTCTGCGTTCACTCAACTTGCACACTTTGCACCAAAGACTTTCTCATTTTGGAATAACTGAAGTCTCTGCAGAGGTAAGCATATATACAAATGCACATAGTCCTGGTGAATAAATGAGGCTATTCTGTGATTGAATATTTCCAGTAATTCCCTCTCTTCAGGTCGGCCGAGCGGTCATTCGGGAAAGAGGGAAAATGTCCTTTGGCTGTGGCCGAGGGAAACACACAGTCCCAAATGTTCTCCTTTTGCTGTGCATAGGGAGAGCGATCGGGACTGTGCAGATTCTTGCAGATTCTGTCTGTCATCTTTCAAAAATCTGGCAAGTGTGTTCCCAGCTTAATCCTTAACATGAACTTTTAGGACATATCAATAAGTAGCTAGTGCCCCATTGCTTATAACAGCAAGATCTGGGGAGCTTTGGGATTAAAGTCCTTTCTCAAGTGTCAGACAGAATGCAAATTTACTTTTATTATCCTGTTTATTTATTCACATTCACATTGGGTCACATTCATGCTAAATCAGAATGGGTTCTTTACCAAAGCTAAGTAAATCAGTTTATAAGTAGGAATACTTGCTTCTAACCATGTTTGTTCAGGTACTTCCTCTTTTTTGCAGCATTGATTCTTAGATGAGCATGCTTCTCTCCTGGGACCAGGGTTGCCAGATTCTTCTAGCTGTGTCATACAGGAAGAGGCAGAGATAGGGGCAGGGTGGGGTGGGACAGAGGGTGGAGAATGGACATGTATAGGTGAAGAGGTGGTGTTTTGGGTACAACCTCAATATAATTTCTCACAGGCTGCATTCAGAGGTGTGATACAGGGCACATTTTATTGGAAAAGATTGCATCCCCAAGTGGTGCTTTAAATAAACTATGCATACATACATACATACATACTATACCAGCAATTTTCAACTTTTTTATCCTAGGGGAAACAACCATTTTTTATTTTTTTTATATAAATATAAAATTAGATAAAAATATATTTTAAAAAAATCACTCAAATACACCCTTAGAATGAATCTGTAGTTTCTATCACTCTCTCTTGGGGAACTCTATGCAGGGGAGTAGGGATCACTATAGCAACCATAGCAGTGGCTATGGGGCCCAGGCACAAAGGGGCCCTGTCCAGGTCCAGGCAGGCATGTCCACCCTCCTAAGAAAAAATTTACCTCAGGTATGCTTGTGAAGGTTCTCATTCATCCAGGTCATGGTATATCTGTTGTATTCAATTAGATCAACTGGACTCATCCGACTGGCTTTCTCAATTCAGAATGACTTGTACAAGAATCTTTGGCAATTACGTACCCTGGAAAATCCCAATTAGCATATCACAGCCAGGTGTTAAGGGCGTGATTGGATAGTGGCTAAGAGGTGTTATAGGAACGCCCAGAGTAAGGTGTCAAAACAGCATTGTACATGGCAGACAGTTGGTGTCGAACCCCCTTTAGATCACAAGCTGGGTGTCATCAGAACCCTCCAACACAGAGCTGAGAACATCCCCACTAGCACAGAGGCGAAGGCTAAAGAAATGAAACATCTCAGAGGAGCCCTTAAAACTTGTGGATATCCAGACTGGGCCTTTGTCAAAAGAAGTAGAAGGAAAGAAAAGAACACGAATACCAACAGTGAAGGAGAAAAGCAAGACAGGAGAAAGAACATGGTCACCCCATATGTAGCAGGGGTCTCCGAGAAATTAAGAAGAATTTTCAAAAAACACCGTATCCCTGTCTGCTTTAAACCGAACAACACACTGAGGCAGCAATTGGTACATCCAAAAGACCCAATACCGAAACACAAGAAAAGCAACATCATATACGCATTGCAGTGCAGTGAAGAATGCTCTGATTTGTATGTGGGGGAGACCAAACAGCAACTGCATCAACGTATGGCCCAGCACAGAACAGCCAATTCATCGGGTCACGACTCAGCCATGTACCTGCATCTTAAGGATAAAGGACATACCTTTGAAGATTGTAATGTTAACATATTGGCAAAGGAATGTGACTGGTTCAAGAGAGGTGTTAAGGAGGCCATTTATGTGAAAATAAAGAAACCAAGCCTAAATAGAGGTGGGGGGTTCGACACCAACTGTCTGCCATGTACAATGCTGTTTTGACACCTTACTCTGGGCGTTCCTATAAGACCTCTTAGCCACTATCCAATCACGCCCTTAACACTTGGCTGTGATATGCTAATTTGGATTTTGCAGGGTACATAATTGCCAAAGATTCTTGTACAAGTCATTCTGAATCGATAAAGCCAGTCGGATGACTAGCGAAACGTCTTCAAGAACTAAACTTCAAGTCCAGTTGATCTAATTGAATACAACAGATATTTACCTCAGGTAGTTTAGCCCCACAAACCCCATTTTCACTAAAACGTTTCAAAGATGCCCCCAAGTAAAATGAAAACAGGGTTTGTGGGGTTGAACTAAGTGAGGTCAACATTTTTTTAGTAGAGTGGACATGCCCTTTAAAAAAAACCTTGCTGCAGTTTGGTCGGGTAAGGTTAATGGTGGGGAGGCCCCATCTATAATCTTGCTATGGGGCCCTGGGATATCTAGCTATGCCCCTGACCCTAGGAATCCCTGGACCCTTGGTGGAAAAAACTGGACTATACCAAATTAAATGAGAAAAAAAACCCAAAGAAAGATAACTTGCTGAACCCTATGTAAGTAGCCCTGCATGCGCACTGAAGATTGTAACAACAGTGAATAAAATCAGAATAAACATTCTTTGCACACACCACCTACAAGAAGATCATTATCACTGTTGTATTTTGTAGCAAATAGGACAACTGATGTTGCTAAACACGAATAGGATTCAAAACAGCTTGAATGGCATGCGGTGTTTAAAATAGAAATATTGTGTTTGTAAAGTTTAGTGGAATAATATTATTAAACATGTCATGACAGTTGCATGGGAAGAAATGAAAATAAAGAAAAATAATTTTTCTGTTATTGGTAGATCATGTTGAGCAAGATAAACTAGTTACTTTGACCTTTCTGTTCCCATGGTTTTCAAACTGGTATTATTCTGTACCACGTTTAATAATTGAAAATATTTTCCAGTAATGATAATCTCCTTCTGTGAAGCAATTAACAAACTGCCACACTATTATTGTCCACATCTAGAAACCTATGAGTAAACACCTTCTTGTTTTACTGATTCATGTTTTAAAGGCTGCATCAAGAATGAGGCTGGAAAAGCTTAAAGATACTGCTGAGTGCTTTTATACCACAAGATTGCTATAGAAAATATACTCTCATTCATATGCACCTCATTCTGATCACATAACACTGATGTGAATTCCTAAGACAGCTATGTTCAGGGTTGCCAGATTTGCTGATTTGAGCTGAGATATCACAAGTCCTGCGCTCAGAACCCTAGTCCTATTATTCTAGTCATCCCCTGCCCATCCTCCCATGGAAGCAAAAGAGTACTGTAGATCAGTAGGAGTGCCAGCATCTTCTCGCTTAAACCCACTGCCTGTGGGTTACATTACAGTTTGGGGGGAGTACATTCACGTTTAAACGTTTCATAGTTTAAAAGTTTAATTCATGTAATGTAAAAATATTGTGCTTTGATTATTTCTCAGGTATAAAAAAAAAATAATGAAAAGGAATGCAAAATTATGAGCTAAGAAAGATGCTAGAATCTTTCTTACAGGAACATATTAAAGTTTATATCTCAAGGACTCATCTTAGAAGTAATAGTTAGTGTGGATTTATAATGTATAGTCAACCTTGCTTAGTATTTATAAGGAAAAGAGTAAGAATCTGGACTGTGGCATAGCAGTAGATTTTAAATACTTTTAAACTGCTCTGTAGTGGTGAATTATATATAAAAGATGGTCTACTGACTTAAAAAAAATAAATAAATTAGAAGTAGTCGAATGATCATGTACAACCAGTTTTTTTAATGAAGCTTAATTTTTGCAGATTTATATTGTGTTGTGTTGTGCTGGGCTCTGTATTGGGGCCATTTTTATTGGGGCCATTTTTATTTAATCTGTTTATTTATTGTTTAAAATAAAAAAAAGTTGCTTTTTTACAGCATTAGGTCCATACGCCACAGTGGTAATGGTGTTAAGATTAGCGCAAAATTGATGACATTACTACATTAGCTACCCCACACGATTTCCAAAAATTCTTGGAAATAGCATGCCTGGCACAAAAGTGGTTCAAAACCCACACAAACCCGATTTGCTCAGACAATCATAGATACGGCTGCGGGTCCGGGCCCTGTTTGCAACTTCTGGGAAAGGTCTGGGAGCAGACAGCCACAGGATATTTAATATGTTTAAGAAGGTTTATAAAAATACATAACCAATGAATGGCAGCTTCTAAACAGGCTTTGTGCTTGGTAATTCATAGAGCCCTTACTTCTGTTTTCTACTGTAGCAAGACAAACAAGGTGATATGGTTGTACCAGTGCGTGGGTGTAGAAGCAGAAAGCAAAAATGAATGATTAGCTTTAACCATTTGTAGGCAGGTGACTCCCATACTCCCAACAGGTGATTTCCAAGAAAAACATTTACTGCTTTTTTTTTGTTTGCTTTTGCTGAGGTTCGACCATTATATGAGTGTGGGAAGATTATTTAAGCATTAAAGGGACTTTAACCATCCTTCTGTCTCTCAAGTCATTTTACTTATTTACTCTCAATGAAGCAATACTGACCTGTGTGTCAGTCCCTGATATTAGATATTAGATTTTCCTGTGCATATGCCTACATTTTAATTATTTTTTTTGTTTCTTTTTGAATCACAAGAAAAATGTACTTCAAGGACAGCATGAAGCCGATAAGATATGGACCAAAGAAGGATTTTATATCATTGTTCTGTTTCTCAGCATATTTGTCATAATAGCCACTTGCTTGATGGTAAGATATTTTTATTATGTATTACAATTGCTAAAAAATATTGTATAGAAACAGTTGAGCCCTTTTTACTGATGTTGTAAGGTGTAGTAATACAAACACTGTGGTCCACCGGATGGATCATCAACGAACCCTAACGTTTCGACCAACAAAGTGCCAATGCACGGCACGATTATTGCCGAAAATAAGTCATCCCACTTTTTATTTGAAAGATCAGGAGTTACCCCAACATTAGCATTAGCAGGAATTTGTTTTACTTGTTCTATTTAACAACCAATCGCCCATACATGAAAACTGTAACGGTCATTCATGCTTCACGGTCATTCCCGCAATCACATGTCTATATGCTTATGGCAAGTGAATAACATGTTTATTCACCTTAAAGGGGAACTGTCGTCTCTATACAAATGGCATTTATTAAAAAAACCACACTCCTACCTTTAAAATGACCCCTAGCTGCAGTCTATCCAAAGTTACAGCAGTATAAACGGTGGTGATTCTTGCTAGCACTGTGAGCTGTCATCACCAGTAAAATGGTTTGGAAATCTAACCCAAGTTCGAACAGAATTTTTACGTGTTTGAACAACGTAAAAATGTTTTTCAAATGTTAGATGATTTTTTTTTTTTTTAAATGATTTTCAGAATTTCGAGGATTTGTGGAAACAATCCTGCCATATGTCCCAAATTTACCAATGACAGCTATTTTTAGCAGTGCCAAACCCCTCGATTGCCTTGTGAAGTGTTAACCTTTGGCCCACTTTCCCCTAAATGATGAATTTGCAAAAAATATGATTAAGTTAGAAGTTCAGTGCGAATAAATAAAGTTTTAAGGAAAAATAGCAATATTTTCCATGCTAATGACCTTAACCTGCCCATTCAGCATTTTGTCTGAGTATACATAAATGCTTCCAAAACTATAGACTAACAGGGAGATTCAATAAAAATTCTTATCATTTAAAATGGTGCTAATTTTGCCCTATCCAATCAGAACTTATGTAACATTTGAAAGCTAAAATCTGATTGGTTGGGGCAAAATTAGCACCATTTTAAACGATAAGAACTTTTATTGAATAACCCCCATTGTGTTTACAGGACCCCTTATAGAGACTGTTATGGTCTTACCCTTGACCCACCGCCTGGGTTGATTCAGTTGCTTAGTAGAGATCTGAGCAGATTTGACCCATACATATTAACAACAATTAACAATAACAGTATCAGCAGTGTGTAGGGGACAAAACCGACTATTTGCAATACCGACAAATGACTGTAGTCGGCATTACCTTGGTAGGGAATGATGGAAAATTTCCATCGGTCTGTATTGCCTTTTACTTTAAATAAAGGGAACCGATACTATCGGTCTAATTATGGCCACACGGCTGACCAATCCCCATACCACGCATGGGCAAATGGTCGTGTCCATGTGTATGGTTCCCACCGCATGTGTGATGACAGATAGCAATGTGATCTGTCGGCACAAAGCAATAGGGATCCCATGTGAATGGCTACATTTACTGTTGGGAACACTCCACGTTAGTGTGCATTCTAGGAGGAAGGACCTTTACAGAACCTGAAACATCAGCTCACAAATGTCAACAGCAAGCAATAGCAATGGGTATAAATTCAACTGATTCTTCAAAATGGAAGGGAATATGTATAATAACTAGGTATACATAAAATCAACTAAGAATTAAAAAAATAATGATATTTTCCAATTAAACTTTCCCTTTAAAGACAGATTTTTTTTTTAACCCCTTTTGTTGAGGTATGCAACAAGGAATCGTTATCACTCCATGCTGGGCATGATTCCTCTTGTATAATAATGAGCACCCCTTTTTAAAAGATTTGGGGAAAGATTAAGAGACAGATTCTAGACATTTAAATTTTTTTTAAAAAAATATTAAATTTTCCATAAATATATAAATTTCAGGAATATTATCGAATTACGAATGCGTAAGCTCGAAAGTAGCGTGTGTGAAGGAAGTGGCTTTATTTCAAGTTCTGGATATTTGTATGTGTTCCTCAGACCATTTCCCAGGTCCCAAAGCCATGTACAGTACGTTACTATTGCTATTTTACCCCTATTTTACCCAAACTTTTCACATTTCGAACATTAACATTTTCAAACTTTTTCAAAGTTCAAGAATTCCAAGTCGGACCAGAAAGTTCACCCATTTCCAATCACCAGCACCACTGCTCTGCCCCTAAGTTTCAGTCTTGAGCCTGGCCACTACTGAGACAGAGCATCATCAGCCGCATCATAAGCCCCACCCCCAAACCTCTAAAAAGATTTTTAAAGCTAGCCACAAACCTAAAAAGATATTTTTAGGGGGCATCAGGTAGAGGAAAGGACAGAGAACGGCTACAAGTCTGCAATTAGCTTTAGAAAAGAGAGTTTTTTTGGGGGGTGGGGCTTCTTACGCAGCACATTATGTAGCTGTCACATGCTCAGTCAGGACTAAGAAGTGTAACTTTAAGTCTATAACTTAAAGGATATCTCCACCCCAAAATCTACTTTTTTCTGTAGTGTAGGGGACCCCCTCCAATGCTAACCGCCAGGTTCAAAACTTTAAAAAGTGCCCAGAAGCAGAATTACCAATCTTTGTTCCCTCTGCCTCTAATGCTACTTCCCTACTTCCGGGAATGGATTAGAAAAAAGTGGCCTGACCTGCAGCCGCATTTTTGATTGGCTGAGAGTCTGCCAGCTATTGAGAGAGCTGAGAGAACAAAGGTTGGTAAGTCTGTTTCTGGACACCTTTTTAAGTTTTAAAACTGGCGGTTATGCCAGATTCCTCCAGGAGGACAGGGAAGGGGCAGGTACCTTTTTACCCACAAGTAGGTTCCTACTCTTCTGTTTCCTAGACTTTAAAGGGCATGTCCACCCCTTTTTGTAACTTTTCATATGTTGTAGGGCTTCCGCCCCCACCCCTAACTGCATTATTCTTATGTCAAGAAACTCCCCCGATCTTTACTTACCTTCCCTCTTTCCTACTGCTCGGCCCTCTGCTTGCATGAAACTGCAAGCAGGTGGCCGGACCGGCAGCCACGTCCATGATTCGCTGAGAGGCAGCCAAACACGGATGCGACTGCCGGCAGTTCAGAAAGCCGGGGGAAAGAGGGAAGGTAAGTAAAGATCGGGGGAGTTTTTGGACATAAGAATAATGCGGTTGGGGCTGGGGGAGGAAGCCCTACAATACCCCAAGGGGATTTTACACTAGGGGGAGGGAGAGGAAAATGGGAGGGGCCAGTAGTGGGTTGAATTATAGTTTTGGGGGTGGACATGCCCTTTAAACAGGCACTGCAGGTCAACCATAAGGAGCAGAGAAGTAAGTATTTTTTAACACTACACAGTGGGCATGCCCTTTAGGATCCAGAAAAGCTAGAGACATCATTTTCAGCTTGTTTGAAAGGTATTAGAGAGCTCATATTTTCAATAGATGACACTCAAATCAAAAATTGTATATAGGTAAATCACCCCCCAAAACTGCAAAAGTTAGATAGATGATAGGTATAGGACTAACCTGTTATTCAGCGAAATATTCTTCTCTCCCTTCCCTCTGCCTCTCAAAAGATTCAATTCAAACAAAAATGTACTAAAAGATGAGTACTGTAGTATAAGGTGATACCTTTTTATTATGGACTAAGTTCATTTTACCGGCAAGCTTTTAAGAGATACACTTCTCTCTTCCTCAGGTCAAGCATTACCAAGAAACACAAGGGTACATCACATCTTTAAAGTTGATAGAGTTACAAACTTTATTTTGGAAATCCTATTATGGTAGGAATGTATTAGCTATACTATTAGCAGTAAAGCAATAAAAACAACAACAAAGTAAACATTAGGGAACTGTAAATAGGACATAATTAGTGAAAGTAATTAGTGGGATACAGACAAGGTACAAGCAGACAGGGAGGGGGGAAGTGGAAATGGATCAAACATATTCCTGATAGTGGCTGAGGAATCCCATGTCCCTATTTAATCCAGTTTGGTTAGTTTTAAATAAGAGGATCATTCGACGTTCAAAGGTTTTCCTTTCCTGGGTGTTTTTAAATTGTCCTTTAAGTATATCTGTTTTATTCAATTAGATCAACTGGACTTGAAATTTAGTTCTTGAAGACGTTTTGCTAGTCATTCGACTGGCTTTCTCAATTCAGAATGACTTGTACAAGAATCTTTGGCAAGAGGTATTATAGGAACGCCCAGAGTAAGGTTTCAAAACAGCATTGTACATGGCAGACAGTTGGTGTCGTACCCCCCCACCTCTATTTAGGCTTGGTTTCTTTATTTTCACATAAATGGCCTCCTTAACACCTCTCTTGAACCAGTCACGTTCCTTTGCCAATATGTTAACATTACAATCTTCAAAGGTATGTCCTTTATCCTTTAGATGCCGGTACACGGCTGACTCCTGACCCGAGGAATTGGCTCTTCTGTGCTGGGCCATACGTTGATGCAGTTGCTGTTTGGTCTCCCCCACATACAAATCAGAGCATTCTTCACTGCACTGCGTATATGATGTCACTTTTCTCGTGTTTCGGTATTGGGTCTTTTGGATGTACCAATTGTTGCCTCAGTGTGTTGTTCGGTTTAAAGCAGACCTTTAAGTATCAATATTGAGAGGTCCATGTCAGAATGATTAGGAAGAGTGAAATGGTGTCCGACTGGTGTGCAGGTTGTGTTGTTATCCTGGCAATTGGGTTTATTTTCATGAATTTTTAAAGTGTGTCTCTGGTTATTCATTCTCATTTGCTGTGTACAGGATTGAAACTGGAGAAATGGAGGTAGCTGCATCTGTCTGTAGGTTTTCTATAGATGGAGGTTACAGTTTACCATCTTTAATGCAGATTGTAGTGTCCAGAACAAAAATGTAGACAGTGCTCTAAATAGACCCCTAATAAAGACAGCACCACCACTTGCATGATCACCAAAATACCAGGATGTTTATTCCATCCACACCAATATCAATATGTGTGGATATGGGTCAAGACCGACTGAATATTAAGTGTAATATATTATACCCCTGAAAGTCTGAGGATCCTGTTTATTGAACAATATAGCAAGCTATAAATTTGGTTTCCGCTTTGATGTTTTGACTCTTATGTACATTCGGCCTATCCTGTGGAGACTAGTTCCAATGGAGGTTGATAGTTATTTATTTATATGTTTGTGTGGAGCTATATTATAGCACCATGCACTGCACAGGGAAATGGTTTAAGTATATTATTTATTTTATTTCATGGCTTATACTACTTACCGGTATTGGATTTTTACTGCAGGCTTTGTTCATCTTGTTCATCTTTGTTCACATTTATTAATTATGACATACTACAGAATACAGTGCCTCCTGTGAGATCTCCAAAATGTATCTGTAATGTCAAACGCTTTGTCTCTGTCAAATGTTGTTCACATAAACTTTCAATGAATGACGGCTATTTTAAATGAGCTGGTGAAATGACAAAGGTTCTTTATTATACAAATAAAAGATAAACGAAAAATGGAGGCACCAAATTTCACACAATTAAAAACAAAATCACAAATATTATGGACCTCCTGCATTTACCCCGGCACCTCTGATTTTTTGTATTCCTGGCAGATATAGGTTTTAGGGCTAGGCCACACTAACGCATTTTTAGTGCGTATGCGCATGCAGTTAACATGGAAATCACGGAAACGTAAAAATTCCTGCAATTTCCGGTGCACACGCATTTGCGCTTGCGTTTTGCGTGCACCATTTTTTTACGTAAACACATGCGTTTTTATAATATTAAATTACAAAAAACGCATGTGCAAATGCGTCGCATCAACGCACAGAAATCACAATCATGTGCGATAACGCTCGTGATTGCATGTACGATGTAGTGCGTTGTAGTGGGGCCTCAGCCTTAGTGTTGCCTTTTGCAAGGCGTGCCACCATAGGAATGTTTTGGTGCCAGTAGCATTACTGTGGGCATACAAGTCAATGAATAAGAGCTGCTAAAAATCAGATCGTATGTAACATTTGAAAGCTAACATCTGATTGTGATTTTGTGGTGTGTATTTGGAAGTTCATATCTTTATTTGTATAGGCTTGTAGTTTAAGAATACAGTAATCCTACATTACAAGATTATTGTGGATCTTAGGCTGGGTAGACAAAGGCAGATTTCTCAGCCCAATAGACCGATACTAGAGATCGCTGAACTTACTGAAGGGGAGACATAATAGTTCGAAAAGTTCAGATAAATAACAAATAAATTAACAATGGTAACTTACTGTAAATGGCTGTGGCTCCTGGGAAATGGTTTGCGGAACAAGTCACTGCTGGAAGAATAGCAAGCTCGAAACCAGGACCCCCATTGGGTCTTAGAAGAACCCCTGTGGCATCCTCTTTCTTCTTCACCAACGACACTTACTCTCCCGATGTCGCCGGTGTTGCCAATGTCTTTTTTCTTCTTTCTTCTCCCATCACTCTGATGACTTGTGAGTTCCCCAAGGGTTTGCTCCTTTTTATATAGGTTTGCTGAAGGACCAAATCCAATTGTGATTGGTTGATATTTCAATGCTTGCAATCATATGATCACACATTAACCAATCATATTTTAATAAAATATCCAAATATGATTGGTTAATGTGTGATCATATGATTGCTGTAGGACCCCCAACAAAGGCATTTGTCAGTGCCACTAGGGCACTTATAAGTGCAGCAAGGGCACTTATAAGTGCTGGTGAGGGGGGTCCCGGTTTCAAACTGTGGGACCCTTAGCCACTGAAATGCCCTTCCTAGGGCTACAATGGTCCATTGGAGGATCCGCAGGACCTCCGAACGTCTCGCCGACTGCGAGAATCCTGGAACATCCGGAGATTCTCACATTCAGTCATTCAAGTATTACCGAACATTTTGAAATAATCAAATGTTCTAGGATTTTCTAAAATAAGTCTGTGAGTTCAGGAAACCGAACTAGTTTGGATAGTTCGAGTTCGTCCAAACTCAAAAAGTTCGGCGCAAACTCGGGTTCGGGTCCATGTACTAATGTATCCCATGTATCGTCGGTCGGGCCAAAATCCCGACCGACCGATACATGGACACATAGGTAAATCCAAGCAAATTGTGCGGTTCCCTATAGGAACTATTGCAACGGCCGACAGTCATTTGTTCCAGTCCCTGCGTGTGTACTCAGAGTTGCTGTGTACATTGTTGCTGGAATGGTGACTGGTGGTATGTGTGAAATGCATGATGGGAAATTCCATCTCCCAGTTCTGTCTCATAGTGATTTCTGGGCATGCTTTTGCTCACAGTTAGTCAGATTAATCAGATAGGGGGGGATACAAAACAAGCCATGGATTGACGGCATGCAGCACACAGTATTTTAAGATGAGGCAAAGTCTTTTTTTTTCCGTTTACATAAATTTTAAGCAGAATTTTAGTGTTTTTTACCCTGGGTACTTTTAATGGGAGGGGTAGTTTGGGGGGTATTAAGAAGGGTGAAAATGATCTTTTAATTATGTACATTTTCCTGACTTTTAAGTGATACAATTATAATAAAGAGGCAGAAATGTATTTTTTTCCTGTATTAAATCACTTGAAATGGAGCTAAACATTTTGCGCTGATAATGAATTAAAGGGTATCTCCACTCGTATTTTCAAGATTTGGTAATCCAGTTCTATTGAAGAACGGGAGGTAAAGGAGCTGTGCCTTACCTTCCGTTCTTCAATAGAACAAACAGGAGGCACAACTCTTTTACCTCCCGTTCTTCAATAGAACTTTAAGGGTATCTCCACTGAAAAATATAACATTTCCTCTAATTGTAGTGTGATATAATTTAAACACATACCCCGATTTTCAGATTACTCTGTGCACTACTTTCAAAGATTTCCAGCCTCTGATGCCTGTACGCTATACAGGCATCCGATCCTCCTCCTTTTCGTACCCGCCTGCTTGCTTATCTCCCGACGCACGTGCATTCTTTCCTACATGCGCAGTTATTAACTTCCGTTGTCGGGACTGCCTGACCCTGCTCTGTCAGCCCACTGCCAATGGGAACGTAGGAGTTACGTTCCCATAGGTACAATAACAATCCCTGCAAGAAGTGACACGTGCAGCCCTCCGTGGCAGCTCCCCCTTCTTGGTCAGCTCCCCCCCTTGCACTCCCCCCGCATCAGCTCCCCTTCTTAGCAGCTCCCCCTCCGTATCAGCTCTCCCTTCTTTGCAGCTCCCCCCTCCGTGGCAGCTCCCCCCTCCGTGGCAGTTCCCCCCTCCGTGGCAGCTCCCCCCTCCGTATCTGCTCCCCCTTCTTTGCAGCTCCCCCCTTCTTGGCAGCTCCCCCTCCGCATCACTCCACCCTCCTTGGCAGCTCCCCCCTCCTTGGCAGCTCCCCCCTCCTTGGCAGTTCCGCCCCTCCTTGGCAGCTCCCCCTTCCGTGGCAACTCCCCCCAACGCGCCAGCTCCCCCCTCCGCGGCAGCTCCCCCTTCCATGGCAGCTCCCCTCTCCGCATCAGCTCCCCCCTCCGTAGCAGCTCCCCCCTCCACGGCAGCTCCCCCTTCCGTGGCAGCTCCCCCCTCCACATCAGCTCCCTCCTCCACGGCAGCTCCCCCCTCTCTGTGGCAGCTCCCCCTCCACATCAGCTCCCCCCTCCGTGGCAGCTCCGCTTGTACCCTCTGTTAAACCCCCCCCTACCTTGTAGAGGGTCTGCTGTCTCTACTCGCAGTGTCATAGAGCTTTCCGGTTCACAGTCTGAGACACTCCTCCTCTTGTATGTGAATCCATGTGTGGCTTTTCGTTAATTCACATACGCATGGAGGAGTGTCTCAGACTGTGAACCGAAAAGCTCTATGACACTGCGAGTAGAGACAGCAGGTAGGGGTGGGGGGTTTAACAGAGGGTACAGACGGAGCTACCATGGAGGGGGGAGCTGCCACGGAGGGGGGGAGCTGCCAAGAAGGGGGAGCTGCCACGGAGGGGGGAACTGCCACGGAGGGGGGAACTGCCACGGAGGGGTCAGCTGCCATGGAGGGGGGGACTGGGTGTGGGACAGAGGGGGGACTGGCTGTGAGACAGGGGGGGACGCTGGCTGTGGGGCAGAGGGGGGAGAGGAAAACTGACTGCGGTAAGGGGGGGGACTCGCTGTGGGACAGAGGGACGGACACTGGCTGTGGGACAGAGGGGGGACTGACTGTGGGACAGAGGGGGGATGCTGGCTGTTGGCCAGAAGGGGAAGAGGGAGACTGCAGGATGGGGGGGACTCGCTGTGGGACACAGGAAGGGACACTGGCTGTGGGACAGAGGGGGGACGCTGGCTGTGGGACAGGGGGGACGCTGGCTGTGGGGCAGAGGGGGGACGCTGGCTGTGGGGCAGAGGGTGAGAGGGAGACTGACTGTGGGATGGGGAGGGTATAAAGGTTGGACTAGATGGACGTATGTCTTTATATAACCTCCAATACTAAGTTACTATGTAACTGTTACACAGGCATTATGGGTAGGGTATAATGGTTGGACTAGATAGACGTATGTCCATCTAATATGGTGCTGTTAGAAGAGCATTTTGCAACACAGCTTGTGAAACTCCCAGCATCCCCTCTGAAATACACCTTCTGTCTCCCAGACCCCCCTGCAATATAGCTAGTGACACTCCCAGCATCTCCTCTGAAATACACTTGTTTACATCAGGCATCACTGGGGTCAAGTGGGTGTGGCAGAAATCATGAATATGCATGTGATGATGCACATTGACTGACAGCCTGCCCAGCACAGTAGCAGACACACCCCCAGAAACGAGCAGAACTTCCCCTGGCTGCTGCAAAGGAACAGAGGTGATTTTTTTTGGGGGGGGAAGTAGGGGGAGGGTTGGGGGAAAGTGTACTTTCATATAAAAAAATAAAAAAAAGTTTTTCCATCAGTGGAGATACCCTTTAAACATGTATGGAACAATATTAGTACCCTGGCTGATGCAAGGTAAGGGATCAAGTCTGCAGCCATCTTTAATACATTCTTGTTAAATATAATAAACATATGTTCTTCCCACAAATCCATAAACTGTGATGCATATTTGGACAGATAGATAGCTGTAGGGATGATGAAAGTTGCTGTTTTACCATAGCTTGAGGCCTCTTTCCTACTCTTGCCTTGTTTATAATGTGCAATCAATGTCTAGGCTTTTTAACATTGTATTAGAATGTAATACACTGAATGCACTGAAACAATTTGAAATTCACTGGAAGCAACAGAAGGGATATAGATTTACTGTACTTATAATCCAGCATCTGTTGTGTTCAGAGAAGGAGGAGGGAAACCTTTTTACGTCACCTGAGCAAATACTGTTGTGACAATTTTCCTCCATGCATCTGCCAAAATATGTATTATAATTCTTAAATTTGTGCTTTGCACAGCTTGCTTATTAATGGCTTTAATAATCCCCACCTCATTATACATAACAATCATACAGCTTCAAATTAGGCCTGGTGCACTGAGACTAACTTTCGTCTGATTTTTTAACTGAAAGACCTACTTATTGTCTTAAAGGGTAACTATAGTGTTTATAGGACTGGTACTTTCTACCTCTCTATATTGTTTTTGTGAGGAGCAACAGCCCAAAGAAAACTGATTCTCCCTGTCTTCCTCCTTGCTTCAGCACTATCTTTAATAAAGGATTAGCCCAGGACTAACCTGGCAAATGAAAACTGTATGTGCTGTAGCTCCTCAATGAAACAATATTGTGAGGTAGGAATAAACAATCCTACCTCCCTTCCCCTATTACTTTCCATTTATAAAAAGTTAATTTTAATTATCCTTTAATCATTTGTGCTGGCTATTAAAGACCTTGCAATTAGCCCTGATTTACTGACATGTACAATTTTTCTGTGTACCCCTCCTTACAGTAAGAATAGATTATTGTAAGAAAATACAACAGATATTATTGTAAGAATACAACAGATATACCATGACCTGGATGAATGAGAACCTTCACAAGCATAAGGTGAAACAGATCAGTAGCTGTAATTAAGTTGTTAGTGGAGTATAACTAGCGGGTCTGTGATGAGTCAGTAAGAGGGGTAGAAGTGTCCAGGTCCAGATTGTAACCTTGCCTGAAGAAGTGAGTTTTAAGGTTGCGTTTGAAGATATGAAGTGATGGCGAATGACATATAAAATGAGGAAGAGAGTTCCAGAGCAGAGGGGCAACACAAGAAAAATCCATTATACGAGCGTGAGAGGAGGTGATTAGAGTGGATGAGAGGAGAAGATCATTAGCAGAGCGGAGGTTATGCCTTCGGTAGTATCTGTTTATCAGATCAGAGATGTATGGGGGGCTGTATTGGAGAGAGCCACATAGGATAAGGTTAGCAGCTTAAATTGGATCCTTTGGGTAATGGGAAGCCAGTGGAGAGATTGACAGAAAGGGGTGCATGTGAGAAGCGGGAAGAGAGTTGAATGAGCCTGACACAGGGGTGTTCCTAGGGTTTTTGACTCTTGAAACAACTTTTAAATACCGCTTGGTAAACCACATAGTAGGGTGTTATAGTAGTCCAGCCGAGAGATGATAAGGGTATGAGTTTTAAAAATTTAGAAAAATCCCTTGGATCTGTAGATTATCTTTTTTTTTTTTAATCATGAATCCATGAATTTTTCAAACTGCCAAATCCAAATCTTAAGCAGGTTAGTTTCAAAATGGGATTCATCACTATTGATCACTAAAAAAGGAAAGTAGACCCATCACCCATAAGGTGATGGGAATCCGTAGGATGTAAATAGATTGGCAGTGGAGTGTGAGCGGCGGTTAGGATCAGGTTGGGCAGTGAGAGGGGTAATGTCTAGGCTAGGTTATATACTTTCCTGAAGAGGTTGGTTTTAAGGTTACGTTTAAAGGTATTAAGGAATGGTGAATGACACACGGAGAAAGAGAGTTCAAGAGCAGAGGGGCAGCACAAGCAAAGTCCTGAATACAAGCATGGGAAGAGGTTAGTTTCATCTGAGATATATTTATTTATACTTTGCAGATTTATTGCTCTCAGTTAATTGCTCTACGTTTAGTATTCATTTGTTGAAAAATATCATATTAGTTCTGCAAAATGGCACAATGCTAAATTTCAGATCCTCTAAAAAGCTTGCCACCATTGTTTAACAATTAAAGCAGAGGACATGTAACAAATAAAAGTTGAGTTTTATCCCAGTAAAAATGGTTCATATACTGTAGTGTCTATATGCAGGATGAGTTGAATTGGATTATTGAATAATAGCTGCAAATAGTGTTTAGGCTTTCAGACTAAACATTGAATGTCTGGCGTAAAGGAAAGGTATGATGTAATTGGTATAGCAGAATCATGGCTTAATGATTCACACGACTGGACAGTAAATATTGAAGGGTACTCCTTATTTAGACATGACCGAGTTAATAAGAAAGGAGGAGGAGTATGTATGTATGTTAAACAGGAATTGAAGCCAAATTTAAAAGATGGAATAGATGGGGGAGCAAACGATGCGGCAGAAACATTATGGGTGGAACTGTGTACAGGAAGCAAGAAGGTAGGTAAATTAATTGTTGGAGTGTGTTATAAGCCGCCAAATGCCGGGGAAGAGGTGGAAATGAATCTCCATATGCAGTTGGCGAAGGCTGCTGGTATGGGGCATGTTCTGGTTATGGGGGATTTTAAACTACCCTGAAATAATTGGAGTAATGGAACTGCCAGCACCTCAAAAGGTATAAAGTTCTTAAATTTCCTATATGAGCATTTTCTTTCACAGATGGTAGAAGTTCCTACTAGAAAGAATGCGTTGTTGGATCTGGTGATATCTAATAACCCAGAGCTCATTTTGGAGATGAAGGTAATGGGAAGCTTAGGGAATAGTGACCATGATATAGTGTCATTTAATATAGGTTGCAGAAAACTAAAGTGCACTGGCTTAACAAAAACTTTTAACTTTAGGAAAGCTAATTTTATGCTTTTAAAGGAATCGCTCCTGCTCATAGACTGGGGGGAACTGTTTCTAGGTAAAGATACTGAGCAGATGTGGACCACTTTTAAAGGGATATTAAACTATAACATTTCCAAATCGGTACCTTTAGGAAACAAGTGTAAAAAAATTAGGTCCACTCCTGCATGGCTTAATGCTCAGGTAAAAAGGGAAATGGAAAAAAAGAAAAGGGCTTTTAAAATTTTGAAAGCAGAAGGCACAGAACAGGCTTACAGGGACTTCAAAAGTTGTAATAAAGAGTGCAAGAAAGCAATTAAACTAGCTAAAATAGAAAATTAAACACGGATTGCCGAACAAAGCAAGTCCAACCCCAAGATGTTTTTTAAGTATATAAATGGTAAAAAAATGAGGACTGAGAATGTGGGACCATTAAATAATGGAGCTGAGGTGGTTGTAGAGGATGCCGAAAAGGCTAATCTGCTAAACCGTTTTTTTACATCGGTTTTTACTGTTGAGAATCCTTACAGTAGGGATTGTAACAATGTGCAGGGAGGAAATGAAGAGTTTTCACATTGGATAACAGAGGATATGGTACGGAATCAATTAGACAAAGTTAATATCAATAAAGCGCCAGGACCAGATGGATTGCATCCTAGGATTTTAAAAGAGCTTAGTTCAGTTCTAGCAAGACCACTTTTCAGATTCGCTTTTGTCTGGGGATGTGCCGCTGGATTGGAAAAAAGCCAATGTAATACCAATATTCAAAAAAGGTAGTCGTTCACAGCCTGGTAACTATAGACCTGTAAGCCTAACATCAGTGGTAGGGAAGGTGATGGAAACTTTGTTAAGGGATCATATCCTTGACTTTGTCTCCAGAGATTAAGAGATTATCTATTGTAGTAGTCAGCATGGATTTAGAGAAATAGATCATGCCAGACAAATTTAATTGGTTTTTATGAAGAAGTGAGTAAGAAGTTAGCAGGCACAGCTGTGGATGTGGATATTTGGATTTGCAAAAGCCTTTGATACTGTGCCACATAGGCGACTAATGTATAAAACTGAGGACTGTTGGCCTTGAAGAAAACATTTGTTCATGGATAGAGAATGGTATTGGACCGCAAACAGAGAGTGGTGGTTAATGGAGCTACATCTATGTGGGCTAAAGTTCTAAGCGGAGTTCCTCAGGGTTCTGTACTGGGGCGCTTCTGTTTAATCTGTTATAAATGACTTAGAAGGGGGCATTGAGAGCAAGGTCTCTGTGTTGCTGATGACATAAATTATGCAGAGCTTTGGAAACTTCCATGATGTGCAAGTGCTGCAAGCAGACCTAGATAGATTATCAAAATGGGCAGCAGAATGGCAGATGAGATTCACTGGTGATAAATGTAAGGTGATGCATTTGGGATTTAATAATCCCTGTGCCACTACACCATAAATAACTCTGTGTTAAGTGCATCTGAAATGGAAAAGATTTGGGGTTCTGGTAGATAACAGACTTAGCTGTAGCAAACAATGCCAGGTAGCAACAGCTAGAGCTAGCAAGATATTGTCTTGTATAAAGGGAATGGAATCAAGAGAGAAAAATATTATTCTCCCTCTTTACAAGGCACTGGTAAGGCCACATTTGGAAATGCGGTGCAGTTTTGGAATCCCATATACAAAAGGGACATCTTGGAAATTGAGGCAGTTCAGAGAAGGGCAACTAAATTAATAAGGGGAATGGAGGGGCTTGAATATGCAGGCAGATTAGACAAGTAGGGCTGTTTACATTGGAGAAGCGGCGGTTGCGTGGGGACATGATAACTTATACAAATATATAATGGCCCATACAGTGTGACTCTCTGGTGCATTGTTCACTAATAGGTCATATCAGAGGACTCGTGGACATCCTTGGTTGGAAGAAAAAGAAGTTTCATCTTCAAGTTTGGAGGTTTCTTTACAGTGAGAACGGTGAAACTTTGGAACTGTCTTCCAGCAGAGGTGGGTAATGGCAAGTTCATTGAATAACTTTAAAAAAGGCCTGGATAAGTTTCTAAAAAAAAAAAATGAGAATTACTGGTATTAATGCATATAGATCTGGTTGA